>CM056203.1:42865363-43237863 GCA_029692085.1 Gymnothorax javanicus
GCGATTTTCCATTTTATACAAGGAGGGTTTAGGTGAGTTCTACTGTATTTTCCATTGAACGTCTGCCCCGACATACATACACAAGATGGCGGCCGTGTGCTGCCACAGAAACGAGGCGATTGTCCACTCTAGTTTTTTTATATCTAGCTGTGTTCAAAATCGCCCCCATCATGGATATAGTGCACTATATAGTGTGTCCGCCATTTTGTAGTGTTGTTCGAATTCTTTTAATCCACTATATAGTGGACTATAAAATACCCATAATGCACAGCGGAATCGAGTGAGCAAGCGATGTACACTACATTGTAGTACCGTATACCACAATGCATTGCGGTCGTGTTTTTCCACAGAAGAATGTGAAGAGCAAGATGGCTCTGCCCTGCAGAAATACATTCTTCCCGTAAAGCTGCTTTCACACCAGACGCGAAACAAATTTTTCGCACGACAAAACGCGTGTATTCATGTCTTTGCATTGACTTTGAATGTAATCTGCCGTGCGAAAAATTTGTTTTGCGTCTGGTGTGAAAGCAACTTAAGTGTCCGGTTTGTTTACATGATGCTCGGCGCGTCCGCTTACATCACAGGAGTATCCAGCCCATTTGCTGACGCAACCATGTTCAGAAAATTCCGCTGTAGTGTCCGAAATCTCCTTTGGTCATTCCCGATGTAGTGCACTATATCATATACACGATGTAGGGAATAGGGAGTGAGTGAATGAGTGGACAATTTCGAACACAGCTTCTGTGTGTAAACACAAGTTCGAGGCTACACCAAGTTTTCTGGGTCCTCTTCTTCTAGTTTTATGGTGGGTGTTTACAGGTCCTCCTTCTTCTTCGTACTTTGAGTCCTCCAAGTAACGGAACTTCACTCTTCCCGAGGGAAAAAAAAAAACATGGCTCCTGGCTAAGTGGCTACATTAGACATTTAGGTGAAAAACATAGTGAAAATGACGTCTTTTCGAGTCAAATTATAATGTTGGGGCTTGCAGACACTTCGAAAATGTCACATGAGCAGTATGGAGGCATTTTATGTTTTTTAACGTTGCTTTTTTTAAGCTTGAAAAAGTGGCCACCATAGGATTCCATTCATTTGGATTTCTCTTCAATGCTGTTTTTCCTTGAAACTCCAAAACTATTTTGAGGACAAAATTAGCCTAGGGGTGAGTATATTATGAGTGAATTTTCATTTTTGGGTGGACTTTCCCTTTAAGTTTCCGTGGTGCAACCTAGCCCACGTGAACTGTCGTTGTAATGATAGTCCACAGATGATGTGGGGGGAAAAAGCTTAGAACTTTTTAGGAAAGTGATAGCGCCTTCTGTATGCAGCTGACTGCAAAAACGTTGTCACCGCCCGATAGTTCTAATGTTCCTCTAGTAATTAGGTCACAAATTAAGACGATTAGCTGCTTTACTTACCAAATAAATCCAGGTTTTCTCCATGAATCCAACAAACTTCTCAGACAAGTTGCCATTTTAAAACAAATGAGGCATGCGCGGTAGAAACATCTTCCCATTAAAGGGGAATTTAGGAATAAATCATAATGCTGTTTAATACAAACATAATTAGTAAATAAATATTGTAAAACACAAAAATGTGGAATTTTTGTTCTCAAAGACGAGATAAATGAGGTTTTATTCCCCCTAATTAGTTGTCGTCTGCTTCAATGGTCACGTGATAATGACATAACATCGTCCGAGAATGAAGAAACGTCGCCCTTCGCCCAGAGGTATGCGCTGCTATTGTGTTGGATAGTGTGATTGTCCCAGTCCATTATTTTATGACAAAAGATCGTTCAATATTGCCCATTGGCTAGTTGCACGAGATGGTGTTAAGCACTTTCTGAAATACGCAGGGTTGCTTCAATATTAACGGTTTGCTTCTGTCACTTATCAGTCAATATCAGATGCTGAGCAGATGACAGGTATATCATCCCGGATATGTGATTTTAGCTATTGCCGATATTTCCAGGATTCCAAGGGCTGAAAAAGCAATTAATATAGAAGAGAATCAGCTGAAAGAACATTAAGCAAGTAATTACATTAACTGGCATCAGGTGTGTAACCTGATTGGCTATAAAAGGGATGTCTTAGAGAGGCTGAGTCTCTCAGAAGTAAAGATGGCCAAAGGCTCTCCAACCTGTGAAGGCTTGCATAAAAAAATTGTGGAATACTTTAAAAACAATGTTCCTCAACATTAAATTGCAAAGGCTTTAAAAGTCTCATCATCGACAGTGCATAACATCTTCAAAAGATTCAGAGAAACTGGAAAAATCTCTGTGCGTAAGGGACAAGGCCGAAGACCTTTACTGAATGCCCGTGATCTTTGGGCCCTGAGACGCCACTGCATCACTCACCAGCATGATTCTGTCATTGACATTACTAAATGGGCCCAGGAATACTTCAAGAAACCACTGTCAGTAAACACAGTCCTCCATGCCATCCACAGATGCCACGTAAAACTCTATCATGCAAAAAGGAAGCCATTATTGAGCATGATCCAGAAGCGCCGCCGTGTTCTGTGGGCCAAGGCTCATTCAAAATGGACTGTAGCAAAGTGGCAAAGTGTCCTGTGGTCAGACGAGTCCAAATTTGACATTCTTGTTGGTAAACATGGGCATTGTGTCCTCCGGGCTAAAGAGGACACCCCTCCTGTTATCAGTGTTCAGTTCAAAAGCCAGCATCTCTCATTGTATGGGGATGCATTAGTGCATATGGTGTGGGACACTTGCATGTTTTAAAGAGTACCATGAATGCTGAAAGGTATATAAAGGTTTTAGAGCAACATATGGTCCCCTCCAGAGGACATCTATTCCAAGGAAGGTCCTGTGATTTCAGCAGGAAAATGCAAAACCACATACTGCAGCTATTACAACAGCATGGCTTCATAGTAGAAGAGTCCGTGTGCTGAACTGGCCTGCCTGCAATCCTGATCTTTCACCGATTGAGAAAATTTGGCGCATAATTAAACGAAAAGTCCAACCCAAAACTCTCCAGCAGCTGGAAGCCTGTATTAAACAAGAGTGGGATCAAATTCCAATGGCTAAACTCAAGAAACTTGTCTCCTCAATGCCCAGACGCCTCCACTCTGTGTTAAAAAGAAGAGGGGATGCTACACCATGGTAAACAGGTCCCTGTCCCAACTTTTTTGAGACCTGTAGCAGTCATCAAATTTGAAATGAGCTCATTTTGTGGATAAAATTGTAAAATTTCTCAGTTTCAACATTTGCTATGTTATCTCTGTTCTATTGTGATTAAAATACTGTCTGGTGCGATTTGAAAGTCATTGCATTTTGATTTTATTCACAATTTACACTTTGTCCCAACTATTTCAGAATTGGGGTTGTAGTTTACAGCATGATGGTTGTCCTGAACCTAAAAAAATCTGGCCCTTTTGGTACTCTTTTAATTTCAGGGGGTGCTGAATATATAATGAGGTAGAGAATTTTCAAGTCAAGAGCAAAATTTCTAAAAACCTTTGCAATTTGTTAAAGTATCCAACTTTAAGAGGTCCAGCCCATAAATGCTGGATCAGGCAGCCTGTGTGCAAAATAAGAAGTTGATATGTCCATTAGTTACTGAGGTATGGTGTTTTGAAATTGTCATGATATGCCCCTTTGCGGCGGCCATCTTGGACACCTAATTTGCATAATTTATGCAAATCACCTCCATCCCTGCTAACTTGAATGTTTGCTTCTCATATCAATAAAGAAATTTGATGTAAGTGACGAAATAAAGATTTTCATGCTTAATCACAGTATTCTACCTTAATAGGCCTATTAGTGAGTCAACTATCCCAGTCGACTAGGTATCAGTTTGATTACTCAAAGGCAAAAAAAAACAAAAACATTTTTTGCCTTAAAAAGGCTAGTTTCCATTTAGCAACATAAAGCCAACGCACCATAGTTCAAATATTTGAAGATAACGCCGTCAACCGAAGTAATATAGCGTCATTACTTGGTACAAACCAGTTTTGTGAAACTAAAACTGGAAACAACTTCACACTGTAAAAAGCAAGCAAGCACAAACCAGTGACGTAACGGCAACGTAGATGACCGCAGGCCACTTGTTAATGGTTATGCCGCCAGTTGAGACAACACTAATTACGAGCTAGCTATAGTAAATCAGCTATGCATCTTGATGTTGAAGTAGCTAAGTAACAAAGCACTTACCTAGCTAGCCGGTGCGAAAATGCATAATGTGGCGGGCTAGCTTTATGTAGAGTCCTTTTATACTGAGAGTAACGACAACTCCATATTTGAACGCCATCTTGTTTCCATCTTTCAGTGCGTGCGCATATGGCACAGTGAGCCGTCAGCTCCCCCCCCCAGACGAGCACAGATCTACGTACAAAATAATAATAATTTTAACAATAAGGGTCTTTACACACCGGATACCTTTTTTTTCGTGTGAATGATGCGCAATAAAAAACCGTGCATTTATTTTCGCCATCCTAACGATTGTCACTCAGCTGCACATCGTGCCTAACAACGCCCTTTAACCGTGACTACATTCAGAATATAGAACCAATTCTGGTGTCTTATTGCTAAATGAGCCTCGCAAACTAATTTACCCAAATCTGTGCTGCTTCACAAGCTAAACCAGCGCAGAATTTAACTAGAGGCACTCCTAGAGTGCAAACCTCCACCAAGGCAGCACAGTCGTAATCTTGCAGAGTGGACATGGCTCTCAAGAAGTTTAAGGTTCATCGCATAACTGAAGTACTTTTCCCATAGCCCAGGTCATGACATATTTTTGATGTTACCCTATATATCACTTTTGTGAAAATCGCATCGGCTGAGAGCGTAGGGGGAAAGAAATTGCTTAGCGTTATGTCTAGCTGTTTCTACTAAGCCAAACTGAATACAGAGTGTAACACTGGTTGAATCGGTATGGCTCAGCGCTGCAGGAGGCTAGTTAAGCGCCACTGACATAACTAAGTTGACGTTACTTAGCTAGGCAGCGTGCACGCAATACTTTTGCAAAACCAATATTTAACATTAGTTTGTTACCCAACGCGCTAACATTAGCAAGCTACTCAGTTGACTGAATTTACAAAGCGTTGCTCATTCAGCCATGAATGTCTGACTCAGAGACTGGGTAAGCAGAGCGATGTAATTAGCGCAGTGCTAACATGCATTGGGCGCTAAGGGAAATTACATTCGCTTTCCATGAAATTACACAATTCAGTTATGTGATAAACAGAATGAGAAAGTTATGAGAGTGGTTGAGTAAATTTTGGGTGACTTACATACACCCATTGGTACACCCGAAGGCACAACAACCAGTCATTTTTTTCCGTTTTCAAAACACAAAATGCAGGGACGTAGTTGATTTCCTTAGGAAGTAGCATAAGTTGATCAACCTGATGGATATAAAATGGATCCATGTGTCAAGTGACCAACTTTTTTTGGTACCCCCTATGTCGCTACTCTCAGTATGAAGGGATTCTAGCTTTATCCAAACTCAAGCAAGTTGATCTGATTATATTAGTCACAACATCATCATCACCACAATATGACTTTGGGGCCACATTGAACACTTGAGCTCCATAAACAAGAGCTCGAAGCTCCTCCACTTTGCCAGTAACAGGCAAGCCCCTGTCACGTAAGTACTGCTGCAGGCAATTCCTTCTCCACAGACAAATCTCGGTGTAGGACTGCTTTGCCACCATTCCTGCATTGTAAACACCAGGAGTGAGTGCGTCAACGTGGGTTTGTTTATGTGCCTTGACCTCTGACCTTTTGCTCACACCCCCAAAACAGCGGAACTGTGAGCTCGCTTATTGAGCATCACTGCAAATTCACAACTCATTCTCACTTTGATTAAAAAATGTTACATTTAAAGTTAGTTTTGTGAAGCTAGCTTAATCAAAAACAGTGTTCCTTCTCCAACTACACATACAAAAATCATATCCAGAAGCCTAGTAGGCCATCACACACACAAGGTCTATCTTCACCAAAATCTGTCATGCAGTGTCTTCAAAGAACCTCATTCAATGTCATATTAAAATACTTACAACATAATTCATGCGTTTTGATTGATGTATTACGACTAGAAATTGACTTCAATTATCTGGCGAGCTGGCTTATCAAGTATCATGACCTGTATGTCGGTTAGCTCTTAGCTTGCAAATATATTTGGAGTCACTAGGGTATTTTATTGAAACGTCACTATGCTATTATTAGATGGCCAGCTTGATGGCCAAAGAGCAAGGAAGGAGTAATTAACCGTGGCCAGCTCGCTACATGAATATATTACCTGCCCTCTGCGCGTTAGGATCATCTTGTTAGTCTCTTGTAGCCAACTAATTTGTGTACAGGTCATCAGTAATGGCTAACTGTACTACCTTCTTGGCAACCTTGCCATTTTATTCATGAAATTTGAGGAGAATGAAGTAGGCTGGCAAGCTAGTAGGCAAACGTTGGCTAGTGCAACAGGTAGAGCTAGTTGACGTCGTATGACGTGTCATACATAATCCTGACTTGAGATGCTGGTATAACCACTAGATTAATGATTTGTCTTGCAATACATGGAGTCCAGCACCAGTTCGACGCACCGATTTTGTGTTCTAACTTTCTCACCTTTCCCATTGTTGTTTTTTTTTTTTTTTTTTTAAGGAATAAGGTGGAATAGAAATATTGTTTGGAGAAATATAGGCACTGGATAACATAAATGGGGGATTACGGGTTTAGAGTCTTAGTACAAAACAACACTGGTAATAAGTCTGCTTTTCCAGTAAGAATTCACCCGCATCTGCAGCCTCTGCATAATCATAAGAATGTGTCTCAGAGCCCCGCAGGTTTTATAAATAACACAACAACGAACTTTAACTTTAACAAGGCAATCAGAGATGGCAGACTTCATCCCATTCACGCAAATATTGGCAAGTGCAGAAACACAAACAAACACGCAGAGCCACTAGATGGCAGACTTCACCCATTCACGCAAATATTGGCAAGTGCGGAAACACAAACAGACAGACAAACAAACAAACGCACAGAGCCGCTAAAAACAGTACTTCACACCCACTCCGTGGAGTGAAGTAACTATCTACTCTGTTTCCTTTTCTTTCTGTTTTCGGAATTTACCCCAAATATAACCATATTTTGAACATTTCATTCGGCCTTATTTTCCTCTGTTAGCCCTTTTTTTTTTTTTTTTTTTTCCTGACGAAATGTAGCAGACGGCATCCCCCCGCGTCCCCCGCCCACTACATCCCTGCTTTAATGGCCAAAAGCGTTAGTAGGCTTGCTAATTAATTTTTTATCCCATAGTCTTGGATAACCGTCCATCCTTTCTCTATACTGCTTCGTCCTCCCTGGGGTTGCGGGGGAGTCAGAGCATATACTGGGACCCACCCCGGACAACTCGCCGATCCATTGCAGGGCGCACACACCATTCCCACAGCATTCGCTCTCACACTTACACCTATGGGCAATTTAGCATCTCCAAGCAGCCCGACATGCGTGTCTTTGGAATGTGGGAGGACACCAGGTTACCTGAGGAAACCCATGCAAACCTGGGGAGAACATGCAAAGTCTTTAACGGATCAGGAATGGCATGAAAACTCTTTCCTCCGCTTTTAATGCTGACATTTGTATACCTGTACACATGGCAGTAATCCATGATGATAGCGTTTACACAACATTCTAGTTCTACATCTGCTATGTCATATTTTGGGGGGTGGCTAGACAAAATTCAAGAATATGGCCGCATCCATGTGGAGCAGATGATGTAAGCGGTTTGATATTTTTGGTAACTTTCGAAAAGCTCTAGCCGTGCACTCACAGCACCAAATTTGATGATTGATACATTAAAGTAAATGGTTCTGTCCTTGAGAACATGATGCATAAAAGTTTCCTGAGGTTCGTTTTCCTTTAAGATATAAATCAGAAATCTTTCATTCAGCAACATTTCATTAAGATCTCATTCAGCAAGATCTCATTCAGTAAGGTGAAAGTCAGAAAGATCTCATTCAAAAAAATCTCATTCAGGGCTCATTCAGTAGGATCTCATTCACAGAGATCTCATTAAATTAGATAATTCAGATCTCATTCCGTAAGATCTCATTAAATGAGATCTCATACAAATCGCATTCAGATTTTTCAGTGAGATTTCACTGAGTAACGTCTCATTCAGATCCCATTCTGTTAGTTCGCATTCAGAAAGATCTCATCCATGGAGATCTCTACCTGTAATCACACATTCAGTGAGATTTCATTAAAGTGCTGCTGACATGCCCTAACACATGGGCTGTAAAGAATATTATTGGAAACTTTGCTAAATGATATATAAAATTCCTATCAATAAATCAGTTTCCTGGTTTTATAAAGGTGTAGAATGAATAAAATCCACAATGCAAACGACGGCCTAGGGATTGTCTGGGCCAAAACCGCGCCATATTGGCGTGACGTCATAGAGGGAAGCTTCTCGGCTCCCTCCCGAAGGGGGCAACCCACGTCATAATAATGGCTGAATGTGGCAGCAATTCGAACGCAAGCAGCTCTGATGAAATTATCGTATTATCCGCATCCGAGAGTTTGTATGAGCTGGACATTTCTGACAGTGACAGGGAAGAAGATATACAAGCCGAATTTGGTACCCAGCCGTACAGGTTTGAGTTGTATGCTTCCGATGGGGACAACGAAATGCACTGCTTCGCTATTTGATGTTCAAATATTCGAAATATGTCAACGTTAAATGAAAAAACCAAAAAAAAAAAAAAAAAAAACAATTCTGATTAGGTAGATCATTAACTACTATTCAGACATAAATTAATGGCGCACATCTCTGTAGGATGTCACGTTCAATTTCAGTAGGTTATTAACTGAATACAGTCTAGCTAATTTAAAGCAGTCTTTGCTCACTGTGCACTCTGTGCTAAAAGTACGATTGGCAAAATAAAGCTATTCATCACACAAAAGACATTAAAACATTCATATCGTCACGATCACTCATTTTACAAAATTGAGTTAGGCGGACGGGCGATAAGCAGAGCTCCGCTCTCGGTCACACACAAGCACCACGAATACGATGTTTCATAACCTCTGAGAACCATGCCGAGACCGCTCCTAGGCAATGTCCCATTAGTGTTCACATAGCATGCATAAAAACACAACTTTTTGTCGCACTGGAGAATAACGGTACCAATGATTTAAAAGTGAAATCTTCACGTATTGTTCAGTGGTGGATCCAGAGGGGGGGCGTGAGGGGCGTCCGCCCCCCCCATTCGGCCCCAAAAACGGAGGGGACTTCTGGTAGTTGCCCACTGAAAATGCTGTGACCACGTTTTCCTCATAGACTGTACAAACATGAACATAGCCTCCGTGGCGTCACCCATACATTACTGAATATCCTCTCTGAAGCTCATTTGGTCGCTGTTCACTCCGCGTACCTCCCGGCTAATCCAAAAATGGGTAAAAAGGCGGACCGTTGCTGAAGCTGAGGCTGCTGAACCACGCCCTCCTAGCTCGAAGCTTTCAACCTGGCTACGGCTTGCACAAGGCAAAGACACTGGATTACCTCGATGCCTCATTGTTCGCAACGGGCGAGATGCTGGGTCATATTTGTCCTAGCAAAGGAGTGGAGCTGACAACTTGCTTGCGGTGGCGGGTCGAACGCTGTTTATATCCGCGAAGCAGTTGCGAGACAAATGCTGTACGCCGCTGGGAAGTTGCGGGTGCGGGCTCTGTGTGTATTGATATCCCCATGGCAGTGCGAGCGAGTGCTCGGCTTAGCTCTTTGACACACTTTAGCCAGGTCCCATTAACGGTACTATGGTCAGTCAAACGGCAACACTGCATTACGGAAGCTTACTAACAAACCTGGTTGACCTGTATTTTCCTATCTCATACTCACACATTTTGATATGAAGCATTATCACCCTACAGCTTGACTTCGGTGAATGCTGAATTAATTTGTTACTGTGGCCAGGATATGCATGAGTTATCAATGCTAATGCAGCTGGGCATCTTGTGCTAAGCTAAACTATGGTCCTTTCATGAGCTGCCCAGCTAATCTATGACCTTATATTGTCTACCGCGTTGTATAATTAAAGGTGCTTCTGGACCTCGATGAGGAGCCCTTGCGCATAGTTTCACTTTTTTTCCTCGTGTAAATGGAGAGTCACCGGACACCAAATATAGCCGAACATAGCTAGTTAGTGACAGTGTTTTCCGTTGCCATTTGGCTTATTAATTAGGTTAATGTAGCTGGCAAGCTTGTGGATGATGGACTTTATGAAAAAACACGTTTAACGACCGCTAGCTAGCTCGCTAGATAATGTGGGATAGGTTTGATTGCCAATTTAGCTCTCTATACACAATATCATATCGGCTATCTTATCGCACTGAAAATAGTGCGAATCCATTTGTGGCAGTCGTAGCACTATTAGCTCTTGCTGTGTGTATCTTGACTGTATAATTACAACAATATCCGGAGGGCTCTGCAATGCTCTGGGGGGGGAATCAGCTGAAAGACCCCGTCATCTGGTAGTGTGCTTTGGTAGTTGGAATGCTGTAGCTAACTAGCCAGCTAATAACTGTGGCAGGCGTACACTCCCTTTGGCATAGATGGGACATCTTGAGCAAAAGATAATGGAGGAATTAGTGTATTCATTCTCTGGCTAGTTGGCCAGCTTATTCTGAGACTTGTTACTACGTGCCAACATGAAACGTTACATGAAATAATATTAGAATTTCATGCACCTTAGAAAATAAACCACAGACTCCTAACCATATAGCAAGGCATTATTTCCCTGATATTTCGATGAAAACTTCTTCAGTCACAAATGCAGCCCAAAGGTCATGGTTCGTGACTCCAATTAGCCTGTGGATAGGCAGCTATGGCTAATATAAATAGTCTTGGCAATGAACCACCATTATTAATTGTCAGTGGTCACATTTTCTCATTCTTTCCAGCTGTGGATATATGATGTTATTGGTGTAAAGATACGTGACTTCACAAATCCCGCCCCCCTGTCTGGTGATCTCTGGATCCGCCACTGTTGTTAATAAATTATGTATAGTTGTTAGAAAAATTCATTCATGGATTTAACAGAGCCCCGTTTCTGGGTGTAGGCTATATTGGTTTCGTGGGCATTGGTTATACTGTCTTTCCATTCCCAAAATATTTTGGGCTGTCTGCGCTCCCAAGACAACATCAAACAATAACGCCATATTTTGGCGTTATATTTTTTGTCTGACCAAATTTTAGGACAACTCTCGAGTGTTCCCAGAAAGTCGGACAGTCCGACCAGAACGGAGGATGACGGGCCGTTTATTGGAACACCCAGAAAAAGATGGACTGTCCTATCCAAGCGGGGATAGTCCGTCGCCGGGTCGGACAGCCTGTAGTGTTTATTGAAACAGCCCCCTGGACTGATTTTACTTATAAAAAATATGAGTATGTGTAAACGTCATTTTCAGTTTCAAGCCAGTCTGTCATACATGTATTTACTGTCCACTTTTTTCATTGCCGTTGTTCAAGAAGTGTCACAGGCAATCGTAGAACTATATGTAAAGCCTACCACCGCTGTAGCCAGCTATAAGGTCCTTTTCGCCTCTCAGGCTGATGTTTGCATTATGTGTGTGCGTGGTTGTGTGAGGGAGAACGTGACTTTGGGAGCAAAAAAAAAAAACAGTCCTTTGAGAAATGGGCACTGCATACGTAACTCCATTTAGTGGCTGTCCACTTCGCTTGCTTTGTTTGCACAAACTTATCTCACGAACCTTTCAACTTTGCGTCTCGTGGAAACACATGAACACCAATGTTCCGACAGTCGTCTTTTTCATTCGAACAGCCAGCTACAACACACCTGCGAGGCATTTTTACGCTGCTGAAATCGCTCACTTTTGTCAGTGGTCACTCAACCGAGAAACGGGAGAAAAGAACTAAGTCCATTCGGGATTTCCCTCCGTGTCGTCACTTCCGCCTTGTTCGTTGAGAAGGCAAACTTGGCAAGGAATTCCAGGCGGAAAAATTTAAAATTGATAATATAGCTACAATTGTGTGTTTAGAAAGGCTATTATTTTTTATTTCGGCTTTAGTGAAATGCATTGAATGTATTTTCGTACAGTTGTTGTGGGCGTGTCAGCAGCACTTTAAACTCCCAGTCAATAAGATCTCATTCAGTAATTGGCGAGGTAGCAGAGGGAGCATGTCCTCATACCCACCTCATGAAGTTGTTCCAGCTTGTTGAGCTCCCATTGGTGCTCCAGAATAAGGCTGTCCCCCCTGGGCCTCCAACCGGCCAGATTCTCCTCCCCCCTCACATAAGCCACTGACGTGTCCAACACCTTCCTCCTGCGCCGTTGCATGCCTTTGATACACACACACACAAAACACATATGAGCACACGCGTGCACACACAAACACATAGACAGGCACGCCCACACACATACAATACACTAACAAATGCATGCGCTCATACACACATGCGCACACACACGTGCACACACAAAACACATGGATGCATACACAGACGCTCACACACATACAAGTAAGCACAAGCACACATGCGAGCAAACATTGACATGCGTGAACACACATACACATATAAACGCACAAACACGCACACGCGTAAACACACATACATGCACACACATACGTATGCATGGACACACACTGACACATGGACAAACACACAAAGTGAACAAACATAAGATAAACAAGCACGCACGCACACATACACGCATACACACACACGGGTATGCACAAATACACAAGCGCGCAAACACACATATATACGTACAGACAAGCGCGCACAGATACGCACACGAGCACACACACATAAGCATATGCACGCGCAGCCCACATCCACGCATGCGCAAAAGCATACACACTAAGAGGTTCCATCGATATCAAAACAAGCAGAGACACACGCAGCAACGTGCGTCTGCATGCATGATTAACTTAGTAAATTTTGTTATGCGTGCGTGCATCCGTGCGTTGTTACGTGCAGATTGTATTTTACGCATAACAAGAAGCTGCGTACAGCGTGTGCACGTCTGTCTGTCACTGTTTGACAAATGTTGTTAAGAGTTCACACACACGTGCGGTCTCTTTTTCTGATACTACGCAACCGGAAGTTGGATCTGCATGGCGCGCACCAGTCCGCGTACATGAACGCCTCACTTAGTTGGCCTTTTCATTTATTAAATTGTAGTTAACTGGGGGGCTATCTCGGAGAAATAACGCGAATGCTAACGCTCAAGTTATGCATACAGTGGTAGCGATCTTTTCACATCCTATTTATTTCTAGCTAATGTTCCCACGAAATAAACTGGTAAATGCTTGCTTAATAACCCAGCGGAGTGAACTAGGCCTGGGAATTTTGGGAATTTTTTCAAACCGGGAACCCGACGATTTTTCGGGTGGGTACCCGGTACCCGAAAATCGCTGAAACGCAGGGGCGGTCCTAGACCTGAAAAATCGGGGACAAATATCCATCCCTTTATTGACAACAATTAGTCCTGGCTAGTTCTAGATGGCTTTCCTTTATTAACACGTTTTCCAATTTAAGAATAATCAAGTGGCAATTGAAGACACGGCTTCTCTCCCCCATGCGATCTAACAGCTACAAAATCATGGGCTATATTCAGAACAGAAAAATAATTTAATTATAATTAGGTCTATGCACTGGCACTCAATTTTTTCCAGCGAGAGCAGCATTTCAGAACTCTTCAGCAAATGAATTCTGGTGACAAGTGCGTGGTTTCGTCCGTTTATATTATTTTCCAATCGGACAGCTGTCTATTTTTTACAGCAAGTTGCGTGACCGTGCTGCAAAAACCGGTGTATGTACTTGTCGCCGAAATTACCTTCAGTCGCAAAAGACTTCTGAAATCCCGCTCTCGCTAGAAAAAAAATTAACTGAGTGCCAGTGCATAGACCTATTTATAATTAAATTATTCTTCTGCACTGAATGTAGCCCATTATTTTGTCGCTGTTGGTTTGCATGGGCCAGAGAAGCCGTGTCTTCAATTGTCACTTGATTATTCTTAAATTGGAAAACGTGCTAAACGTGTTCACTATGTGAAATTTGACCTTCAAAGGTCGCTGAAGGTCAAGTTCAAGGCCATCAAATGAAAGTTCATACATGACTTCATTGAAGTGTTCAATGCATATGTGTTCCCAATCTTCAATATTTTCAAGCCTAGAAGCTTTTCAAAATTGTAACATTTTGCTTAACCTCAAGTTTGACCTTTCAAAGTCATCTGAGGTAAACTTTAACACAGCCAGAATATAGGTCATATATAACTTCCTATATCTCTGTAATACAAACATAATCTCTATCTGCAACCATTTAGCTTCAATAGGCCATTTGGCCCATTCTCCATAAGACCCAATGTTAAAGTACAGTGCCCCCACTAGACCCACTTCCGTCAATTCAATCAAATTGGCACTCGCACTGTACATAAAGTTTATCAAGGTGAGTTGATTGCCAGATTTTGAAAAAAAGTTATCAGACAGTTTTTGAGAAATTATTTTTTGAAATTTCAAGTCATATCTTTTAATATTGTTAATATATTCCCTGACTTCGAGTTTGACCTTTCAAAGTCATCTGTGGTCAAATTTAGTATTGCCAACATATGGGTCATATATGACTTCCTATATGTCAATAATACAAACTTAATCTCAATCTGCAACCATTTGGCTTCCACAGGCCATCTTGCATATTCATAAAGTACAGCGCCCCCACTAGACCCACTTCCGTCGATTCAATCAAAATGGCGCTCGCACTGTACATTGACGGTACCAAGGTAAGTTGATTGCCTGATTTAGAAAAAGTTTTTGAGAAATAATTTTTTTTAAATTTCTGTCCTATCTTTAACATTGGTGCAAAAATTTCAAGGGCCCATAAAACGGACAAAAATGATTCAATCAAAAATCCGAGAAAAACATCCGGAGATATGGTCTCGTAGTATGTTATTGCAAAGTTACAAGAAAATTCATTTGGCCAAAAAAAAAGATAAAAAATGTTCCGGACGACGGACGCCACACCACGACAATAGCTTATCGGCCCATAGGGCCGGTCAGCTAAAAATGCATAAATGTTACGCGTAGTCACTACGCGTCGTGTGATTACCGGCGTGCAGCAGTCATCACGCGTGAATGGGGGACCTTTATAAGTCAATGAGGAAACTACATTATACGTCAGGCGCTGCTTTGCTGCGCAGGCATCAAAGCACGCGCGTGTGACACGTTCAGTTGATAGTTGCGCACGCGTTTTGAGTCGTACTGAACGCCATATACACACATGCGTGCACGCACGCACGGGCGCACACATATTTACACCCACGAGCACATACAGAGACACACTCATGCGCATACACATACACATGTACACACATACGCACCTGCGCAAATACAAATGCACCCGTGCACACACATAAACACACGGGCGGATACATACGTATACACAAACGAAACAAACGAAATACGTGCGCACAGATATACACATGCACACACACACACACACACCCACCCATATACACATATATGCACACATACACGCGTGCGCACAGATATACACAAACAAGCACGCACACACAGACACATGCGTGCACAAGCATACAAATGTGCGCACGCGCATGCACAAGCACAAATACAAGCGCGCACATATATACACACATACAAAAACACACGTGCAAATGCAAGCGGATCCGTGAACAGACATACACACACGGGCGCATATATACACTGGCGCAAACATATGCACATACATGCAAGCGCCCACACACATTTTCATGCACAAGTCCACACATATAGACACGTGTGCGCACGCGCACAAACACACTTGCACACACACGCATGCGCACATACAACCCCAATTCCGAAATGGTTGGGACAAAGCGTAAATTGTGAAAAAAACCAAAACGCAATGACTTTCAAATCACACTAGCCAGTATTTTATTCACAATAGAACAGAGATAACATAGCAAATGTTGAAACTGAGAAATTTTACGATTTTATCCACAAAATTAGCTTATTTCAAATTTGATGGCTGCTACAGGTCTCCAAAAAGTTGGGACAGGGGCCCGTTTACCATGGTGTAGCATCCCCTCTTCTTTTTAACACAGAGTGGAGGCGTCTGGGCAATGAGACAAGTTTCTTGAGTTTAGCCATTGGAATTTGATCCCACTCTTGTTTAATACAGGCTTCCAGCTGCTGGAGAGTTTTGGGTCTCCTTTGACAGACTTTTCGTTTAATTATGCGCCAAATGTTCTCAATCGGTGAAAGATCAGGACTGCAGGCAGGCCAGTTCAGCACACGGACTCTTCTACTATGAAGCCATGCTGTTGTAATAGCTGCAGTATGTGGTTTTGCATTGTCCTGCTGAAATACACAAGACCTTCCTTGGAATAGATGTTGTCTGGGGGGGAGCATATGTGGCTCTAAAACCTTTATATACCTTTCAGCATTCATTGTGCTTTTTAAAACATGCAAGTGTCCCACACCATATGCACTAATGCATCCCCATACCATCAGAAATGCTGGCTTTTGAACTGAACGCTGATAACAGGAGGGGTGGTCTTTCTCCTTTTTAGCCCAGAGGACACAACGCCCACGATTTCCAACAAGAATGTCAAATTTGGACTCGTCTGACCACAGGACACTTTTCCACTTTGCTACAGTCCATTTTAAATGAGCTTTGGTCCACAGAACACGGCGGCGCTTCTGGATCATGCTCAACAATGGCTTCCTTTTTGCATGATAGAGTTTTACGTGGCATCTGTGGATGGCACGGCGGACTGTGTTTACAGACAGTGGTTTTTTGAAGTATGCCTAGGCCCATTTAGTAATGTCAATGACAGAATCATGCCGGTGAGTGATGCAGTGGCGTCTGAGGGCCCGAAGATCATGGGCATCCAGTAAAGGTCTTCGGCCTTGTCCCTTACACACAGAGATTTTTCCAGTTTCTCTGATCTTTTGATGATGTTATGCACTGTCGATGATGAGACCTTCAAAGCCTTTGCAATTTGACGTTGAAGAACATTGTTTTTAAAGTATTCCACAATTTTTTTTACACAAGCCTTCACGGGTTGGATAGCCTCTGGCCATCTTTACTTCTGAGAGACTCAGCCTCTCTAAGACATCCCTTTTATAGCCAATCATGTTACACACCTGATGCCAGTTAATGTAATTACATGCTATAGTTCTTTCAGTTGATTCTCTTATATTTTAATTGCTTTTTCAGCCCTTTTTTGCCTGTGTCCCAACTTTTTTGAGACCTACTGCAGCCAGAAAATTTGAAATGAGCTCATTTTGTGGATAAAAATGTAAACTGTCTCAGTTTCAACATTTGAAATGTTATCTATGTTCTATTGTAAATAACATTGGCTCGTGATCTGAAGGTCATTGCATTTTGATTTTATTCACAATTTACACTTCGCCCCAACTATTTCGGAATTGGGGTTGTATATACGAATGCACCCACAAACAAACGCGCACACACACACACACACACACACGCACACGCACACGCACACACACACACACACAAGCACGTATGCACACACCCACATACACACACAGCCACAGGGTTAACAGACCAAAATCTGACTACCATGTAACTGTTCACATGTAATGTGATGCTCAAATTTTTTTTTTATCAGAACTGGCATAGCACGCAGACGCAGACACCCATGCACACTCACCTGGGCTACCGGTGTCAGCCATTTTGCACAGGATCAGCTCATAGATCCCAGTAACTCTGTTGCTGTAAGAAAGAGCAGAATGCATAGTGAGAAATGAGTGTGAGACACTGACCCTGTTAGAGGAGAGGGAAGAGAGGAGACGCACCAGTCTGGGCTCTTGGAGTAGCCAGTGCCAAACAGACTCTTAAGAGAGCGTGGTGGGCAGATCTTGGCATCACGGGAGTAGAACACCATGCAAACGTCTTTGGTGATGATAGCTGACTGGATGCAGTGGTCCAGCTGTGTAAAAGAGAAACACACTGAGCACGTGGCCAACACAGACCCCAATCCCAACTGCCAGAGACCCCAATCCCAACTGCCAGAGACTCCAATCCCAACCGCCACAGACCCCAATCCCAAATGACACAAAACCTAATCCAAACAACCAGACGCCAATCCCAATCGCCATAGAGGCCAATCCCAACAGCCACAGACCCCAATGCCAACCACCACTACCCCAATTTCAACTGCAACAGACCCCAATCCCAAACATAGACTGCAGTGTTTTCCACGACGCCTTTTAACATGTAATCGCGACAGGTTTGAAATTTTGCGCGACATGTTAAAAAATTGGCGACATGTTTAAAATAATGAGCGACAGGTTACAAAATAATGATTTTAAATTGGTCATCAACACTGACTGGCTCGCAAATTTTCACAGTCAAAACATACTAAAACCGTTATAGCATACAAAAATACATACGGGTAAGTTTCAGTCACTTTAGGTAAGGCAGAAGTGACGAAAGCTCAAAAGAAATCGAGAAAACAAATAGCTCAAATGTGCGTGCTTTATCTCGGCGCTCCAGTTCACGTTAGCAGACATGTGGCCGACAAGATAGCCGGACATGTCGGGCACTGGAATGCTACCGTGCCGGTACTCCAAGCCGCATCGGGTTCTTGAAGAGAAAAGGGCGGCCCGCTTAGAAGGCCGCATTCGTGGTGAGTCATTCTGAGCGCTAGCGCAGTTAAATAGCTAGCTTGACCTACGCACGTGTACGGTGTACATGTACTTTTAAAATTGTATCTGACCCACAGAGCACCGTGATCCAGAGATCTACGAGTCCAATCCGTGCACGCATACAGTCGGCCTGACCAGGCTACACTGCCAGCAGTACCGATGCTGATTCCGCATACCGCATGCGTATTTTCGTTTCGGCTCCACTGATCTATATATAGTTCGGCTCCCATGTTATTCAATGAGAGCGGCCACACAGCATGCCGAAGCCGCGCGACTCACGCACGGGAAATCCGTACTGCTACCGTTCGGAAAATATAGATTCGGACTCTGGCCGAATTTTTCCGCGCAACGCATGCGGAAAAAGGCAAAGCAAAGCTGAAAATGACTGTCAGATACAGTCATATCGCCATAAATACATGCATTTCGCATGTTTGGTCTGCAACTGGTCATGGTCACTGAAGGAGCAACAACTCCGAACAGCGACTGCACGCAATACAGGCAATACAGGAAAACAACAGAGTCAGGAGAAAAGCTGAGTGATAAACTTTCTCACAAACTCTGTAATAGAGCCCTTTTTTTCTGAACTAAGAAAATGGGTAAAACGGGAAGAAGCGACAAACCAAGCCCGCCGGATCTTACATCAATTGTGGAGACCCTCGAAGAAATGAGAAATGAAATGAGGGAGAGGTGGGACAGTATGAAGGAGCAGCTGGACCAGCTTTTTGAAGGAAAACGGTGATCTCAAAAAGAGATTGCCAAGAAAGACACACAGATTCAATCTTTATCAAACAAACTGGAGGAGCTGGAGCAACAAGAGAAACGTAATGATGTAATCCTGACAGGGCTCAAAATCAAACCCAGGAGTTATGCCAGAGCAGCAGCGAATGTCGACGATGGAGGCGAGGAGGACAATAAATCTGTGGAAATGCAGGTGATGGAATTCCTTCGGACCAAAAGTATTTCTCTGGACCCCAGCAATGTGGATTCATGTTATCTGCTACCGAAAAGGAGTGGAAGCGGAGACCGGAGTGCAGCAAGGGCCGTGTTATTACGACTTACAAGCAACAAGCACAAAATCTCTCTGTTGAAGCAAGGGAAAAATCTCAAAGGATCCAATGTTTTCATAAATGAAAACCTCACCAAGCACAATGCAACCATCGCATGGAAAGCTCGTCGACTAAAGAAAGCGGGGAAGATACACAGCACTTGGTCGGCTAACTGCAGAATTTTCATCAAACCAAATGGGTCTTCACCGGAAACTACCAGACCGGTGCTGATCAAGCTGATGCGGGATCTGGAGAATTTTTGACCACTGAGGCAGGTTAAAATCCCTGACAAATCTCTATGAGCAGTTATCTGATGAACCAAACTGTAGATCAGGAAACTGGCTTTTTAACAACAAGTCACCAAAACTCAGGAATAGACCCTAATGAAGAAATTGATCCGGATAACCATTTTTTCTACAACGAAACAAACGCATGCGGATACTTTACTGTAGACAAATTTAACAAGAACATTAAAATGGAAGGGAGTTTGTCCATTATCCACTTCAATAGTAGGAGTCTATAAGCAAACTTTGACCAAATAAAGGAATACCTTCTGTCATTTGCTAATCCGTTCAACATCATCGCATTATCGGAAACCTGGATTAAAGAAGAAAAGGACAAGGACTTCTACATGGAGGGTTACAACTTCGTGTGTAAGAGCAGACTGAATAAAGCTGGTGGGGGTGTTGGACTATTTATTGATGAGGCCATAAACTTCCAGGTACTAGAATGCAAATCAATTGTTGTGGAAAATGTAATGGAATGCCTTACAATTGAGATTCCTAGGTTGAAAGGTAAAAATACGGTTATTTGTTGTGTGTACAGAGCACCGGATTCGCAAATTGATGTTTTTAGTAAATGTATGGGTGAATTACTTGTCAATATGAACCAGAAAAATGTTTTTACGTGTGGGGACTTTAATATTGACTTGATAAATCCAAATAATAGCTCTATAATAGAGGATTATATTAACACCATGTATGCCATGGGTATGCAACCATTAATCACAAAACCAAGCAGGATTACTAGACACAGTGCCACCTTGATAGATAATGTGCATACTAGTGTATTAGATTCTGAAATATTTAGTGGCATCATGATAAATGACATTACTGATCATCTACCAGTTTTTGCTATTTGTAACTGCAAATTAGGTATAAGGGACCAGGCTAGATCGAAAACCCTGGAACACACAGAAATCAGAATTAAAAGCGAAAAAAGGCTAAAGAAACTAGAATCAGATATGTTGAACCAGAATTGGGATCATGTATTAGCAGAGAAAGATCCAAATAGAGCCTATGAGGCTTTTCTATGGACGGTAAACTCCCTGTATGATAAACACTGTCTAGTCAAAACAACGAACAAACTGAAGCAAAATAAAAAGAGAAAACCTTGGGTTTCAAAAGTACTGGCAAATGCCTGTAAGAAAAAAAATACATTGTATAAACTGTTTCTGAGAGAAAGAACTGAGAAAGCAGAAATTAGGTACAAAAATTACAGAAACAAAATGACACATTTACTTTGTACTAAGGAAACATAAAAAAGAGTATTATGAAAAGCTTTTATTAGAAAATAAACATTACACCAGAAATCTCTGGAATATAATAAAGAACGTCTCTGGGAGGACACCGAGGAGGGAGTACCCTGCATTCTTTAATATAAATGGCAAAAAGGTAAAGAACATGGAATTGGTCGTGGAGAATTTTAACAGTTATTTGGTGAATGTTGGGCCAGAACTAGCAAAGGGTATTGAATCCTCACACCTAAGATGGGACTACCTTGACAAGGATGAGGAAATCCAAGACACAATGACACTAACTCCTGTTACCGAATCTGAAATCAGATCAATTCTGAAAAATTGTACAGCTAAGACATCTGTGGATGTAAACCAATTAGATATGAAATTACTGAAAACACTAACTAACGCAATTGTAACTCCACTTACGCATATATGCAATCTATCCTTTCCCACGGAGTGTTTCCAGATAAAATGAAGATAGCGAAAGTTATCCTCTCTACAAAAGTGGGGATAAATATGATTTCTCAAACTATCGTCCTGTCTGGATTTTACCTCAATGCTCGAAGGTCCTAGAAAAGCTCTTCAATGACAGATTGGACAAGTACATTGATAAACACAAACTACTGTGTGACAGTCAGTATGGGTTCAGGAAAAAGCATTCGACAGCACTAGCCCTAACAGAATTTATTGAAATGATTAAAGATTCACTAGATTCAAACTTATATTCTATAGGCATATTTATTGATCTGAAGAAAGCATTCGACACTATAAATCACAATATATTGATTGAAAAACTTTACAAATATGGATTAAGAGGGACCGCATTAAAATGGATCAAAAATTACTTAACAAGTAGGACTTAATTTGTGCAGATGGGCAATAGCAAATCGAATTGCTTGGACATTACCTGTGGAATTCCTCAGGGCTCGGTCATAGGTCCCAAGTTGTTCATAATTTACATAAATGACATTGTTAAGGTGTCCGATATCCTAAAACTAATTTTATTCGCAGAGCTATTACGACTTTTTTTGCTCAGGTGTCGATCTCAAGCAATTGACAAAATTGGTTAATAAAGAAATGTCTAAACTTCACACGTGGTTTAATGTAAACAAATTATCATTAAATCTTACAAAGACCAAATTTATGATATTTGGGAAAACAGGCCAAAAGGACGACATAGACTTAAAGGTAAATGGTACCAGCATTGAAAGGGTAAACGAATATAAAGTCATGGGAGTTATGTTAGATAATCTCTTAAGCTGGAAACCACATGTAAACTTTGTTCAAAGGAAGTTAGCTAAAAGCGTGTCTATTCTTTGGAAAATGCAGAAATTATTAAAACACAAGTCTCTTAAAATAATCTATTCAGCACTCATAGCACCCCACTTACACTACTGCGCTGAAGTATGGGGACACACTTATACTAATACAATAGAATCATTGTTTAAACTCCAAAAAAAGGCCCTTAGAATTATTCATAACGTTCCCTATGGAACTCATACAAACGATTTGTTTATTAAGGCAAAGTTTCTTAAATTGCAGGATATAATAAAATTCAACTCCTTGCAAATTGTATATTTAGGATACCACAAAGAATTGCCTAGAAATATACAATGCCTATTTCTCCAGCGTGAATGTATTCATGACCTAAGAGGCAGAATGTTGTTGCAAACGAGAAGGGTCAAATCGTCTCGGAGTGAGCACTCCTTATCTGTGGCTGGAGTCAGTGCATGGAACATACTTGAAGACAATATTAGAATGGCAGACAATTTGAAGGACTTTAAGTATCTTTTGAAATGTGCATGTTTGAATAACTATAAACTTATCCAACAAAATGGCATTGGATAAATTAAACGGAACCATAATGGGCATAAACAATAGGGGTTGTTTATAGACACTCAGCTATATTGTGATTAAAATTCTTCATGATGTTCATAAATCTCTGTGATCTTATGTTGTGACGTTTAAATCGTAGTGTAAATGGACACTCAGCTCTGTTGTGATTTATAAATCTTTATGATATCTTAACCATAATCAAACTGTTTTTCTGGGAGTTGGGGGCGGGACTTTGACAAGCGATTTCGCTTCTCCCGTGACCCTTTCGGTCATGATACATGTTGTGTTGAAATTGTCATGGAACGACTGTACAATCATGCCGAAATGAAAAAACAAATAAAAAATAAATAAATAAAAAATATTGCCGAGGATGCGTGTCTGTTACATTTTTTGTTTGTCTGCTTCATGCTTGTAACAACACTTCCAGCATTTTAATCATATTAAAAGCCCGTTAAAATGGACATAATCCCTTCCGCTCAATTCAGCAATGCTTCGTGAAACATCGGAACATGTAGTGGGAAATTCGCGACTTTCATCGTAGGCTGCTGTCATTAAAGGAAATATATGAGGAAGTATTTAGTCATTCCTAACTTCCGTCATGTCCCGTTTGTTGTGAACGTGATATCTCAAGAACGGTTTGACCGATTCCATTCGTCTTTGGTGTCAAGGTGTTTGGGGAGTGCTCACAGCCCACTCGATTTACGTGACCTTGCCATTATTCTCAAGGTCATTACGACCATTTGACCACTTACAAATACCTTGTCAACATGATATCTCGAGAACGGTATTACCGATTCCATTCATCTTTAGTGTCAAGGTGTATTAGGGGCGGGGGATATAGAATTCAGCTCCATCCGTCCGGCCGTCCGTCCATGCCATCCCGTTTGTTGTGAACGCAATATCTCAAGAACGGTTTGACCGATTCCATTCATTTTTGGGGTCAAGGTGTATTAGGGCCGGGGGACATAGTATTCAGCTCCGTCAATCCATCCGTCCAGCCGTCCGTCCGTCACGTCCCGTTTGTTGTGAACGCAAAATGTCAAGAACGCTTTAACCGATTTTACTCATCTTTGGCTTCAATGTGTAATTTTGTGATACGCCGACCTCAGTTGATATCCATCACCTGGCGGGGGACATGGCCACGTTCAGTGGCAACACTTGTTAATTAAGCTGTTAAAGCTTTCAACAACTAATGGTCTTTCTTGGCTTGAACCCCGGAATTGCCGCTTGCGGATATATTTATTATTATTAGGGGTTCAAGCCCGTAGGGCTGAAACCCTATTGTTTTTGTGCTAGTTTATTTTTATTATTATTATTAGGGGTTCAAGCCCATAGGGCTGAAACCCTATTGTTTTTGTGCTTTATTATTATTATTATTTCTTCTCTTCTTCAGAAATGTTTTTGCAAATTCCCGTGAGAAAGTAAATGTTAGAGACCTGAAATTTTGCACATTGGTTGGAAGTTGTGTGTGAATGCTGACCAAGGCATTTTTAACTCAATCGGCCTGATGGTGGCGCTATAATTCAATAAAAACAGGTTTTCACTTTAAAGGTCATTACTCCTACGCTGTAAGTCCGATTGACACGAAACTTGGTAAAACCATTCCTTGGTCCAATCTCCACAACTTTCCCATAAGGACCTCTGAGATCGGACATATCTGATTTTCCAGAATTTTGAATTTTTTGAAAAACAAATTTTTGACATCTATTCCTAGGCCATAGGTCCGATTCCTTCGAAATTTGCTGTGGATCATCGGTGGACCAAGCTTATCAAAGATTGCATAAAGCTTGTTGAAATCTCATTTCGTTTTCAAGATATTGACCAATGAACTTCAGCAGGGGCGTGGCTTAGCACATAAATGGACATAATTCAACAATCATTATGCCGATCATCACAGAACTTGCAGAATATGTCCATATAAGTACCAGGAACATAACTTGAAAGTTTCATGCAAATCGGCCCATAGAGGGCGCTATAACACAAATCAGACTATAAATCAGCAATTGTTTGTCCTATAGCCATAAAACTCGCAGGATATATTCATATAAGTACCGGAAGCATATCCAGAAAATTTCATTCAAATTGACTGATAGGGGGCGCTATAACTGCAAAACAAAGCAGCATGGTATATCACAAATCAGACTATAAATCAGCAATTGTTTGTCCTATAGCCATAAAACTCACAGGATATATTCATATAAGTACCTGAAACATACCCAGAAAATTTCATTCAAATTGACTGATAGGGGGCGCTATAAATGCAAAACAAAGCAGCATGGTATAACACAAATCAGACAATAAATCAGCAATTGTTTGTCCTACAGCCATGAAACTCACAGGATATATTCATATAAGTACTTGTCACATACTCTGAAAATTTCATTCAAATTGTCCAATAGGGGCGCAAAAAATGCAAAACAAAGCAACGTGGTATAACACAAATCAGACAATAAATCATAGTTTTTTCCATTCGTTACAAAACTCACAGGATATGTCCACATAAGAACCTGAAACATAGCCTGAAAGTTTCAATCAAATCGACCAGTAGGGGGCGCCATAAATGCACAAAATAGTCTAACATAACACAAATTAGACTATCCATCATAAGTTGTTGGTCCAATCATTACACTGGCAAAATAGGTCCACATAAATACCTGCAACACACTCTTAAAGTGGTTTTTGTCCCCCGCCGCCATGATAGCGAGTGGAGCGGGGGACATAGTATTCAGCTCCATCCGGCCGTCCGTCATGTCCCGTTTGTTCTGAAGGCGATATCCCAAGAACGGGTAGACCGATTCCATTCATCTTTGGTGTTCAGGTATATTGGTGTGATACGCCGACCCCAGTAGATTTCCATGACATTGGCATTATTCTCAAGGTCATTACGATCATTTGACCACTTAGAAATTCCTTGTCAACATGATATCTCAAGAACGGTTCGACTGATTCCATTCATCTTTGGTGTCAAGGTGTATTAGGGGCGGGGGACATAGTATTCAGCTCCGTCCGTCCGTCCGTCTGTCCGTCATGTCCCGTTTGTTGTGAACGTGATATCTCAAGAACGGTTTGACCGATTCCATTCATCTTTGGTGTCAAGGTGCATTAGGGGAGTGCTCACAGCCCACTCGATTTACGTGACCTTGCCATTATTCTGAAGGTCATGACGACCATTTGACCACTTACAAATTCCTTGTCAACATGATATCTCAAGAACGGTTCGACCGATTCCATTCATCTTTGGCGTCAAGGTGTGTTAGGCGCGGGGGACATAGTATTCAGCTCCGTCCGTCCGTCCATCCGTCCGTCAAGTCCCGTTTGTTGTGAATGTGACATCTCAAGAACGGTTTGACCGATTCCATTCGTCTTTGGTGTCAAGGTTTAATAGGGGCCGGGGACATAGTATTCAGCTCCGTCCGTCCATCCATCCGTCCGTCATGTCCCGTTTGTTGTGAACGCGATATCTCAAGAACGGTTTGACCGATTCCATTCATCTTTGGTGTCAAGGTGTATTAGGGGCGGGGGATATAGAATTCAGCTCCATCTGTCCGGCCGTCCATCCGTCCCAACCCGTTTGTGGTGAATGCGATATCTCAAGAACGGTTTGACCGATTCTATTCATCTTTGGGGTCAAGGTGTATTAGGGCCAGGGGACATAGTATTCAGCTCCATCAGTCCATCCGTCCGGCTGTCCGTCCTTCACGTCCCGTTTGTTGTGAACGCGAAATGTCGAGAACGCTTTGACCGATTTTATTCATCTTTGGCTTCAATGTGTAATTTTGTGATACGCCAACCCCAGTCGATTTCCGTCACCTGGCGGGGGACATGGCCACGTTTAGTGGCAACAATTGTTAATTAAGCTATTAAAGCTTTCAACTACTAATGGTCTTTCGTGGCTTGAACCCCAGAATTGCCGCTTGCGGCTATATTTATTATTAGGGGTTCAAGCCCATAGGGCTGAAACCCTATTGTTTTTGTGCTGGTTTATTTTTATTATTATCATTATTATTATGATTTCTTTTCTTCTTCAGAAATGTTTTCGCAAATTCCCGTGAGATGGTGAATGGTAGAGACCTGAAATTTTGCACATTGGTTGGAAGTCGTGAGTAAATGCTGACCAAGGCATTTTTAACTCAATCGGCCTGATGGTGGCGCTATAATTCAAGAAAAACAGGTTTTTACTTTAAAGGTCATAACTCCACAGAACTTGCAGAATATGTCCATATAAGTACCAGGAACATACCTTGACAGTTCACGCAAATCGGCCCATAGGGGGCGCTATAACAGAAATCAGATTATAAATCAGCAATCGTTTGTCCGATAGCCATAAAACTCACAGGATATATTCATATAAGTACCTGAAACATACCCAGAAAATTTCATTTAAATTGACTGATAGGGGGCGCTATAACTGCAAAACAAAGCAGCGTGGTATAACACAAATCAGACTATAAATCAGCAATTGTTTGTCCTATAGCCATAAAACTCACAGGATATATTCATATAAGTACTTGAAACTTACTCTGAAAATTTCATTCAAATTGACTGATAGGGGGTGCTATAAATGCAAAACAAAGCAGCGTGGTATAACACAAATCAGACTATAAATCAGCAATTGTTTGTCCAATAGCCATAAAACTCACAGGATATATTCATATAAGTACCTGAAACATACCCAGAAAATTTCATTCAAATTGACTGATAGGGGCGCTATAAATGCAAAACAAAGCAGCGTGGTATAGCACAAATCAGACTATAAATCAGCAGTTGTTTGTCCTATAGCCATAAAACTCACAGGATATGTTCATAAAAGTACTTGAAACGTACTCTGAAAATTTCATTCAAATTGTCCTATAGGGGGCGCTATAAATGCAAAACAAAGCAACGTGGCATAAAACAAATCAGACTATACATCATAAATAGTTTTTCCAATCATTACAAAACTCACAGGATGCGTCCATATATGAACCTTAAACATAGCCTGAACGTTTCAATCAAATCGACCAGTAGGGGGCGCCATAAATGCACAAAATAGCCTAACATAACACAAATCAGACTATGCATCATAAGTTGTTAGTCCAATCATTACACTGGCAAAATAGGTCCACATAAATACCTGCAACACACTCTTAAAGTGGTTTTTGTCCCCCGCTGCCACGATAGTGAGCGGAGCGGGGGACATTGTCTTCAGCTCCGTCCGGCCGTCCATCATGTCCCGTTTGTTCTGAACGCAATATCTCAAGAACGGTTTGACCGATTCCATTCATCTTTGGTGTTCAGGTATATTGGTGTGATACGCCGACCCCAGTAGATTTCCGTGACCTTGGCATTATTCTCAAGGTCATTACGATCATTTGACCACTTACAAATTCCTTGTCAACATGATATCTCAAGAACGGTTCGACCGATTCCATTCATCTTTAGTGTCAAGGTGTATTAGGGGCGGGAGACATAGTATTCTGCTCCATCCGTCTGCCCGGCCGTCCCTCTGTCCGTCCCGTCGTGTTTGTTGTGAACGTGATATCTCAAGAACGGTTTGACCGATTCCATTCGTCTTTGGTGCAAAGTTGTATTAGGGGCGGGGGACATAGTATTCAGCTTCATCCGTCCGTCCGTCATGTCCCGTTTGTTGTGAACGCGATATCTCAAGAACGGTTTGACCAATTACATTCATCTTTGGTGTCAAGGTGTATTAGGGGAGTTCTCACAGCCCACACGATTTACGTGACCTTGCCATGATTCTCAAGGTCAGGATGACCATTTGACCACTTACTAATTCCTTGTCAACATGATATCTCAAGAACGGTTCGACCGATTCCATTCATCTTTGGCGTCAAGGTGTGTTAGGGGTGGGGGACATGGTATTCAGCTCCGTCCGTCCCTCCGTCCGTCCGTCAAGTCCCGTTTGTTGTGAACGTGATATCTCAAGAAGGGTTTGACCGATTCCATTAGTCTTTGGTGTCAAGGTGTAATAGGGGCGGGGGACATAGTATTCAGCTCCGTCCGTCCATCCGTCTGTCATGTCCCGTTTGTTGTGAATGTGATATCTCAAGAACGGTTTGACCGATTCCATTCATCTTTGGGGTCAAGGTGTATTCGGGCCGGGGGACATAGTATTCAACTCTATCAGTCCATCCGTCGGGCCGTCCGTCCGTCATGTCCCGTTTGTTGTGAACGCGAAATCTCGAGAACGCTTTGACCGATTTTACTCATCTTTGGCTTCAATGTGTAATTTTGTGATACGCCGACCCCAGTCGATTTCCGTGACCTGGCGGGGGACATGGCCACGTTTAGTGGTAACACTTGTTAATTAAGCTGTTAAAGCTTTCAACTACTAATGGTCTTTCTTGGCTTGAACCCCGGAATTGCCGCTTGCGGCTATATTTTGACATGAAGTTGTATGAAAGCACTTATTTAGGAAGACCTCCCCAAGATGCAACGTTACGACACATCAAACCTACTTCATATATTTATTTGACAGAAATTGTTGATGTTGCCTACTTAAACATTGCCATAAATATACACGTGCTCCATAAGAAAAATATTACATGAGAACGAAGTAGTCTATTTATCGCAAAATTGCATCAAAATGATATTTACACATATTGCTGAAGATTATGGGAATTATTCGGGCACGACATTAAAAAAAGGAAGTGGCAATTCACCCCGCTACGGGGTGAATTGAGGGAAAGACATTGGCTATCTGTCCCGCAGAAGGGCCGTCAAGAGAAGCAGTTCTGCCATTTTCCCAGCAGCTGGGCCAATAAGAGGTTTAATTTTGTTATCCGCCCACTCTTTGAAGTTCTGTGAGCGCTGCAGGGCTTAATAGCCTCTTCCTAAAAAAAAAAAAAAAACCCTGCTAAATAAAAGGCCACACGTTTTTCAGCTTTTCCAAGGAGTTCATTAATTTTCCATTCAATAAGAAGCAGAACTGCTTTTAAGATCAGAAGAACATTTTAAATTGAAGAAAGGTTTGCAGCTACAGAATCATCACGCCCAATAAATATTTTGACCAATGTCACTAACTGGCATATATTTATATATAAATTATTACATCAATTGATTTTAGGTAACGTTATAGCTTAGGTAGGCAAGATGACCAGAACAACGAGCAGCACTGTAAATTGGGGTGTCATCATTTATCCATGGAATCTTCCATAAAGTGATTGGTCTCGTGTTCCTGCAAGAGTCAAGCGATAATGTAAAAAGTAGGCCTAATAATAATAATAATTATTATTATTTTTCTTCTTCTAATTATTATTTAGCAAATAACGTTAGATCGCGGCATTGATCCATTTATGGAAAGCCGAACTACTAGGTGCTACTGCGCTGTTATCAATGGATTTCATTTATCAGTTTATTTAAGACTCTGTCTCCTAGTTATTTTAACTGTAAGCTGAGTCCTGCGCGCATGTAACTGTGGTTTACAGTTAACATTCTCAGAACCTCTGTCATGAACTGATCGTAAAATTGCAGTTAAATAAGTGGCAAAAAAGGTGCCAGTTAAAATAACTGGCAAAAAAGGTCTGAGTTTATAAAAGTGTGCTTACTCCAGCCTTAAACCCGGCCATTTTAAAACTCAGGAAAAAATCATATCAAGCGATGAACCAATAGCGACTGGGGACATCACTTTCATTTCTTTGTATTTAACTAACTCTATTTTGATACCAATATTTCGCCTATTTTAGATACGATCATAAATCTATTTAGCTAATGCAAACAGTTGCTGGTAGCTATATGCTGGAATAGGATCTCGAGCTATTGTTTTTTCTGCTTTGCCATTTATACTGTAACGTGTTGTGTTGGACGCACCCAGCAAAAAGACCGTTCTGTCCCGCACTCAATGTGCTTTCGCTGGAGGCAAAATGTTTTTTCCCCCACTAGAGTTCTGGACACCGACAGAAACTCTTGCACAGCCAATCGGCGACCTTGTGCCGGACTTCTGAAGGAGTGTCTCGAGACAGTTAATTTTTTTCTCTTCACTGGCCTTGCACTAATAATGTAAAAATAGCCGAGATTGCGTCAGCTTATTCTAGAAGATATGAATGCTCTGAACAGATGCTTTTTATCAATCCTAGCTGGAAACATTAAAAATGATTGGCAGGATTGGAAACAGCCACCGCATTTTCAAACGAAGTACACGAAGATTTTGCGTCCTGGAGCTGGTTTCAGACAGTGGTGGGCGGTGGACAGAGAACAAGGAGGGCGATAAACATGTCTTTGACCTGCTTATTAATCTTGATCTGTTTTCGGTCAGTTTCCCTGGTAAAAGACACTTGAACTCTCCCCTCTCAGGTGTAGCTAATTGTCTTCATTAAGAAGAGAAATCAAACGCACCAGTTGAACGCAAAAAAGAGCGCATTTCAATCTTTTTCAATTAAACAATCATTATGCACAGGTTTTGACGACTTGCTTGGGATGTGACAAAATTTAACGCGGAAAATCCACAGTGGTTTTTTCGTGAAGAGTTGCCTATTAAGGCATGTGAATTAAACATTTTATAGAATTTATTATTCACTCGCCTAAACATTTCATTATAAGGGAAACTAACATGTTGACCAAGAACAATGATTGAAATCGAGTCACTAATCTCATCCGTTTCAAGGGATGTTTTCCGCCCCCCCAGTTTTCCGTCCACCGCCCGCCACTGGTTTCAGCGACTGTACCAACTACTATACCGGAAATTCTTTCACTGAGTTTGATGCAGAATTATTCTTTTAGAGTCGTATCTATCTTGTCTCTTAAAAACGACAATGTTGAGGTCTGGAAAAAGGCCAGCAGAGGGCAGAATTGAATCGCAACTGATCCATATTTAAGATATTTGAGGTCAGCCGAGTCATTCAGTCCAATGGAGATTTTAGCGCAGGCGTTTCTTACATATTGCGACTTCTAACTCAAAAATGGTAAATCCAATCTAGGAAATGGAGGTACCATACAAAAGAGGAGAGTCAGCTGAGTAATATATGTCAAAATTGTGTTCGTAGTGCCAAAAATATGGAAACACGAGCAAGTTAGAAAACTGTGCATTTAGCCTTGGCAACCTGCATTTTCTTTTCGCGTTTAACATTGGAGTTAATGGAGCTTCGGTGAGCGGTCCCGTCGCTTTTCGGCTCATACAGCCAAAAAAAATTTGTCCAATTGCTTCCATAGTTAGATTTTCGTGACCAGCACAACTTTTGCTACAACTTCGATATAAAAATATTTATGCGGAGTGAAAACTGTGGGAGTTAGAGCAAGTTTAAGAGAAAACTCTTGGACCGTTTTGCCGATGTTCGTCACTCTAGCTGTGATGTCTCCACGCTCTAAGTTCCCAGAATTAATTGAAAAAAAAATAATTTAAAAAATTATAGAAGTTACAAAAAAGTTGAATGGTAAATAAATTATCCAAGCGTAGCTTAACATTTTACAGTTTGAATGACGTTTCTAGCTAAAAGCATGATAGAGTAAAAAATAGCTGAAAATAGCTAAATTTAAAAAAATCTGTTTCATTGTTTCATCTATTTGAAGAAGACCGCAAGGTCGAAACTTTTTGTCTGCTTTGTTCCCCTGCAGCTAGTCATAATTAAATTTGTGAATCAACTTTTGTATGCGAACCTTTTTCTTCTTGAGCTGTCTCGCTGTTGGTTTTTACGCACCTGACGGCAGAGTGCGACGGTAATACTTTTTTCATCTATATGTAAAAAATGGCAAGGGCCAAAATAATCTGAAAAACTGCAAGGGCAACGAGGTAAACAATTTAAGGATAATGTTTCTCAGCGAAAAAATGCAAAGAATATGGGGGTTTTATCCTCTGCAGTTCATAATACAGTTCATAACCGTCAAAATTATTCAGTTGAAGTCATTTCATGGGCTTTGGAACACTTCTGTTAACCACTGTTATTGTACAGTTTGTCGCTGCATCCACAAATGCAAATTAATTCTGCCATGTAAAGTTTAAACCATATACAAACAAGATACAAAAAATGCTGTCACCCTCTCTTGGCCAAAGCTCATTTACAGTGGGGAGAACAAGTATTTGATACACTGCTGATTTTGCAGTTTTTCCCACATACAAAGCATGTAGAAGTCTGCAATTCTTATCATGGGTACATTTCAACCGTGAGAAATGGACTCTAAAACAAAAATCCAGAAAATTACATTGTATGATTTTTAAGTAATTAATTTGCATTTTATTGCATGACATAAGTATTTGATACATCAGAAAAACAGAACTTAAGTGCGTGTCCACGAGAAGACCATGCAAACGGTGACAAGGTGGGGGTTGGCCGATTTGGTTGAAATTTGGTATGGCGGTACCTTCTATGAAGGGATGATGACATGCCAAATATTAGTCCAATCGCTTGAACCATTGTGGAATTAGAGCCAAAAGCTGGAATTTGGATGTTTTTCAGCCTTTTTTACAGTGTTTTTAGGTGGGGATTTTGAGCAGCTCTATACAAAATAACCCAGGAAGATTGCCATTTTGATGGTAGCATACCTATTATGTGGTCTACTTATTTGTGGAAAATTATTAGGATACATCCATCATTAGCAGAGGTAACATGGACAATACATCCCCTACCCAAAATATAAGTTTTGAACAATGGTTAAAGTCGGACCCCATAACTAAATTGCTGCTGGGAGCTGGATGATGCGCCATACTTCATAATGTACCTTTTGACCTTCTCTTTCAAAATCAGAAATAAAATCTTTGGGCGCTGCTTTCAGTAAGGAGTACCAGTCGAATGAAATTGGTATATTTTCAAGTGATTTGCAGTGCTGCCACCTATCAGCAGTGATTAAAACTAAGCTGTAATGTCTGTTGTACAATTTTCTCATGATGTGGGATGTTATCAATTAACCTATGTTACCACGTCACAAACCCAGAGCACCCCAGGTGGCTAGTTCTTAGGGCAATCCTCTCTTAACGGTATAGTTGTGGCATTTTTAGTGGGCCCAATTGTCAACATGGATCATCCCTCAACTACTCCTGCTCAACAAGGACACAGAGATAGTAGTTTGGCTGTTGTATACACGTAGCTTGATCTTCAGGGATGATACGGGATTAAATCTTTAAAATCCAGAGGAGTGGAAGACTGAACTGAGGTCTAGCCCATCACTCAGAGGACTTCAAAACCGACCAAAATTCATTTTAGGTGACTTTGGTCATTCAGGCAAAGATAAAACACAGAAGAATTCAATATAATGGAATTAGTTGCTAATATTAGTAGCAGAAAAAAAAATAAAAGAACATTCAAAGCACATGAGCCTTTCCTCTTTACTAAACTTTGTTCCAATGCTGGAATAGGGTCATTTCAATAAAACAAGTTCTTTGATAAGTCTATCAATCATGTCAATCACAGTCACCCTCCCCCCAATTCCGAAATAGTTGGGACAAAGTGTAAATTGTGAATAAAATCAAAATGCAATGACTCTCAGATCACATGAGCCAATATGTTATTTACAATAAAACATAGATAAAATTTCAAATGTTGAAACTGAGACGTTTTACATTTTTATCCACAAAATGAGCTTATTCCAATTTTTCTGGCTGCAATGGGTCTCAAAAAAGTTGGGACACAGGCAAAAAAGGGCTGAAAAAGCAATTAATATATAAGAGAATCAGCTGAAAGAACATTTAGCAAGTAATTAAGTTAACTGGCATCAGGTGTGTAACATGATTGGCTATAAAAGGGATGTCTTAGAGAGGCTGAGTCTCTCAGAAGTAAAGATGGCCAACCTGTGAAGGCTTGCATAAAAAAAGAGGAATACTTTAAAAAAAAATGTTCCTCAACGTCAAATTGCAAAGGCTTTGAAGGTCTCATCATATTGACTGTGAAGCACTTTGTGACCCTGTCTGTGAAAGGTGCTATATAAATAAACTTTACTTACTTACATCATCGACGGTGCATAACATCATCAAAAGATTTAGAGAAACTGGAAAAATCTCTTTGTGTAAGAGACAAGGCCAAAGACCTTAAGTGGATGCCCGTGATCTTCGGGCCCTCAGACGCCACTGCATCACTCACCGGCATGATTCTGTCATTGACATTACTAAATGGGCCCAGGAATACTTCAAGAAACTGCTATCAGTAAACACAGTCCCCTGTGCCATCCACAGATGCCACCTAAAACTCTATCATGCAAAAAAGAAGCCATTGTTCAGCATAATCCAGAAGCGCTGCCATGTTCTATGGGCCAAGGCTCATTTAAAATGGACTGTAGCTAAGTGGCAAAGTTTACTGTGGTCAGACGAGTCCAAATTTGACATTCTTGTTGGAAATTATGGGCGTCGTGTCCTCCGGGCTAAAGAGGACAAAGTCCACCCCTCCTGTTATCAGTGTTCAGTTCAAAAGCCAGCATCTCTGATGGTATGGGAATGCATTAGTGCATATGGTGTGGGACACTTGCATGTTTTAAAAAGCACCATGACCATCTCTTCCAGGGAAGGCCTTGTGTATTTCAGCAGGACAATGCAAAACCACATACTGCAGCTATTATAACAGCATGGCTTCGTAGTAGAAGAGTCCATGTGCTGAACTGGCCTGCCTGCAGTCCTGATCTTTCACTGATTGAGAACATTTGGCGCATAATTAAACGAAAAGTCCGTCAAAGGAGACCCAAAACTCTCCAGCAGCTGGAAGCCTGTATTAAACAATAGTGGGATCAAATTCCAATGGCTAAACTCAAGAAACTTGTCCACCCAATGCCCAGATGCCTCCACTCTGTGTTAAAAGGAAGAGGGGATGCTACACCATGGTAAATAGGCCCCTGTCCCAAATTTTTTGAGACCTGTAGCAGCCATCAAATTTGAAATGAGCTCATTTTGTGGATAAAATTATATAATTTCTCAGTTTCAACATTTGCTATGTTATCTCTGTTCCATTGTGAATAAAATACTGTGTAGAGTCCATTTGTCCATTCCAAAAAAGGTCAGTGGATCATGAAAAGCCTGGTTGGATTTTATACGCACACTTCTCGATACTAGCCAAAAAATATTATTTATTTGCCCGTTTCCAGGAACTGAAGTTGAACACAAAGTAGATGAAAATTCAGTTGTAAATATAAGCAAACGAAAAACAACTCATAAACTTAAAGCATGGAGAAGCATGGTCAAAACAGTGTGTTTTACCCCAGCTCCCATTTTCCACCAACTTCCCAAGACTAGGCTTCCCACGTCATATCCCTTTGCTCCCCACTACGCCACATCACTGCTCCTGTCACGACTAACATCAAATAAACATGATTGGCTCCGCTTTTACATAATCTCACAATGCATGCTGCACATCCATAATCAAAATTCAAATATTTACATAATTCTAAATTTAACCCAAAAATAGCTCTAACATTCCAGCCCCTAATTTTTGTATAACAACAAATTACAAATACTACACGACACCTATTAAAGTTATCACAAAAACAATCCAAACAATATGCACAAAGCATTCACAGTTAATGCATAGAGGCAATTACAAGCGCAGACATTGGAAAGTCCATTCGAATAGAAGTAGGCATACGTATGCATGTGTGTATGTAAAAGTCCATGAAAAAAGGTCCATAAAAAAAAATAGAGAAAAAAGAAAACTCTTCAGTCAAGAAAACCAAAAAAAAAAAAAAAACCCTCATCTTTGAAAAGCCAAAGCCCTTTTGGATATCAAAAAAAAAAAAAAAACATTTTCAAGGACATAGCAATAATTCTATCCATTATGCTGTCCAGTCCATATATTCATATTCCAATATTTGCTATATTCGCCCACAGTCATTTGCAATCATTCAACAACAAACATAGGTAGCTTTATCAACACTCCAATGTAGGCATTCAATTCAATAGCATTTTCCAGCATTTTCAATATCAATTAATAAACACAAGTTATTCAGCTTCTAATGATAGGCACAACTTAGTCATGGGTCCTTCTAATTCATTAGTTTTGTTTTAATGGATACACTACGCACAAACACTTTAGTGTCTTTCATTGTGTCAATGATTCTCTCCATAGACCATGAGTTTCTTGGTGCTGAATCATCAATTATCAGAACTAAATCCCCAACTGAAAAACTTCTCGTAGGCTTATGCCATTTTTGGCACTGCTGCAATATGGGCAAATACTCTTTGACCCATCGTTTCCAAAACAAATCACTAAGATACTGCACTTGTTTCCAGCGCCTCTTTCCTTAGGTTTCATTTTTTTCCAAACAGACCTGGCGGTAAGATGGGCTTCCCCTTTAAAAGCAGAAGGTGGTTTGGGGTTAGCACCTCCAAGTCATTTGGGTCATCACTTGAAGGAGTTATTGGTCTGTCATTTAGTTTTGCCTCAGCTTCACAGAATATGGTGCTAAGGGCTTCATCTACCAACTTGTTTGGTGACAGAGCAAATAATTCTTTTAATTTGTTGTATGAGGCGTTCCCATACACCTCCGTGGTGAGCTCCATAAGGTGGACTGAAAATCCATTTGATTCCATACTGAGCAAGTGTGTCCTGGACTTTATCTTGATTTGAACTAGGTAGAGCCTCTTTTAATTCTTTGTTTGCACTTCCAAGATTTGTCCCATTATCTGATCTTATTTCCTTTACCTGACCTCTTCGACAGATGAACCGTTTGATGGCATTTATGCACGAATCGGTGTCAAGTGTATGGGCCACTTCAAGATGGACAGCACGACAAGTTAGACATGTGAAAATGACCCCATACCTTTTAACAGTATTCCTTCCTCTTTTCACCCCAATAGGCCCAAAATAGTCCATTCCGACTAGAGTGAAGGGAGGGTGGTCTACTGAAAGTCTGTTAGGTGGAAGGTCAGACATTTTTTGCTCTCCAGGTCTTTGGTGTTGTCTGCGGCATGTCATACATTCTCTGATTATCTTTATAGCCGAAGAATTTGCATGAGGGATCCAATACTGCCTACGAAGTGTGGACAGCATATGGTTTCTCCCACTATGCCCAACTTTGAGGTGCACATGGCGGAGTACAAGTTCTGAGATGTTGCTACTCTTTGGCATACTGACAGGATGTTTCATCTCATCAGGTAATGCAGATTTGCTAAGCTGACCGCCTACTCTTAGAATGCCATCCACAAAGACAGGATCCAGTCTGAACAGATGGCTGGATTTCTTTACAGCTTTTCCATTAATCACATTTGAAATTTCTTCATGAAAGTGTTGCTTTTGCACATAACTTATACCGTAATTGCTTTCTCAGCACAATCAAGATCCTCCAGCGACAATTTGTAGACATGTGATGGTTTCTTTTGAACCAGACGTTTGACGCATAGTGTCCTATCTTTGCAAGAGTCTCTTTTATTCATGTTTTTCTTGTCATCACACTTCGGTTTAAGTTTGTCTTTGAACTTTAATAACCAGGCTACTGCTCGTTTCAGGTCTGTCCAGTTCGAGAAGTACGAAAGCAGCTTGTTGGTTGGACAAGACTCTGACATTGGCTGAGCTGACACAACATGAACAGCAGCTTCCTGCTTTATTTCAGGATCATCTTCAGAGATGATGTAGTTTTCAAAGGTTCCTGGCCATTGCGAATGTTGATGAAGGAACGCTGGTCCATTAATCCAGGTTTTGTTTGACAGGAAAGCCTTCACTGTCGAGCCACGTGAAGCAACGTCAGCTGGATTGTCCTTTGAGGCGGCATGTTTCCATTGTTTTGTTTCAGACAATGAATGAATGGCAGATATTCGATTTGCAACAAATATTTTAAATCTCTTGGTTTTGTTTGCGATGTATTGCAAAACAGTCATGCTGTCTGACCAGAAGATGGAATCAGTCAATTCAAACTGCAACTCTATTTTCAGCATGCAATCCAATCGAACAGCCACGACTGCTGCTGCAAGCTCCATTCTGGGAATGGTTGTATTTTGCAGAGGTGCAACTTTAGCTTTTCCAAATACAAAGGTCACACGGACCTCACCTTAGTCATTGGTGAGCCGGAGATAGGAAACGGCGCCATATCCTACCTCAGTACCATCACAAAAGTGGTCAAGCTGTGCAGATGTGAAGTCACCAAAGTCTTTGGGAATAAAGCTTCTGTCAACACTGAAAGTGTCCAGCAGGTGGAGTGAGTCAAGCCACCTTTTCCAAGATTGAGAGATGTCATCTGGAATTCTTTCATCCCAGCTGAGCTTTAATTTGCACAAACTTTGCAAAGTATGCTTAGCGACAAGTATGACTGGTGACAAGAAATCCAAAGGGTCGTAAAGTGAACAAACAACAGAGAGGATGCCTCTTCGAGTTGTCTGGTGTGACTTCATTGCCACCTTGAAAGTAAAGACATCCCTATCCACATCCCATTGCACACCAAGGGCTCTTTCTAATGGAAATTGCTCTTGGCTCAAATCCAGGGATCTCACCTCTTTGGCTCGGTCCTGCTCTGGGATGGCTGAAAGGTCAGTGTGGTCATTACTAATCCATTTGTTTAGATGGAAACCACCCTTTGCACATACTTCAGCCAGCCTTTTGCACAGAAAGATGGCCTGTTCTGGACAGCTAACTGCCTTCAGGCAATCATCGATGTAAAAAATTATTTTTATTGTGCCTGTGACTTCCTCTGGATACTTATTTTGATTGTCATCAGCTGTTTTCAGCAAGGCGAATGCGGCACAGCTTGGTGATGACACTGCACCAAAGATCTACACAAGCATACAATGTTCCACAAGATTTTGGGCAATGTCCCCCATTGGCCACCAGAGAAAGCACAAGTGATCAACATCTTCCTTTGCTACCCGCACTTGATGGAACATTCCCTCTATGTCGGTCATGATAGCGACAGGTCCTTGACGGAAACGAAGCAAGACACCAAGCAGAGTGTTTGTCAAGTCAGGACCTTGCAGCAACTCTTTATTTCAAGAAGTTCCACCAAATGCTGCTGCACAGTCAAATACCACGCGCAGCTTCCTTTTTCGTGGGTGGTAGACACCATGGTGAGGCAAATACCACACCTTGCCAGATTCAGGCTGCAACTCACTTTGGGGTATGATTTCAGCATATCCTTTTGAAAGCACATCAGACATAAAAGCTTTGTATTCATCATGAAACTCCTGATTCTTTTGAAACTTTCTCATTAGGTGTTGAGCTCTTTGCTGAGCTATTTGCTTATTGTTAGGCATCTTCAAAGCAGAATTTCGGAAAGGTAATTTCAAATAGCAGTGATTGTCTTTAAGTTCAGCTGAGTCAGAGATGATGTTTAAGAACTGCTGATCTTCTTTTGACATTTCATTTTTCTCCATAGTGTTGTTCCATGAAGTCCTGATTATATTGTTTGATAAGGAGGTCTTCTAAACTGGCCACAGATATTCTATTTACCTGCACTGACGAATCATTTGCCTCAAAGTCAAGAGGACTATTGATAACCCAACCAAGAAGCGTTCTAACAGCATATGGTCCACTACCTATGCTGTTAATTATTTTCAAGGGTTCCAAAGCTTTTGGAGCATTGACACCTATCAATAGCCCAATGCCAGCATTCATTGGTGTCAAGTCAATTTCTTGCAGGTAAGACCATTTCCTTATGTTCTTCAATTTAGGAATGTTACCATGAGTCACCGGGATTGATTTCTGAGTAAAACGTCTGGCAGTTTGAGAAATGAATCATTGTCTAAAGCAGCTACCTCTAGGCTAGATATTTTGTAATTTGCCACTGGCTTCTCTTGACCCATTGTCTTAAGAAGTATATTCATTTTCGTTCCAGGTGCATTAAACTGTGCGGCCAACTCCTCAGTGCAAAAGGTTGCCGAGCTACCTGTATCCAAGAAGGCATATGTTTGAACACATTTTGTTCCCTTTTCCAGCTTTACTTTGATGGGCACAATGGCTAAAGCACACTAATTTGCACCAGCCCCAGTATGGCTACCAGTTACTAAAGAGACAACTGCATCAGAGTTAACAGAGTCTTCAACATCACTTTGAGATTTTTTTTGCATTTTCTTTGGTTTGTATGAGCAAGACTATTGGATGACTTTGCTTGCAAACATTGCAGGACATGCGCCTTTTACAGTCTCTGCTTATGTGCCCTTTCTGTAAGCAGCCAAAACACATTCCGTTCAATCTCAGGAATTCCACCTTTTCATTGTTTGATTTAATTTGAAATATTTTGCATACTTCCAGCGTATGGTTTCTGTTGCAAAACAAGCAGGGTTTTGAGAACGCACATAACTCATGGTTTGATTTTGATGATTGCTCATGTGGCTGAAACTCTACTTGTGCTGGTAAAGAGACTGGTGAAACAGTTGTAACAAAACTGCTCCCGCTGCTGGACTTGAAATCAGTTTTGTGTTGCTTGAGACCTATGGGTTTATTCAACGGAGTTAGCTCTTCAAAAATTGGGTCCAGCATTATTCGAGATTGTTTGTCAATAAAAGTGAGAAGATCACGGAATGTTGCTCTTTGCTTGTGTTTATCACAGATGTCGCAAGCTACTGATCTCCATTTGTCTCTTAGCTTAAAAGGTAGCTTTGACACTAGAATTTTAAAATTGGAGGGCGTTTCAAGATTGGAAACAAAATCAATTTCTCGCATCGTATTATGACAAGTTTTTAGGAAAACTGCGTATGATCTAATACTATTAGCATCATCAGATTTGATTGCTGGCCACCCCAAAGCTTTATCCATAAAAGCAGATGCAATTTTAACTCCATTACCAAAGTGCCAACTGAGTTGCTTTTTAGCCTCCTTGAAGCCAATTTCTGCAGGCAAATGAAGAAAAATAAGCACGAGATTTCTTGGTTCACCAGATGTATATTGTTCTAATTAGTACAGCCGTTGTTTCAAGTTGTCAGTTTTGGTTTCAATACTTTCCTCGAAAGATTTGATAAATGATCTGTACTGAAGTGGGTCGCCATGAAATAGCCTACGGGGATTTCTCTTTGTGGAGGTTGCGATATTGAACATTGTTTGGCAAGCAGCTCAGTGAGCTCGTTTTGCTTTTTCAAAATGTCAGTGAGGGAATCATTTTCAGGTGGTGAAACATTCGACGCTTTCTTTGCGCATTGGAAAGGCTGTTTTTTGTTCAAGGAAAACGGACTTTGCATTTCCGATTTGATCTGAGGAGTCAAAACTTTAATTGAAGCATTCTCTTGTGGCATTATTCTATGTTTTGTTTGAACCCTTTTTCCAGAAGTAGGTGTAATGTATTCTGTTGAAGTTCAGGACGAAGTAACGAGATGGCTCATTTCTGTGCGTAAATCCTGAATTTCAGACAGAACCCTTATTTTAGCCTCTGCTTGAGTGACCTGTGTTTGCAATTTAAGTTTTTCTTTCTTTGCTTTTAATTGCGCTTCTTCTAAGTCTAATTCAAGTTGAGCGTCTATAGAACTCGACTGTGCAACCAGCACTGCTCGCTCTACTTGAACCTGTGACAGGGCTTTAGAGTCCTTGCTGCTTTTTGTTGAGGCCTTACTTAGGGCCTTTCTCTGAGACCTGTGAAACACTATCGTGAAGCGCAAGAGAGTCACCATCTCCAATAGGAGATTGTAGATCAGCAGGTGGTTGTGCAGGCTCGCCCTCGACTTGATCAGCTTTAAGCCAAAATTCAATACCATTGACAAATTCATGGAAATGTGCAAATTTGGGCTCGAACCAGTCCTTACGATCAAACTCCTTTTCCTCCTCAGACATCAACGATTGTACAGATTCATGCAATTTAGTGAACTCCTCGAAGTATTTAATAAATGAAATAGATTGCTGTTTGACTTCGTCTGCTGTATCTCCTGCCTCTATCAATTGCGCTTTCACGTCAGAACGCCCAGCTTTCATCTTCGTGATCCAATTAACTTAAACAATTGTTTTTCTTTTTCAAAAACATTCTCATCGTCTGGTACTTCCTCCTGCATTTTTAAACTTTACGTTTTCACAGTCCAATCACACTTGGCGAACTTTAAAGCTTCCTTAAGTGACTTTCGTCCAAACGCAGCCCAGGCGCGGCGGCCCAGTCTTTGGCAACTGTACTCACGAATCAGATTTGTTTATATTCCACATTGTTCGTTTCAAGAGGTCCAAAGTATCCAAACTTCGAAAAATCCATACTGTTTTGACTTAATGTAGAGTCCATTTGTCCATTCCAAAAAAGGTCAGTGGATCATGAAAAGCCTGGTTGGATTTTATACGCACACTTCTCGATACTAGTCAAAAATTGTAATTTATTTGCCCGTTTCCAGGAACAGAATTTGAACATAAAGTAGATGAAAATTCAGTTTTAAATATAAGCTAACGAAAAACAACTAATAAAAACTTATAGCATGGAGAAGCATGGTCAAAACAGTGTGTTTTACCCCAGCTCCCGTTTTCCACCAACTTCCCAAGACTAGGCTTCCCACGTCATATCCTTTCGCTCCCCACTACGCCACATCACTGCTCCCGTCACGACTAACATCAAATAAACATGATTGGCTCCACTTTTACATAATCTCACAATGCATGCTGCACATCCATAATCAAAATTCAAATATTTACATAATTCTAAATTTAACCCAAAAATAGCTGTAACATACTGGCTGGTGTGATTTAAAAGTCATTGCGTTTTGATTTTATTCACAATTTACACTTTGTCCCAACTATTTCAGAATTGTGGTTGTAGTATGTTATGAAAAATGTACGCGAAAATTCATCAGACCAAAAAAAAAAAAAAAAATAAAAACGGTTCGGACGATAGTCGCCGAACCAAGACAAAAGCTAAAAAATGTTACGGACGACGGACGCCAAACCACGAAAATAGCTCATCGACCCATACGGCTTGTAAGCTTAAGACAGACACAACTGTGATTGTACAATTACATCAGTTGAGGGCAAGCTGAAATGCAATAGTCTCAGTAGAAACAGAGCTAAACTGAACTACCGCCTTAAGGCCCATTCACACCGGGGCGGAGCGGAAAAGCGGCACGGATTTGCGGAATATTCGCAGCACGAAAATTCCGCGTTAAACCATTCACAGCGAACTCCGTGCGAAATTTCGCGTTCTTGCGTTCCAATTCCTCACAGCGGAAAAACTAATACGCGAGTTATGAACCACGATAGCAGCAGCAGCGAGGATGACATTGTTTGTATGTATCTGAACCATAACGTTCCCCTCGCAGTCTACTTTTGCACTTACGTAGCCAACGAATGTTTTCCTTATTGATCTCTAACTACTATGAAAAAGTAAACTAACTGCGCACATAGCTATAAGATGTCACGTTAAATTTCAGTGTTAACTGAATACAAGCTATCTAGGTAATCAAAAGGTTCGAATGCTGTGACGTCAATAAAAACAAATCATTTTTTTCGCTGGCTAAAAGTACAATTTCGCAGGCGGATTTTCGCAGAAGCTTAAGCTGAGCTTGCACACCAAGGCGGAATTTCCATGTGGCAGAAAAAACATCCGCACGGACTTAAAGCTGTACTATGCAAGTTTGTTTATTTTCTGCGCGATTATATTTTTGTCTCAATTCGCCGACATCTCCCCACATCCGCTCGCTGCCTGCCCCTGAATTCACTGTAAAAAAAAAAAAAAAAAAACCCGGGCTCTGGAGACCGCACACGCGTCACAAGCTGCAAACAAACACAAGGGGCACGGGCTGTGCCCCATAACATTACAAACCGTTCCGGCCAATCACCGACAAGAGTTGACAGCTACAGAAGCATGGGAGGGAGGGAACTATGGGAGGGAGGGGCAAGCTACCTCCGTTTTGTTTGAATTGGAATGTCAGCAGAAGTGATGTCAACAAACTTGCATAGTGCACCTTTAAGCTTCAGCGAAAATCCGCCTGCGAAATTGTCCTTTTAGCCAATGAAATGATTTGTTTTTATTGATGTCACAGAAAACCTTTTGATTAGCTAGATAGCTTGTATTCAGTTAACACTGAAATTTAACGTTACATCTTATAGCTATGTGCGCAGTTAGTTTACTTTTTCATAGTAGTTAGAGATCTAGCTAATCCTAGTTTTTTTTTTTTTTTTTCGATTAACGTTTTCATATTTTGAATATTTGTGCACCAAATCACGAAGCTGTGCGTCGCTGAGGTGCAAATTATGATGCAGCTTCGTCTGGGTTGGACAAGTTAAGTTTATTGAAACAGCCCTAGGTCCGGACATCAATGAGGAAAACGTTTGTTGGCTACATCAGTGCAAAAGTAGACTGTGAGGCTAACGTTATCGTTCAGATACATACAAACAATGCCATCGTCGCTGCTGCTGCTATCATGGTTCGTTTAGGTTAAATTATAACTCGCGGATTTGGTTGCGACATTGGAACACAAAAACGCGAAATTTCACACCGAGTTCGGTGTGAATGGTTTCAAGCGGAATTTTCGTGCTGCTAATATTCCGCAAATCCATGGCGCTTTTTCGCTCCGCCCCGGTGTGAATGGGCCTCAAGTCTGTGCGGATGTTTTTTCTGCCACACTAAAATTCCGCCTTGGTGTGCAATCTTACATTAGAGCCCATGGAATTAGCTCCTATAAAAATCTGTGCAAATAATCCGCACGGAAATCCGCGCTTGGTGTGAATGGGCCTTTACTGAGAGTTATAAAGCCTTGATTGCTTCTGTTGAACAATAGAGTCCGAGGGAGGATCAGCGGATATCCTGCGGTGATGTGTAGATCCAAGGTTCTGTGTCCACGTGGAGTAGCGTTGTCATTCTGTTGTACCGAAAGTAATGTCCTATTTTATTTGGAAGAATCATTTCACAGGGTATTGCTGTGATTAATTAGCAGCAGCACCAGGTGAAAGCAAGCTAGTCAAACAAGACTCGTTGTCTTGAATTTTAGCAGAGTTTTACAGAGTTGCAAGCAACTCTGGTTAGGCCAAATGGAACTGCACAGTCCCAGATGCAAGCAACGTCCTTGTCAACCGTGTCAAGCTATATCCTTGTCGAGACAAACGCTTGGTTTGTCTTGGCCATCGGAGTTGAAATGAGTGGTCAAAGAGAGAGAGAAAGAGCGAGTGTGTGCTCTTTTATTAAAACCTGACTGAGGGCAGGGAATCTTCATCCCTTTGCTGTACGACGACCATGCGTTGTTTGTGCAGCTGGCATCACATATGCTGCACGTTCTCAAAGAGATAGCCACTGTTGTCGATGAACTGTTACTTCATCGTAGCTACCCACACACACCCACACATCACACATACACACACAACACAAACACACAGAACACACAGATACACACACAAAAACACAACACAAATGCACGCACAAATGCAAAAAAAACACACAGTAGATGTTAATTCTACATTAAATAGTTTCATGCGGCCTGGACTGACCTCCAGATAGGCAGACAGGGTCATGTAGATCTTCTCCCTGAGGGGAGTGACCCGGTTCAGCAGGAGAGAGTTGTGCAGAGAGCTGTCCCACACAGCCTCGAATCGGTAAAACGTCCTGAGAAAATGGGCGAGACAGAAAGCAAACAGTGCTTACTACAGTGCAACAGAGCAAAGACCTTGGGCCTATTCGATAAACGTATTGCCCTACCTCACTTCGCTTAGCCACTTTCACTCTAGGAAATCCCTCTAGAAACTAGGCACTGCACCGAATATTTGGCGGTCCGATCCATTGGACATGCAAGTGAAAAAGGCAATATCAATATCTCGACCCTTCGTTTGGCTCATGGGAACAAGTATCGACTGTATAAAAAGATGGACGCAGCACCTGGGTCTGAAAACTGAGGCCAATGCGGAAAACTCTTAAAATTGCATTCTATTTAATGGCCAGCTGGTGGCAATGTCGGTAGTTGCAGAAAGAAGTTCAATGCTATAGAAGTCGATAAGAAAAGGCTACTTTCCCACCTGATTTATTATTTTAATAATGATTTTCCGCATTATTTTATAGTATCTATCGCAAGTTTCTAGTCCCCTTTGATATATCATGATTTTCATTTTTGTAAATTATGGTCCCAAATAGACAAGAATAAAGGATAAAGCCAGATATGCTTTTGGGGGCGTGGCTATCCTCTGGTCCTCATCAGATACAGTCAGATACACCCATAGATCCACCCCTCACTCCTCCTTGGAGCTTCAATTCACGCTCTCGTCCGATAGGAATCACTTCCTGTTTCGAAATGACAAAATAGCGCTGAACAAATTGCCAAAATCGAGGCTTCCTAAATGGTATGCTGAAGCCAATGGGTGACTTCACGGTTGCTTCGTCCATCTTTTTACACAGTCTATGGGAACAAGTTCACAACACTTTAAACTCAAAGCATTTAAATTGCCCAAAATGAGAATGTCAACCCCAGACTTCTAGTTAATAAAACTTTCCTGTTACTACCATTCATGGCTAAAAGGTACTACGGGCAAAATGGAGAATGTGATTCATAAATTACTGCTCATTTCAAAGTATCAAAAAGTTGCGTCAAGCTAAACAGAGCAGATTGTGCTGGACAGGATGTCGAACACAGGAACAGCATAGTGCAACAGGTAAATTTTCCAAATAAAACATCCGGTACTAACACAGGATCAAATTTTCAAAATAATACACTCTGTCGGGGGGCACAGAGCTGAAGCGGTTAGTGCTGCTGCCTCAAAGCAAGAAGGTCGTAGGTTTGAATCCGGCCTGGGGCCTTTCTGTGTGGAGTTTGCATGTTCTCCCTGTGTTCATGTGGGTTTCCTCCGGGTACTCTGGTTTCCTCCCACAGTCCAAAGACATGCATATCGGCCAATTTGAGACACTAAATTGTCCATAGGTATAAGTGTGAGAGTGAATGTGTGTGAATGGTGTATGCGCCCTGCGATAAATTGGCAAGCTGTCCAGGGTGGGTCCCTGCCTTTCCCCCGTAGTCAGCTGGGATAGGCTCCAGCTAGCCTGCGACCCTTGACCGGAAGAAGCGGCTATAGAGAATGGATGGATGGATGAAGACACCCTGTATCGACATGTAGTAATGGCAATTTCAACATTCAATTTCGATCCGTATCGAACATGTTCGACATTTCGAGTATTAAATTTGACACAGGTCTGCAACACCGTTTCGGAATGGGATACACGGGTCTCGGAGTACAAATTCAGAAAACAAGCCGGTTTTTAGCGATTAGCCTGTTCCACTAGGTCTGTCGCCGTTGTATTCTAGGACTACCAGTAATTTTGACATTTTTGGTGAATATTGCAGATACAACGCTGTGCCACTGATATACGCATTAGTCCATGACGTGACTGGTTCATAGGGTAGACCAGTTTGCTGATATTCATGCTTCTCAATGTGCTTACAACACCACACACAAGCTAAATTTGATCTTCTGAAGATGGTGCACTGCATAGCATTTGGGTGCGACAATGACAGAAATACAAAGGGAAATAAGTCCAATTGCACCGACTGCCAGTTACCAAGCCCGATCTCCTGAAAGTTTAATTTCTCCAGTTAAAACTGAAAGATCCCATAGTGACTCACAGTGTTCGTGTTTGTTAGGATCATCACAAGCATGAGTGCTAAAAACGTGATTTTTCAGCAGAAGTCATGAACCAAAAGCCATAGATGACATTGTAGGCAGATGCCTTACTGACCGAATTTTGTTTTAGCAAAGCCTGTGCCCCACAGGAATCGTCCACTAGACTCCAGTCGCTGAAGGTATGACATGAGATTGGTACCACTATACTTACAGTCATGGTAATCCAGGATGACAGATAGCTGGTGAGCTAGGCTAGGACTAAACCTTTTGCGAGCATTGGCCCGAGGGCAGACTGCCAGATATAATTGCGTCTTATACAGTCAAATATTGCGCTACATTATAGAACTACAAGTCGTTTGAAAGTTCGAGGACTCAACATTCTAAATTCGTTAGTTATTTTATGATGCAAATACGATAGCGAAAATAGCTAGTATTTAAAATTGTGTATTCATAACAATCAGCTTAACTATGCAGTCTCAGAGGTTCAATTGTCTAGCATTGTTCAGATTTGTCAGAATACTGTACATATAAACTGATGTTCCTACCTTGGTAGAGGTCAAAACCCTGAAGCTGCCGGGTTAGCTCACTCAGTTAAGGCGCTGCATTTGCGGAGCAGTTGTGACTACTACGGTGCGGGTTCAATCCCCGGTCGTATCAACCAGCAGTGGTCAGCAGCTTTTTCAGAACAGCGCACAATTGGCTAAAGCGCTGTAGGGATGCAAATTGGGAAGGGACTGCTGGGAAGTGAAATTAAAAATGATTGCCTTGTCCGTTGCTCAAGCGCCTCCTGTTGGCCAGCCGGGTGCTCATCAGTGAGATTCAAAGCTTGCTCAAGTTCGGGCATCCTCCGCCCTCGTTCTGAACTTGCGATAGTTTTGACCAACGAGTGTAAAGATGCAGGGGCTGACAGGCGCGTGCTTCGGAGGAGAGCTGCAAATGTCTCTCTCTCTTGAGCTGACAACAGGGGGTTGCACACGAGCAAGCCTTGCACACAGTTTTGGATTGGGCATTCCAGATTCGAGTGGAATTGGAGATGCCAAATTAAAAAATAAATAAATAAATAAATAAAGATAAAACCCTTTTATTGTTTTTAATTAAAACAAAAGAGCAAGCTTGGATAAATGTCGCTAAATTGACATTGACAAGACAGTAGTGGCTGCGCATCACAGTAACTGTCAGTATAATTAGCATTTTTACTCATGATGCACCGCTGTAGATTGTACAGTAGCCTTATAGGAATTAAATAAGTGCACCCTTGGGCCATTAAGTGCTAATATAACAGAATAGCGCTCCGGACATCACGTGACTCATTTTGTTTATGCCGCCATTTTGGCAGGAAAAGCCTGAGCTAAAATGAATGCCCCTGGTGCTGATTTCAAGCCATCACACAACAGTTCACAGCACACTTTACCAGAACTGCCAACATTGGGTTTCATAAATCAGGGAGATTCCTGCGAGCAAGCAAAACGAGCGAGCCAAATCGCGCAGGGTCCAGGGGCCTACGTTTGGTCCCCTGGTGGGGTCCAGCAGCACTGCCTCGGTACAGGATCAGGGGGCAATGCTCCTGTAAGCTCCTAGGTTTTGGCCATTTTTGTCAGCCTATTTCAGCAATATTTTTACTTCTTCAACAGGGTTTTTAAGGCATCAATCTACAAAAACTAGTGTTTTCATTGATAGTGCACAATAATAAACTTTTGCACACCATATTAAACATACATGGCACTTGCAATCATTGATTTTCATGAGTTGTATTATAGTTTGCTCATCACCAAGTAATACATTTTTTTAAAGAAGGAAAATATAAGAATTAAAATAATAAAGGAGTCATTCCACGTCAATTCACACATCCTCCCCAGTGACATTTCTCAGATTTGAAGGAGAAAAGATCTAAAATTTGTTTTTTACCCCAAATGAAGGAATCCCAAATTTCAGCTTCATACTTTTTGTCATTTCGGCATTATTTGGGTGCCAGGCCCACTTTTTTCCTGCTCTTAATTTGTAACCATATCTAGAGACCCATAACTTCTCTTTTATATGAGCTACAGAGCTAAAAAATGATACAGGGGTCATTGATTGCCTCCTCTCTTGGAATCACTGCTTACAAATGGGATACTAGGTCCAACGCATACAATGTTAACCCTTTAAAACTGGATATTGTTTCATGCTATAATGATTTTTGAGATATTGGACGGTCCAGGTAATTGAGATTTGTGTGTTTGAAGGCTTTCTGACAACTTCTTCATCAAATATGATGACATTACTGGAACTCAGATGATTTTCAGGGACACCAGATCATTAGTTGGGTTATGGGGGGGAGGGGGCCCAAAAATGGTCACAGGACAAACAGACCCTTCAGAACCCTCATTTTAGGCAATGATTTCACCATGTCACCACTTGAGATAGACAATTTGCTTTTAATATGACCGACTTACACACCATATCCTATTTTAGGGCCAATAAAAAATTTGCTTATCCAGCTCCTTCTGTGCGAACTGATTTTTTGAAAAATGGACCCTTTGGCCCACATTTCTTTAAAAAAAGTCTGCAAAGTAGGTCAACTCTGATGACCTCAGCATTGATGGTTTTGGTGGTTGAAATCCCACTCTAATACCAAATAATGATACACAGAATAACTTATTCATCATATCAGGGTGGAAGTTCATGATGAAAAATTATCATGATTTAGCTTGTTTACCCTTCGAGGACATATCTATTTGAGTTTTTACCTTGATGTGATGATCAAATAAGCTCTTCTGCACATCATTTTTGGGCTTTATATACATATATCTAATTTAACTGCAACAATAGTTTAACTTATTTCTGAGATGCACAAAGTTTCAAAAGGTAAAGACAGCCTTGAAGGGGTTAACAAGCCGAATCTATGAATATTTGTAAAGGATTTTCACCTTGATATTACAGTTATTCTGTGTATCATTTGAATCTAGAGTGTAATAATTCCAACCACCAGAACTAAAGACAGAGCTAGTCAGAAGTTCACTTAGTTTCTAGATGCCAATGTGGCCTTATGGCTTCTGTTGTGCAGGAGAGAAGGCAGTGAATTTGGGAAAAAAAAAAACACCAAGGTGTCTGTTGAAAATTCACCGTTGATGTAGCCATAGTTTCCATATAAATTCTAAATAATGCATCCTACACTTATTTTGACGGTCAAAAATCTTGTGATGTACCAAGTTTAAAGTCTGTAGCTTTCTCTATAACGGAGATATGGCCTCCCAAGAATGCTCAAAAATTTTTGCATGTCGCAAGTCCCAAAAATTGGGGCGATGAACTTTTTTTTGAAAGTGCCATAACTCAAAAACTATTGGATTCAGGGGCCCATAACTTTGGATTTCACCATGAAAGTCAGGTGAACTTTGTTCCTCTTGTAGTTACAATGCATAGAATTGAAAAACAAACAAAATTCTGGCATAAATTTGCAATAATTAATGTAGCTGAGCCATACAATTTTTAAGAGGTTTGGAACATAATGCCATCACAGAACGCAAAATTAATAGCAGCCACTCAGAAGATTATATGACCACACAAGGCCGTCTACTCAAGCTTTGCCATTCAAATTCATAAAAGGCACATAAAGCACTTTCTGAGAAACGGCTTTATGCTCCCACATCACAGGTACCTAGCAATGTCCTTATCAAGGCAAAGTCTGCCAATAACCACGAGTCCAGTGCAGCAGGGTGGAAAAAACACAAAAGAGAAAGCATAAGAGCAGAGTCAGGTCAGAGGCAACAGAAAACATGCAAAGCAGCTGAAAACAAAAATATACAGTGGATAGACAAAGAATGCACACTCGGAATCTTTGGACAACTTCAGCTGAAGTGCTGAAATTTTGCAGTTTTGTCTCTGAGACCAGGTGTCTCTACAATTTGATAAAAGGAAAACGTGAGGCTCCTAAATGGCCCAGGGGCCCATATCTCAAAGCTGATCTGAGTAAAAACCAGAGCAGCTGTTTTAACTCCAGTCAAGGTTTTTAGAATTAAGGAGGGTTACGTGTTATACTTTGTACAGTTATTCAACTCACTTGTTAATCCTGGTTTGTGAAAAGGCCCCAGTTAGTTTGCAGTGATGACACACTGAAAACAACATTCTCAGTGTCATCCACTGAAGGAGTGGAAATGTAGAGCAGAGCTGGAGTGTTAGAGCAATATTGCCGGCATATGCTTGTTAAAAGCACTCATGGCGAGTGACTGGTACACAACATGCTGGGCTATACCTGCTGGAGTTGTGAGATGACTTGATATTTTTAGCAGAAATGATATTGAGGGAAAGGACTGCATCTGTTGTAGAGTCGTCCACCTCTGGCTTGTTGCGAATCCGACCTGGAAATCGAAAAAACACACAGCAAAGTAACAAAGGATTTAGACAGTAGTGCTCCTGTCCAGTTAAAACACAGAAGCATCAGAATTCATCCTGGACAGCATATCAAAATAGAACTAGTATTGCAAGTGCCAAGTACAGACAGGTCTAAGCATTATACAGTATACAGCATGTTAGATACCAATAAATAAATATTCATTCATTGGTCTTCGATATGTGGATGATTATATTGCCAAGGCTGAGAGAGAATGGTACGGTCCTATGTCTCTGGTAGAGTTAGGATTTCATTAATCTGACAATGCCATAAATTACTGCGATGTACAATTTGAACCAAACCCAAATTTGCCATAGTTTTTCTATGTGCTCTAGTAGGATTTGATTGGCTGTGTGCTAAATTTGAAAGAAAACTTATTCTGGATCAGTGTGTTTTCAGCACAGCCATCTTAACCTTCAGAAGGGTGTTTCTGGAGGGAGTCCCACAGACAGCACGGTGTGCTGATAAGAGCATGTGCAGGGAAGGCCATGACACAGGCATGAGAGGTCCGCACCGTTCTACACAGCTCTGGCTGCAGAGGGCGGTAACGACCGCGTTGGTGAAACTCACCCACCACCAGCTCCCTGACATCCTTCCAGTGCAGCTCACTGCCTCTCTCGTGGATCAAAGTCACAGTGATGCGCCGCTGGATACCCTGAGAGCACAAATCAGGCATCAGATCATTTTCTGTGCACTGCAGTCCTCCAATCACAAACAGCCTGATGCCACATACAACCACAGCTACTCCGCTTGCTGTACAATACAGATCCACCACAACCGGCTCCATTCACTGTACAACAGCATCATGAACTCAGGAAACTACACTGGGACATCACCTCCAAACATCACAGCGCTGGAACCAGCGAAACAAGTGATGACCACTCTTACCAATGACCAAGTCTTCGCAGAATTACCTGCTGTAATGCACTCTGTCGTTGTTTCCCAAGTATTTAAAATCCCCTGTTCTTCAGTAATAGCCCAAAGTAACAAGATAATGACGTTCTGGAACATACAGACATTCCCCCTGTAAAACCCTGCATGTGTGAAGTTGTGGGTTTACGTGAAATATTCATCTAGCTTACCTGGTGCAGCAGGAAGGTCCCATGGCAGGGCAGGCCCTCAGTGTGGTCCACCACCGCTGGGATGTACCTGAGAGGAAGCCAGCAGACATTACCGAAAGCCTTAAAGTGCCCCTATTATGTGACTTTTCACTGATCATACTTGTATTCTTGAACTCTACGAAAAAAGGTTTAAATGGGTCGTTGTTAAAAAAACACTTGATTTTTCTCATGCTTGCCAATTCTGCAGTACCTGTGTGCGAAACGCTCCATTGAAAGTCCTGCCCCCGCCCTCCCGAAAACCCCAGTGCACTGTGATTAGTCAGCTTGATCACGCCCTTGTGATTAGTGCACCGTTCGCGCCCCTTGTCACGACCCTTACCATAAATGGATTTCTGCTTTAGAAACAAATAGGGTAAGAAGGGGCTATTCTGGCCTACTACTAGGGTAAGGTGGGGCTGTTACGGCCAACATTTATCTTCTTTCAATGGTAAAAACACTAATCAGTCCTTTTCTTGGCCAGTAGTTGCACTAAATTATTGCTAGAGCTATCAGAAACAACATCTTAACAGGTTTCCTACACGTTTCCAACAGTGTGTAATTTTTATCAAATAAATGAAAAAAATATATATACGCCAGAATAGCCCCACCTTACCCTACTGGTTAAGCCTTGTGGGCAAAACCCACTTGATTCAAGGGCTTGCCAAACTATCTGTTTGGCGTGATAATTCAAACGGTGACATCACCAATTGATGAAAAAAATGGCCAGAAGCGACTGGGGTGTTTCAGTCAGCTCTGGAGCAGTGAGTTTTGCGGCAGAGAGCAATTCTTCTGGAGGTGACTTCGAGTTGTTTTCCAACACAGACCTTTTAAATGCAAATAAAAATGATATGATTCACGCTACGACATAAAAATAATGAAAAACCATAATAGATGCACTTCAAGCAGAACTGCAACTGCTAATGCTAATGAGTACCTTAACCAGCATTGTGCCTGCAAATGTGAATGAGAGCCTAACTCCGCACAGTGGTTGCTCATGCTTATATGAACCTTAGCCAAAGCTGCCTGCAAATGCTTATGAGAGCCTAAATTAGAACTATGGCTGCTAACACTAATGAAAGCCTAACTCAGCACCGTGGCTGCTAATGCTAATGAGAACCTTAACCAGTGATGTAGGTGATAATGGTAGTGACAGCCTTAACCGGTAATGTAGCTGCTAGTGCTGCTGAGAACCTTAACCAGTCCTTAATTGCCTTAATGCCAATGAGAGCCTTAGCTAGTACTGTGGCTGCTAGTGCTAACAAGTACCGTAATCAGCACTGCGGTTGCCAATGCCAATGCAAACCTGAATCAGTGCTGCGGCTGCTAATGCTAATGAGAGCCTTAACCAGCACTGTGGTTGCTAATGCTAATGAGAGCCTTAACCTGCATTGCAGCTGCTAATGCCAAAGAGAATCTAAATCAGCTCTGCGGCTACTAATGCTAATGAAAGCCTTAACCAGTGCTGCTGCTGCTAAAGCTGAAGAGAGCCTAAACCAGCACTGTGGCTGCTAATGCCAAAGAGATCCTTAATCAGCACTGCAATTGCTAATGCTCATGAGAGCCTTTACCAGCACTGCGGCGCCAATGCTAATGAGAACCTAAATCAGCACTGCGGCTGGTAATGCTAATGAGAGCCTGAACCAGCACTGTGCCTGCTAACGCAGATGAGAGCCTTAATCAGCACTGTTGCTGCCAATGGTAATGACAACCTCAATCAGCACTACGACTGCTAATGCTAATGAAAACCTTTATTAGCTCAACGGCTGCTAAAGCTACTGAGCGCCTTAATCAGCACTGCGGCTGCTCTAACGCAAGAGCCTTAACCAGTGATTTGGCTGTTAATGCTAGAGACATCCTCAACTAGAAGTGCAGCTCCTGCCTTAAACAGCACAGAGGCTGCTAATGCTAAAGAGAATGAGTGATGCAGCCATTAACAAGAGAGAATATTACCATGGCTGTAGCTGCAAACGCTACCTATTGCCTTATCCAGTGCTGCAGCTGCTAACGTTCAAAAGAAGTTACCAGTGTTACAGTTGCTAACGCAAGTGAGAGCCTTAACCAGCACTGTACTGCAGATAAGAGACAAATCATGCCCTGCAGAGACCTCTGAATCTGAGGTCGGACTGGGCCACTGTGGGGTCACAACGCCTGATGCAGACATGTGATTGGCCCTCAGGCCATGACCTCGGCTGGCACCAGCGGGCTCAGACTTACTCCCCGGTGGGCTCCAGTTCGCTGATCTCAAACCACACCAGCAGGTCATACTTGCTGATGCACTGGCCCAGGTTTGACTTGCTGACGGCCTTCAGTTTGGTGGCCGGCACTGTGGAGAAAAACAATCCCAAATCAATACCTGATTATGAGCATACTGCCGTGACAGCACTAATCTGCTTATGAGGTATATGGGCCATGACTACAGTAGTGTAATGTACACTGATTACAAGGGGACGGTGATGGGGATCTACCAAAGGTAAATTCCATTATATGTGGGAATTTCTACATTTTACGAAACTTTAATAGGATTTTGATACACGAAACCATTGTTAATTGAGTTATTGCTAATCACAACCACCGTTCATTGTAACCTTGCAGAGATCATGGATGCGGTTCTGAGGAATCAATTCTGTTTGATGAGGTTTTCCACAGGCCGTGAACGAGACTCAGCAATAATGACTGCTCCTGCGCGCTTGTCCTGGAGTTTGGATGCCTCCCATGATAAAGAGTCGGGTTAGGTATCGTTTTAAAAATAAAAGTTTATTTCAACTATAACGGAATGGTTTTGTGCATTCCAAAAAGTTACATTCTTTGCATACACTTGCAGCCAACTTAAGACGTAAACATTGCAAAAAAGTTGATTACCAGCCCAAAACATCTCCAATTGGAGAAGGGCGCCGCAAAAACAGAAACGATGCAAATTCAAAAACACGCAAACCGCAAAAGCAAATGCAAGAGCAAAACGCTGCATATCCACGGCAACACAAACACGCTGCACCGGTCTAAAACACCCCCTATCAAAGAAATGCGCTGCAAAAACAGAAACAATGCAAAGTCAAAAACACTGAAACCACCGGTAAATCGGTGCACTGCTTAATCGGTTAAGAAATGCTTTGCTCGTCCCCGCCCGCTTATGTGAAGAATACTGCACAAATTTTTTCAGAAGGGCTTAGAGCTAGCCGTTTGGAGATGTCACAGCTATACTTAAGCACGCAGGTGCAGCGGGCAAATAAACCCAATGTCGCGGATTCTTTTCATGCTGTAAATAAACTGTGAGTTGAATGTAAATGAATGTTTAATTTGACTCACTCATTTAATAGTGTATGTGCGCATATTGATCATCTGATTTTGGCAGGCTATATCCATTTGAAAAGCGGCATGTATAAGCTACAGCATATTAAAATCTAAAATCTCTAGGTCTGATTTAAAGGGCTTTAGAGCCAAAAAAAAAAAAAAAAAAAAAAAACCAAACCGAAGCTAAATTCCTATACAGTTACCGGTTAGCGGTTAGTTTTAGCTTCCGGTAATTTTTTTTTTTTTTTTTGCATTTCAGCGTTATTGAAGCTAACTTTTTAATTAGCAGATTAACAGTTATCTTTTCAGTGAGCTGAGCCCACCACTGCAAACTTCACACCCCTGTTTCAACTGGCATGCAGGTGAGTAGATAATGACAGAATTTTACTTCAGGGTGATCTGTTCCTTTACTGTGGTTATATTACACCAATGTTTATGGGTCCTACGACAGTTTTAAACGGTAACTGTCATAGGATATAAAGGATACAAACTTTCGGTAAAAAATGCTTCCTCAACTTCTTCTTACCTGCTAGAGTGGTTTACCAGAGTAACACAGAAATAATTTAAAACTAGTGCACTGAAAAAAACAAAATCTTACCAAGCATTTCAATCTTATATTTAGACTTAATCATTTATTTCCATTAGCCAACCTTTTTTTTCATAGAAACAGACATTCTTCCACTGATTTGAAGTAATTCTGACCCATTTCTAGATTTGTCCATATGCTAAGATAATTTCACTTAACCCATGGACAAATGCAGAAATTAGTAAAATTCTCACATCTTCAGCAAAACTCTTTTCTTAGAAAAAAAAAGATAATAGATTAAAATGCTTGATAAGATTTTGCTTTTGCTGTGTGCAATACTGCCCTGAATATCAGCACAAAGGAACACAAGCTGCCGCACTACAGCTTCAGACTGGACACCAAAAATACAACCTATTTCTACAACTGTACTCAGGGAAAAACTACACTCTACAAAATGCATTGCCTCTATTCTACAATGTACTCTACTTGAGATTGGTAGACTTTGTGCAAAGAAAGCCACAGATGTGAGCACTGCTTTAGTCTCAAGCTAGTACTACCAAGTTGGTAAAGGTTCACAAGAACATTAATCTATCATCTACTGCGAGCTTTCACGAAAACTCAACACAGCTCCGCACCACCAGATCAGAGTTGGATTCCAGTCAGGAATGGCTTTCATTCCAAGATATTGCAAAATAAAATAATGCTAAATTTCATACCCATGCAATGAAAAATAAGCAGCATTACGCATCACCAATGAACTCAAAATATTCTCGAAACATTTCTGCATTCTACAACATTGAAAAAAGTAAGATGGCCATGACAATGAAGATACATTTTGTGCTAGCTGGGTGCTGGGGTAGGCATGTGATGTGAGGGTGGCGGTTGCTGTGGCCAAAGCTAAGGCAGAGAGCTAAAGGAGGAAGGCCCGTATTTTCGCATAGGAGATCAGGGGCAAACAATGAGCAGAGCATGAGATCGCACACTCACACTCACACGCTCATGCACTCACACTTGCACTCGCTTGCACAAACACACACATACACACACACACACTCATAACACAGCGCATGGGGGTTTGCTGCTCCCCTTCAGTGCCCCAGTACACACCGTGGTGCCGGGGCACGGTCAGGACTGGCCCCGTAGGCACCGGCAGGAAGGGGAAGTGTGCCAGCTGGTCGGCACCATCCTCCAGGCAGGCCAGCGCGGACGATGCCAGTGCGTTAGCGTGTTCAGAGAGCGTGTCCAGCACCTGCCCATGCACATATCCGCTCATCAGGTGACGCACCAACTCGATCTTTCTGGCATGGTCTACAAGGCACGGGGTCGCAAGGGGGGGGAGTTGATTGGTTTGGCATGCAGAAGGAAGGAAGGCGGCAGGAAGATGCACAGGGTAGAAGGGGTGTGGTGAGAGTGCGGTAAGGGTGTGGTTGTGCAGAAAAAGAGAGGAGGAGGAAATGAGGCATGCATGAACCACACTGCAGTAAGTTAGTATGTGAATCAGGTCAAAGTGGAGTAGTGCAGTATGTGAATGGGCTTAAAATCTCTGGGGAAAAAACATGCTAAAGGTTACATGAATAAAATTCAAAATAAAATACAATATAATTGAGTGGGTGTGGGAGTGGAGAAATACCCATTCCCCAGGCTCCACATATTGAGTTTCCACATATGCAGGAGGCTCCATACAGGACCCCAGTACTGGTCTCTCTGAGCGGGCTTACAAGTGAGCTCTACACCATAGCCTCAGGCAGGATTTACTAGCCCACACTGACCTGGGCCATGTTTCCCAAAAGCACAGTTGTAAATTATGGTAGCAATTCATATAGCTCAAACTATGCTGTTGTGGCATCAGTGTTTCCTAAAACCATTACTGGAACTAATAAGGAAACTTACGAAGAACAAACCATCGCTAAGCGATACAGGTGTTACCCAAAACTATAGTTCGAATGATCCAAATACAAAGACAAGACTGGAGCACTCAAATCACCAGCATAAATTTATTTAGGTGCCAAGACTAACGTTTCGACGCACTGCGTCTTCCTCAGAGTCAAACATGTATGGTGAAGCTGTGACAGCTAAATAACCTCCTACTCCCAGAGAAAAACTTCCCATTGGAAAACAAGGGAGCTGGGAGGTAACCATATCATACCAATACTGTGACACCATTCAAAAAGGAGGTGTTACCTTGAGAATCACTATTAATCCAAATAATCCACAATAAAAACAATATGCAACACATAGACAAATAACAAGGAACTTACAATAATAAATTTACAGGAAACAGGAAAGGTTTAATTCTTCATTTAATCCATGCGGTTCTACTGAATTCAATGTGTACATACGTCTCTCTTTTGCTTAATTTATTAATAATATCACTGCCTCTCTGGGAGGAAACAATTTTTTCAATGCCCCAAAATTTAAGTGATACGGCCGAACCATGATTCACTCGGGCATAATGTCCTGCTATTGCATAGTCCATGTTTTGATTATGAATAGCAGCCTTGTGCTCGGCGATGCGGAGTTTAAGGGAGCGTTTGGTTTGGCCGACATAGACCAATCCACACGGACACTTGAGAATATAAACAACGTCAGTGGTGTTGCAATTTATAAATGAATTGATCTTATATTTTTTGCCTGTGTGTGGGTGACAAAAATATTTGGAATTAGAAGAGTTGGAGCAACGGGTACAGTGCCCACATTGATAAAAACTAGACTTGCACCAATTACAATTTCTTGGGCCGATCCCGATTTCCGATTTGGAGAGTGCTTGGACGGCAATACCGATTTTGGTCGATTCCGATTTCATTTTTTCCAAAGCACTTTACAGCACACAAGATATTGCAAAATGTTCCAACTTTCCTTGATTAGAACTTTTGAACCAAGATACAACCAGCTTTTCAATAATCATGTCAAACAAACAAACAAACCAACAAACAAAAACAGTGACAGGTAAAGAAACATTTTCCTTTTTGTTCACATAACTTAAGGTGCAGTATTAAAATAAAGTAAAAAAGGCATACATAAATAAAAAATCTTGGTGTATAGCATTTGTGGGTAATTTGTGGAATAGATAAAAAATAGGACCAAGGGTCCTGTAGCTTACCGGCAAGCAGTCTTACAGCGATGATACAAGTTATGAAAATTTCATGTTAAGTTTGACATTTGAGTCAATGGAAATCAATGTCATGGTCACTAAATAAAAGTTCACATACATTTATAAGACGCTAAGCTCTGAAGCAGTTTTGGTGATGTAAGTCATCATAATATGTCAATATGAATTCAATATGTCAATTGTGAACTTTAAAGGTCACAGAATGTCAAGTGGCGGTCAGCAAATGGACTTCATATACGACTTTCTAAATGTCTCCATACAAACCCTGGCTCAATCTGTGACCATTTTGATGATAAAAGTCATTGTAATTTCACTGTCGAGTTTGACCCTCAAAGGTCACTGACGGTCAAGTTAAATGGCACCAAATGAAAGTTCATTTGCGACTTCCTAGAAGTCAGTAACACAAACCTAGGCTCCATCTGTGACCATTTTAGTGATACAAGTCATTGAATTTTCACTAGGTCACATTTGACCTTTGAAGCTCAATACGAAGGTCACCAAATGAAAGTTCATATACTACTTCCTATATGTCTCTAATACAAACCTGAACTCCATCTGTGACCGTTTTGGCAATTCAAGTCATTGTAATTGTATTATGTCAAGTTTGACCTTCAAATGTCATCAACAGTCAAGATGAATGTCACCAAATGAAAGTTCATATGTCACTTCCTATGTCAGTAACACAAACCTAGGTTCCATTTGTGACCTTTTCAGTAACAGAAGTCATTGAATTTTCTCTAGGTCAAGTTAGACCTTCGAAGGTCAATATGAAGGTCACCAAATGAAAGTTCATACATGACTTCCTATACGTCTCCAACACAAACCTACACTCAATCTGTAAGGATTTTGCTGATATAAGTCATTGAAATTTCACTGTATAATTTGGCTGTTGAAGGTCAAGTTCAAGGTCACCCACTGAAACTTCATACATGACTTCCCATATGGCCACAATACAAACCTAAGCTCTGTCTGTAACAGTTTTGGTGATAGAAGTCATTGAAATTTCACCATGTGAAGTTTGACCTTCGAAGGTCACTGAAGGTCAAGTTCAAGGCCACCAAATGAAAGTTCATGTATGACTTCCTATACATCTCCAATACAAACCGAAACTATCTGTAACCATTTTGCTGATATAAGTCATTAAAATGTCACTGTGAAGTTTGGGCATTCAAGGTCACTGAAGGTCAAGTTCCATGTCACCAACCGAAACTTCAAACATGACTTCCTTTATGCCCACAATACAAACCTAAGCTCTATCTGTAAAAGTTTTGGTGATAGAAGTCATTGAAATTTCTCTATGTGAAGTTTGACCTCCGAAGGTCGCCGAAGGTCAAGTTCAAGGCCACCAAATGGAAGTTCATACATGACTCATACATAAGTTCATACATCAGTGTTCAATGCACATATGTTCCCAATCTTCAATATTTTCAAGCCTAGAAACCTTTGAAAATTGTAATATTTTGCTTGACCTCAAGTTTGACCTTTCAAGGTCATCTGAGGTCAACTTTAACACAGCCAAAATATAGGTCATATGTTACTTCCTATATGTTAGTAATACAAACTTAATCTTTATCTGCAACCATTTAGCTTCCACAGGCGATGTGGCCCATTCTCCATAAGACCCAATGTTAAAGTACAGCGCCCCCACTAGACCCACTTCTGTCGATTCAATCAAAATAGCACTCGCACTGTACATAAAGTGTATAAAGGTGAGTTGATTGCCAGATTTAGAAAAAAAAGTTATCAGGCAGTTTTTGAGAAATAATTTTTAGAAATTTCAAGTCATATCTTTTAACATTGTTAATATATTCCCTGACCTCGAGTTTGACCTTTCAAAGTCATTTGAAGTCAACTTTAACATAGCCAATGTATAGGTCATATATGACTTCCTATATGTCGATAATACAAACTTAATCTCGATCTGCAATCATTTGGCCTCCACAGGCCATCTTGCATATTCATAAAGTACAGCGCCCCCAATAGACCCACTTCCGTCGATTCAATCAAAATGGCGCTTGCACTGTACATTGATGGTACCAAGGTAAGTTGATTGCCTGATTTAGAAAAAAAATTATCACGCAGTTTTTGAGAAATAATTTTTTAAAATGTCTCAGTCCTATCTTTAACATTGGAGCCAAAATTTCAAGGGCCCATAAAACGGACAAAAATGATTTAATCAAAAATCCGAGAAAATTGCCTGGAGATATGGTCTAGTAGCATGTTATTGCAAATTTACATGAAAATTCATCAGGCCAAAAAAATGTTCCGGACGAAAGACGCCACACCACGACAATAGCTTATTGGGCCATAGGGCCGGTAAGCTAATAAAAACCTGTTGGTGGAGGGGACAACCACATATATTTGGGGGGGGGGAATCGTAGAGTGCACCAATCGGTCTCTAAGTGACCGGGATTTCCGAAAGGAGATCGGGAGGGTTCCGCACACATGTTTAAGGGCAGGGTTGCATTGTAAAACACGCCAGTGTTTTTTTAATAATGTTTTGATTTCACCTGCAATGGGAGAGTACTCAGTGAAGAAACAGAACCGTGGTGTTGACGGGCGCTTTGTCTTATCCAGGAGGCGGGCCCAGGGGGTGCAGGCCCGAGGGTTCCTTGTTATTTGTCTATGTGTTGCATATTGTTTTTACTGTGGATTATTTGGATTAATGGTGATTCTCAAGGTAACACCTCCTTTTTGAATGGTGTCACAGTATTGGTATGATATGGTTACCTCCCAGCTCCCTTGTTTTCCAATGGGAAGTTTTTCTCTGGGAGTAGGAGGTTATTTAGCTGTCCCAGCTTCACCATACATGTTTGACTCTGAGGAAGATGCAGTGCGTCGAAACGTTAGTCTTGGCACCTAAATAAATTTATGCTGGTGATTTGAGTGCTCCAGTCTCGTCTTTGTATTTGGATTTACTGTCCTTTCTGAGAGCACTGACCTCTGCTGATAGAGGGGCTGAAGCGCAAGGGGTTCCTTCATCTTATAGTTCGAATGATGTTCGCAACCACTGAAGTTAAATTGTGTAATTCGAACTGTTCTCAATCTACAGTTATAAGCTTTTGCGGCGTTCCATTTGTACTCGGAAGTCGGAATTTACGAGTTCCGAGTCGGAAGTTTCAACTGGAATGCCCCCCGAGGTCGGATTTCCGACTCGGAAAGTCGGAGAATCTTCACTACCCCCGAGTTAACATTCAAAGATGGCTGCCCCAGGTGTAAACAATAATTAGAAGCCCTGTAATATTCCGTTTATTACTTCTGACTCGTGTTTGTCGCACTAAATCAGCCGTATACATTGTTCGACGTATATATATGGAAATCCACCGTGTTCGAAGGTTTCAGAAGGACCACATATTTGTCCAGAAGTTGCTTATATTTGGACAAGGCAAACGCGACAACAGCTTTCGTAGACGTGAGCATCTTGTTTCACTACTCTTCTTCCCGGTTTATGGCAGTTGGCAACTTTTTTCCGACTTTGTAACTGGAATGCTGATAACTTGGCTGTGACGTCATTCCCAGCTCCGGCTTCCGACTTCCGAGGTAAATGGAACGCAGCATTAGTTCCTGGTGACTGCATCATCAGTGGTGGAAAATGCAGCCCACGAAGGGTAAACATAGCGAGTAGCTGAAAACGTTCAATAGTCTTGCTACACAAACATATGTAATATCAAAACAGTGCCTTGAAAATGTAGTTAGAAAAGTACTTTTGATTGCATTTCTGATCATGAGCAGGTCTGTGGTTGCATCGATCGAATTGCATCGCTCGTACCCATCATGTGTGTTCGCAAAGTAATATTTGGTAAAATTAAGCTACGCTCTCCTAAAAGTTCAACATTATTCTACTCTAAGGTGTTTCGGTTCCCCAATTGGTAGAGCAGGAGGTGGTTAAATGCATTACATATGAAGGGTTCATGGTTCAAGACTGCTGTATGATTGAAGAGTAAATCCTTCAAGTTGGCAACTTTCGGTCCCTAGTAGGGAGAATGTGTTTTTGCAGTTTACCTTAATGTATTTTAATGTATTGACAGGGGAGGGTGTTTTTTTTTCTTACTTCGAACAGTGAGTATGATTGAAATAATTACATCTATTCATATACAGTACACTGCCTGCCAAAAAAAGTCTTCGTTTGGATATAAATAAACAAATTCAATGATTGGATCATACTTGCAGCGATTAATGTGTTTCAGCTGGCAATAATTATTGTAACCCAAACTGATGAGGCGCGGAGCTTCTCATTTCCTCAAAACTTATGTTGGAAGACATATCCCTTGATGGCTAAAGAGATGTTGGTGTTTCAGAAGGGGCAAATTATTGCCCTGCATCAAGCAAAGAAAACAAGAAATGAAAAAAAACAAGCACGAGGAATCATTTTCACACAGGAATAGACCACCACAAAGTACTGACCTTAACCACACTGAAAGTTATCGGGACATGCTCAAGAAGACGACAGAGTGGTTCAACTCCCCCGTCCTGAAGACAAGCTCTTGAGCCAAAATTTAAAGCAACTCTTACTGAAAATAAATGTACTGAAATTGCATATGGTTGTCAAAACATTGACACAACAAATGTGCACCACAATCTAAGCAACAGGGATTCCAACTAAGTATCTGAGTGTGCAACTTTTTTTGGGCAGGTAGTGTATAATAGTGAGGGAAAAAGTGTTGGTTTCAAAGACGGGGTGGGGCGGGAGATAGGAAACAAAGATTTTTTGTTCAAGTCTGTCATACTTCTGGGCTTAGGATGGACAAAACTGTCCTCATCTGGAGTAAGAGGTGCTCCCATCACCAGTCCTCTGTTGCTTGCTCCTTAGAGCTGCAGCCTTCTGCTTAGTGATGCTGGCATAGTCCCTCCATCTCCCCCTCACATCCTCTGCAGTGCATCTCCATTCGCAGCTCTCAAAATCTATTTTTTCTGCAATTTCCTGCCTTTTTTGTTTTTGAATGAGTTACTTCAAAGTTTGGAAAAAAAGAATAAAAATGTCAACTTTTGATTTCCCTTAATGTCTGTGCGTGCATTTCTTTTTCTATATAAGATAGGTTTCCTCAAGTTATTCTGAATACAAACATATAATGGAAGAGAATACACAGCAAAGAAATTAGTAAAAATTAAATGGTTCACTTGTTATCGCTGAGAGCATACTTTCCCAGAAAAAAGCATATTTCTCATCATCACTTGGGGTGTAAACCAATATCTGAGAATGCATGACAATACACACGCTATTGTGGAATTTCACCCGCTCACTTAGTCCGCTGCGCCACATTGGCAATATAAATTTCACTTTTGCGCAAAGTAGTAATAATTGTTAATAGCGTTAATGAAAAAATAAGTTAAAAAAATGTCTTTTCCGACAGAGCCGATTCTATTAAATGCATTGAAATAGCTAATTGTTCTTTGATTTGTTTTTCTTCGACAGGAACTGGTGCCTAAAATTAAATTTAAAAGGTACATTCTATTAATGTTGTAGTTGGTGTATGATTACAATATAAATAATCAATATAATAAATTAATAATGTAATATCAGTGAAAACTCTCATATTTGGGCATAATATTATGAGTTTCTGCAAGCTTTGCGATGAGAAACCAAGACCAGTCCACATCTAAAAACGAAGGTAGTTCGAACAACTGTTCAAATCAACATGGGTCAAAATACTGTGGAACGAACAAAGTACAACACTTTGGTGAAACTGTCATGCTTAAGATGTTAGTTAGTTTAATGATGCATCCTACTATGTTAGTTCAAAGCTAACTTCTGTCATTTTTTCGGGAAACGCACCCTTGAGACTGAGGAGTCCCTGATACTACTGAATGCACTAGTCATAAACCCAGCTTCAGCTAACATCAGGGAAAATGACTTTCATATGTAACGAACACCTCTTAAAATAAAGTTCTTCATACTTAAACAGAAAGCAGCAGCACAAAGACAAAAGATCCCAATACACAGCTCCCATTCCCTGGAGGGCATTTTAGTTTCAGAGCATCAGACTGTGTGCATTGGCACTGAAATAGAGTGAAAACGCCAAAGACGCATATAAAAAGGGGTTCGGGACTCCTTTGGGGGTTGCATTAGGACACAACTCAACACCGAAAGTGAAGCTCGTTCCTAATGGGCATGTGTTGGTAACAATGGCCACATCATTAAAATGGCTACATGCTTACTTCACAGTGATTTCTGAGGTAGTATGCAGTAGTGTCATTGATGTATGCAGCAGTACCTGGCTTAGACAGTGGCATGGGTGGAGGGAGGTATTTCCTTGAAGGCTGAAGAGGCCTGTAAAACCAAACAAAAAACAAGTCATCTTTTCAGCCACAACCCAAGTAAATTGCTATGCCACAGATTGTTTGAGTAGACACAAAGCGGAGAAGTAATAGAGCTGGTGACTACAGATTTGATGTCAAAGTATTCCTACAAAAACACACCTTTCTCCAGGAGTCACCTCCCCACCCACCTGATGAGGTCCTGTCCATGCAGGTGCAGAGGATGCTGCTGGTAGTGTCCAAATACCTCAAACACAATCGGCTTGGTCTTCACATACTCAATGAAGGACTCTGTCACCTCCAAAGCGACCTGAACAGGAATACACCTCCAAAACATAAGACATGGCCCGCTCATACCCCCAAGCACATTCACTCTCATTTCTGTACTTATAAACCAAACTAATGATCAGACTGAGATAAAAAACTGAGAAGAAATCAAGAATCAAAGGAAATTTTTAAATTTTTTTGTAAATATGTCTTTTTGAGCCAGATAGGGTTACAACAGCCCCATTAGGTTGTCATTTGGATTACAAACATCACGTTATTATGGGGCATGCAATCACTGCACTCATCTTAGAAACTTTAAGTTAACCCAGATATCCTTTTCATGGATTTGAAGCACAGACCTAGTCAGACTAAACTGACAAACTGCCTTGAGACACCCATTGTAACACCTTATGCTCCATTTGCTTGTGTTTTGCATTAATGTCATTCCATGCATGCCAATTTCAGCAATAAACAGGCTGAGCATTTTCCATTCATCATCACTTGAAATTTGACAGATATTTCAACAACTCCGCATCCAAGACAGGGGAGGGGCCATTAGCTGGCTCCAAGATGGACAAACTCAGAGCACTGTGGCTTAGAGTCTAAATGTAAGCCAAAGTGTTACAGGCAGACTCTGGCAGAGGTTCAGGACTACTATTGCCCCCATACTGGAAGACTCAGATCAAAAATGGCACAAGAAAACCACCTCTTGAAAATAACGGCGTTACAACTGTGCTGTGTGCCCGCACAACATTTTCTGGATCAACTCAGAGCTGCCAGAGGCACCAACGAGTCCAACCAGACAGGCCGCTAGGAATCGTCTGTGAGACCGAGGTTTGCTAAGCCAGCGTCCAGCAATCCAACCACCGCTACTTGACCATCACAGAAGGGCTCACCAAGATTGGTGCAGACGTCATATCCACTAGAACTGTGGTCAGTGAACATGATGAACCGTGTTCACAGATGAGTCACGCTTCTTGCTTCAGTTCAGTAATGACCAGGCTTGTGTTTATCGTCATCAAGGGGGGAAATCTGCTGATGTCAGCGTTGCTCAAAGTCTACCATCTGGAGGGGGAAGGATGATGACGTGGACGGGGTTATCCAGGAACCACAGAACCCCTCTGTACGTGGTCAACGGAAATTTGACTGGTCAGCGTTATAATAACAAGATTGTTCACCCTCTGGTAACTCCATTTCTGCTGCGGATTGGACCAGGAGCTTGATCGTGCCAGGGTGGAGACCGATTTACTGCAGCAGCAGAACGTTCAGCACATGGATTTGCCAGCATATTCACCTGACTTATCACCCATTGAGCCTGTGTGGGATGAACTAGGGCGGCGAGTTTGATCACATCGCGTCCCTGCCATCAACCTCCAGCAACTGGCTCAGCGATTAGTCCCAGAATGGCAAGTGTTCGATCAACGTTATTTCAAACACCTGGTGAAAAGCATTCACTAAATTTGTCACAAATGTGTGAATTCCAACGGTGGCCACAGTCACCGAAGCTTCTGAGTCTTGTGTGAATATCATTGAGGGGGTGCATGACTTTTTTTCATCAGGGTAACGAACTAGTGTCAAATTGAAGTTTTTTGATTTGTGTTTTCTGTTCTTAAGCCATCAAATAATTATTTGGTCATTAGGAGTCACCACTTTAGCTTGTTAACTTATATTTATATGCAGACATATTATTGACCATTAACTTTTTTTGGGTGGTATATTTTAATATACTGTATATATACCAAATTGGGCTCTAAAATAAATACCGCACATAGTAAACAAAAACTGTGCATCTGAAAAATTAACAGAAAAGCCAAAATGCGCTTGGAATATTTTGAGTTCCCCTTACACAGTTGTTAAAAACTGTGAAGAAAGTTCCATTCTAAACAGGATATCTGTCATTACGGAGCAGAGGCTAACATGAGATCTGCCATAATGGAGCATAGGCGGACAGGAAATCAGTAATCATGGATAAGTGGCCAACAGGAGACCTGACATTATGAAGCAAAGGCTAAAAGGAGATCTGCCATGATAAAGCAGAGGCTAACAGGATATCTGTCATTATGGAAAAGAAAATAACTGCAGATCTGTCATTATGGAGCAGAAGCTAACAGGGCATTTGTCATTATGGAGCAGAGGACTTGTCATTATGGAACAGAAGCAAACAGGATATCTGTAACTAAGAAGCAGAAACTAAGAGATCTGTCAATAAGGAGCAGTGGCTAACAGGAGATCTGTCATTACTTATAGAGCACAGGTGAGAGAGAGATGTGTCATCATGGAGCAAAGGCAAACAGGAGATCTATCATTATGGAGCAGATGCTAAAAGGACATTGGTCATTGTGGATACACCAACAAGAGATCTGTCTTTACTCATGGAGAAGAAGCAAACAGGAGATCTGTCTTTATGGAGCAGATGCCAACAGGAGATCTATAACTACCGAGCAGAGTCTAAAAGGAGATCTGTCACTGTGGATCAGAGGCTAACAGTAGATCAGTCATCGCTTAAAGATCAGAGGTTAACAGAGGATCTGTTGTTATGGCGCAGAAGAAAACAGGAAATCTGTCTTTATGGAGCAGAGGCTGAGAGGAGATCTGTCATAATGAAGTAGATGGCAACAGGAGATCTATTACTACAGAGCAGAGTCTAAAAGGAGGTCTGTTAGTATGGATCAGAGGCTAACAGTAGATCAGTCATTACTCATGGAGCAGAAGCTAACAGGAGATCTGTCATTATTGAGCATAGGTTAACAGGAGATCTGTTGTTATGGAGCAGAAGCTAACAGGATATCTGTCATGATGGAGCAGACAAAAGACTGGAGATCACTCATTATGGAGCTGAGGCTAACAAGAGATCTGTCATGATGGACCAAAAGCTATCAGGAGGTCTGTCATTATCGAGCAGAAGTTAACAGGAGATCTGTCTTTATGGATCAGAGGCTGACAGAAGATCTGTCATTTTGGAACAGAAACAAATGGGACATCTATCATTATGGAGCACAAGCAAACAGGAGATCTGCCATCGTAGAGCGGAAGTACGCAGGAAATCTGTCTTTATGGAGCAATAGCCAAGAGCAGATCTGTCATAATGAAGCAGATGCCAACAGGAGACCTATCATTATGAAGTAGAGGCCAACAGGAGATCTGTCATTATGGGACAGAGACTAATTGGACATCTGTCATTATGGGACAGACGCTAACAGGAGATCTGTCATTACAGGACAGAAGCAAACAGGAAATCTGCGATTGATTATGGAGCAGAGGCTAACAGAATATCTGTCATTATGAAGCAGAGGCAAACTAGAGATCAGTCAGAGGCTAACAAAAGATCAGTCATGATAAAGCAGAGGCTTACCAGAGATCTGATATTATAGAGCAGAAGCTAAGAGGAGATCTGTCATTATGTGACAGAGAGTAACAGGGCATCTCTCATTCTGGAACAGAAGCTAACAGGAAATCTGTGATGATGGAGCAGAGGCTAAAAGATGATCTGTCAAGATGGAGCAGAGGCTAACAGAGGATCTGTCGCGATGGAGGGGGAGGCTAAGGAGAAATCTGTCATTATGAAGCAGAGGCTAACTAGAGATAAGTCAGAGGCTTACAGGAGTTTCTGTCATCATGGGACAAAGACAAATGGGACATCGGTCATTATGGGACATATGCTAACAGGAGATCTGCGATTATGGAGCACAGGTTAACAAAAGATCTGTCATGATGGAGCAGAGGCTAACAGGAGATCTGTCATCGAGGAGAAGAAGCTAACGGGAGATCTGTCATTATGGAGCAAAGGCTGAAAAAAGATCTGTCATTATGGAGCTGAAGCTCACTAGAGATCTGTAATAACTCATCAAGCAGAGGCTAAGAGGAGATCTGTATTAATGGAGCAGAGGTGAACAGGAGATCTGTTGTGTTGGCGGCTCGTCCTCCCTATGTTAACAGGTCACTCACGTTCTGCACGTGGTAGAAACCCAAAGGATTGCCTTTTCCTGCATTCTTCAGGGGCTCAGTGGAGAAGGCCTCATCATGGCGATGGAGGAAGCTGCAGGGAGAGAAAGGAATTGTGGGATGTGTCAGGTAAAAGTGATTGAGGACTGCTTCAGTGTGACAGAGAGCACGTGAGGAACGAACAGGGGGAACTCACTTGAACTGGCAGAAGATGTCGGCATATTCCGGTGGAATTCCACTGGCTTGAAGCACCGTCACACGGAAGGTGAAGACGCTGCCCACCTCCAGCTGCCCCCCCAGCCCATCTGACACGCTCACTTTGGGGTCTCTGCCCCCCTGCTTCAGATCTGCCCACAGGAAACAGAACCAATCAAACACAACAGGTCCACAGCAGCTGAACACATAGGTATCACAGCATGTGCAGGCCACGGCTGCCACCCTGTTCCAGGAAATCTACTTTCTAGCAGGGGTCCAGTCCTACTGCAACCAAGCTCTCCTCATTCAATGCCAATACCAGGGCCACCCAACCCTGATCCTGGATGCCACATCATTCTTCAAAAGCATGAGGTGTTTTTGAACTGCTGATTAGTAAAATCAGGTATAAAAAAAAAACAGATGAAAAGAATCTACTGAGTGGCAGATACCAAGGAACAGGCATAGAGCCCAGAAAGCATGAAGGCATAAATAACATAAAACCTAGCGTACTGTGTATTCCCCCAGTTTCAACTCTCTTCTGCCCACTCTGCTGAATGGTTACCCATGCTTTGAGCATAACAAGCAGTATCTGAGAGGCCCCAGTAAAGTATTGAGTGGAGGGGAGGTAGCTCAGGTAAGACCGGAGCACTGCTGTTAAAGATGTTAGCGCTAACAAACAGCCCACTGAAAACAGAATTACACTGCACTACTTTCATTATGGAACACCACTCAGGCCTCCTCCCCATCCAGAGAAATATTTATAGGCTTTATAGAGCCTGATCTGATACGTATCTGTAAGATGCAGGGCACAGACCCAGTTACTGTTCCTTTGGAGACCCCACAAACTGCACCCACAATCACTGCAGAATATAAATCCACACTGATCTATATAAAATATAACACTGTTCCATATAAAAGAGGTTAAAATACAGAATTTTATCAGATGTGTGTCCTATTTGTGGATCCTCAAAGCATGTTTTCAGAAAAAACGCTCCTTTTATTAATTTACCATTTATTCAGAGACAGTGCTCATTATTTACTAAACTGAAGTCTGAGGAGTAGTTAATAGGCAAAGAGAGGGTGTAGCAGCTGATGGCTTGAGAAAGCCCTTAAAATGAAAGTGTGAATTATTGTTGAAACAGCAGAGCCTACGCTGGGACTTCATTTCAATGTTCCAGGGTAAGACCTTTTCAGCCTGAATAGCAACATCTGCCTCCATTTTTTTCACACAATCTTCAGGTCAGACTTGTAAAGTGGGCTATTAGTAAGAGGCACGGCACAGAGACAAAAAGAGGAACAGCAGCAATATGCTGACGGCAACAGCTGCTCCAGCACGGCCCTGCATTTCAACCTACCCATGTCATTCACTCCACTCAGCTCCTCTGAGGGGGTGATGATCTCCGAACTTTGACCCTGACCCTCGACAATGCGGAGTTCCTCCAATGACAGTCCAGAGTGGGTCATGGCTCCAGAGGAAAAATCGCTCTGGGGGATGGGGGGAACATTATAAACACATCTAATCCCAGAACAGTCGACACAAAACAGCTAATGCATATTTACCCAGTTCATCATGTCCCCAACTGCTTTGACACATATGTATACAATGGGCGCAAAAATTACTAGCACCCCTGACAGGCAATGCATAAACAATACTTGAAAAATTCTACAAAGTATGCTTATAGAGAAACTCTAAATAACAATACGTGAAAAATATTGTTCAGTATTAATGTTCTACTGGAAAAAAAAAAAAAAAAAAATCAACTACTGATTTAAAGGGACTATGTCAGCTGGTGCACATGCGTAGTAGAGTCCAGTCGATAAACACTTTCATACATGCAGTGCGATATCAACGGAGCAGAAATACAAACCCCAAGCTTATTAGAATGTGTGTAAAGCGTACCTTCGTCACCGTTTTAAATACAGAAGATGGCCAGTAAACGCGAAATTACTAGAGTAACCACATTTATCTTTGCCGAAACCCACGAAGAATAAATTATACAACCCCAATTCCAAAATAGTTGGGACGAAGTGTAAATTGTGAATAAAATCAAAATGCAATGACTTTCAGATCACATGAGCCAATATGTTATTTACAATAGAACATAGATAACATTTCAAATGTTGAAACTGAGCCATTTTACATTTTTATCCACAAAATGAGCTTATTTCAAATTTTCTGGCTGCAACAGGTCTCAGAAAAGTTGGGACACAGGCAAAAAAGGGCTGAAAAACAATTAATTTATGAGAATCAACTGAAAGAACATTTAGCAAGTAATTAAGTTACCTGGCATCAGATGTGTGACATGATTGGCTATAAAAGGGATGTCTTAGAGAGGCTGAGTCTCTCAAAAGTAAAGATGGCCAGAGGCTCTCCAACTTGTGAAGGCTTGCGTAAAAAAATTGTCAAATACTTTAAAAACAATGTTCCTCAACGTCAAATTGCAAAGGCTTTGAAGGTCTCATCATTGACAGTGCATAACATCATCAAAAGATTCAGAGAAACTGGAAAAATCTCTGTGCATAAGGGACAAGGCCAAGGACCTTTACTGAATGCCCGTGATTTCCAGGCCCTCAGACGTCACTGCATCACTCAACGGCATGATTTTGTTCATTGACATTACTAAATGGGCCCAGGAATACTTCAAGAAACCACTGTCTGTAAACACAGTCCGCCGTGCCATCCACAGATGCCACCTAAAACTATCATGCAAAAAGGAAGCCATTGTTGAGCATGATCCAGAAGCGCCGCCGTGTTCTGTGGGCCAAGGCTCATTTAAAATGGACTGTAGCAAAGTGGCAAAGTGTCCTGTGGTCAGACGAGTCCAAATTTGACATTCTTGTTGGAAATCATGGGCGTCGTGTCCTCCGAGCTGAAGAGGAGAAAGACCACCCCTCCTGTTATCAGCGTTCACTTCAAAAGCCAGCATCTCTGATGGTATGGGGATGCATAAGTACATATGGTGAGGGACACTTGCATGTTTTAAAAAGCAACATTAATGCTGAAAGGTATATAAAGGTTTTAGAGCAACATATGCTCCCCTCTAGACGACATCTATTCCAGGGTAGGCCTTGTGTATTTCAGAAGGACAATGCAAAACCACATACTGCAGCTATTACAACAGCATGGCTTCATAGTAGAAGAGTCCGTGTGCTGAACTGGCCTGCCTGCAGTCCTGATCTTTCACCGATTGAAAACATTTGGCGCATAATTAAATGAAAAGTCCGTCAAAGGAGACCCAAAACTCTCCAGCAGCTGGAAGCCTGTATTAAACAAGAGTGGGATCAAATTCCAATGGCTAAACTCAAGAAACTTGTCTCCTCAATGCCCAAACGCCTCCACTCTGTGTTAAAAAGAAGAGGGGATGCTACACCATGGTAAACAGGTCCCTGTCCCAACTTTTTTGAGACCTGTAGCAGCCATCAAATTTGAAATGAGCTCATTTTGTGGATAAAATTTTAAAATTTCTCAGTTTCAACATTTGCTATGTTATCTCTGTTCTATTGTGATTAAAATACTGTCTGGTGCGATTTGAAAGTCATTGCATTTTGATTTTATTCACAATTTACACTTTGTCCCAACTATTTCAGAATTGGGGTTGTACTATCCATCCATATTTCTTTGGGCGAAAACACATTGAAAGTGCGAAGTAAGGTAAACAGGTGAATTCGTGGTGGAGTTTCAATCTGTTTGCATCGCGTGCATCCTTGAGAAGTTTGGGGAAATTTTTATCAAGTAACTGTCTTTCATGTTCACAGAACCTGTTTGAAGCAACATTTTGTCTGACATGCAGTTATCATAGATCCTTTTGCGACTGCTTCCAGTTCGACGGCCGCCATGGGACGACATAACAATCAATGTAGAGTAACTTAGAAGCAATATTAATGCTACAAAAACCCGAACTATGACAAAATGATGCTATGAACAGGCTCTACGATCGATAAAGATCATTTTTACCAAAGAATTTCAAAAAAACTTCGAGGATGAACACAATATAAACCGATTGAAAAACTAGCACAGGAAATCTCCGATGAACTTGAAATAGTTGTACCAACGTTTTCAAGAAGTTTCGATTCGTCGCGCACATGCACCCCGGCTGACATAGTCCCTTTAATTAAAAATCAATTTTCTCCAAATCAAGGTTTCACAATTAATGGCACCCTTATTTAAGTTTCATCAAAGAGTTAAAGAACTATATAGAACTATTACCTTACTTAGTTTCACCAGGGGTATAAAAATGAGGTAACACACAAGCAGTATGCCTTTGTCATCCAACACCATGAAGAAAACAAAACAAGTGTCAGTTCAAAAAAGGCAGGTAGTCACAGGCCTTCAAAAATCTGTCAATGGCTACAGGAAGGTTCACAAACAATTGAATATGCCACTGACCACTGTTGGGGCAATTACTAAAAAATACCAATGATATGGAAGTGTTGAAAACCTCAAGGGTAGAGGATGCAACTGCATTTTGCCCCCCAGGATATTGAGGAGGATAGTGAGAGAAGCAACAAAATCCCCAGGAATCACTGTGAAGGAACTGCAGGACTTGATGGCATTTTGGGGTCAACAAGTTTCAAAAAGCACCATCAGGCACCACCTCCACAGCCACACACTCTTCAGAAGGGTTGCCAGAAGAAAGCATTTTCTTACCACAAGACACAGAAGCAAGTGCTTGGAGTTTACCAAATGTCACTTAAATTATGACTGGAACAAGGTGCCTTGGTCAGATGAAACCAAAGTGGTCAGATACAGCATCGGCATGTTTAACGTTGAAACCGAAATGCATACAAGGAGAGATTTGCAAGTGCATCAGTCAACTTTTGGGGCCAGTGGTGACTGGTCATTAGGGGCAGGTGGGGCTGTTTCCCACTTGGTGTCACCAGAAAGGACCGCAGGCAAATTACATTATTAATTCTCAAACATTATCTTATTATCTGCGAAAAAGGATTGTCTATAAATTTAGCATTTTCCAAAATTGCATAGAATTTGCGTTTGGATTTAAGTTCAGGTTTATTGGTCTCTGCTTTGCTGCTTCAGACCGATCTCCTGATCCATGTCCGCATGGATCGGGCTAGCCCCCCTTACGCAATGCAATGTTTACGATATGTGTGAAAACATAAGTACGCACGCTCAGAGCGTTGGCTGTATTAGTGGAGGCAGCACGAATTTGTTGACACGTGGGGCTGACAGCCCCAAGCCCCACTCTGAGTGTTTATAGAACTGGAGAGGCTGCCGCCGCTTCCTTCTACGAGCGCAGTTGAATAAACAAATATGGCATCAAGTGCACTGCACTTCTCAATTTCCCATAGACTATATTGGAGAAATTCCTGCTATTTTCCGCCAAACTAAGGGGTCTTCCGAAAAGATTTCAACATATTTGTGATCGAAAATCATATAAGAATAAATATTAATGCACAATTTTACATGACACTGTTCGAGACATCGAAAATATAAAAACGTCTTAATGGGAAGCACAGCACTAACTAGCCACTTATCTAGCTGGCATGGTAGGTAATCGAGTCGCTGTAGACCGCTGTGATGGCAAACTTTATCTGTAAATTTAGCTAGCTAGATAAACTTAGTTTAGCACAATAAACTCGCATTGCTTACAAAGGGTGATGGCCAGCAAGCTGTCACGCCCATGTAATGTTAGCCAATTTGCATATCTATATATAGCATTAGCCATAGCGAATGACCTGGCAGAAACGTTCGTGTAACTTTAGTGGTGTTCATTCCGGATGAATTGTACAAATAAAAGCATCTTTATCAGGCATCTGCCTATCTAGGGACTATTTAGTGAACAAGCTGTGTTTTTTTTTTTTTTTAAACAATAACGCAATCCTAGGTGAGGCAGTCGACCAAACTGGCTAGGTTTCAATGATTGCCAGCGAAAATAGCGTTTTGCATACCGCTCGGCTGTCCCTTCCATTCTATATATTCTTGTAGGCTTTTCACCAATACTGTGTGAGTGACCATTCAGAGTCAGATGTGAGTCATAATGACCTACCAATGGAAAAAAACGTTGACTAAAACAACCTCTTACAACTTCGTTCTCGTTAAGCGTCAAGCAAAATTGCGCCTCGATTCATTCTTATTATGTAATCCAGTCCTACGCAGGAATGATTTACGATTGTATACCTTTTAGATAACAAAATAATAGCAGGAGTTTTTTACCATTGTAGTCAATAGGAAATTCAGAAATTCACTTATCCAGACCTGAAATACATTCTTGCCCCACCAATTTTTTACACTTAAAACCGCCACTGTTTGGGGCTGTTTAAATTCAAGAGGTCCAGGGGCACTGTTTAAAATTAATGACCAAATGAATTCCACGAAGTACCAGGATATTTTGGCTGACAATCTGGGTGCCTCAACAAGAAGGCTGGGACTTGGCCATAGGTGGAATTTCCAACAAGACAATGACCCAAAACATACCACAAGATCCACACAAAAATGGTTCTGTGACAACAAAATCAACGTTCTGCAATGGCCATCTCAGTTGCCAGAACTCAATCCAACTGAAAACCTGTGGGCTGAGTTGAAGATGGCAGTTGATAAATGCAAACCCAAGAATGTGACGGATCATGAAAGGATCTGCTTAGAGGAAGACTTCAAAATCCCCCCAAATATGTACCTCAACCTGTCAAAAATGACAGGAAAAGACTCTGACATGCTGTCAGCCTTGCCAGAGGTGGTTGCACAAAGTACTAAATTGATACGCCCTGGCACCCAGAGATGTTAAAAGGGGGCCAGGGCAAGGAGTGGAGCTGAGGACCCAAGTGCGGGGAAGTGGATTTTAAAGAGTGAGGGTAAAACAAAAATAAATACAAAACTTGTACGAGAACTGAGAGGGAGTGCACACAGCAAAAAGGGGAAACCGCCTATGGCTACCTGCCCGTGTGGGGAGAAACTAGACTTTAAATAAGGAAGAAAATCTTAACAGGTGAAAACCATTAACTGTGGAGAACTGAGGATATTGGATAATTGAGTCAGGGCAGGTAGCCAAGCAAAGGAATGCCAAAGGGGAGGGGCATTACAAAAATGAAGGATGTCAATTATGAGACCTCGATTTTGCTGAAATTTATTTTTAAACAATTGTTATGATTTTGGTTGTTTCCATCGAAACATTGGTAAAGTATTTCACGTTTGTATATTCTGTTTCTCTATATTTATATTGCTTATTTATTTATTTATTTATTTATTTTTGATTATTTGTGCATTCCCAGTGAGGGGTGCTTGTATTTTTTGAGTGAACCGTCTTTAATATTTTGTTAAAGATTATCATCACTGGTATCTTTAACAAATTTTGATACGAATTTGTGGGGACAGTCTTTTTCCACACATAAAAGTCAAGCACAAATAGAGAAAAGAATTGTTTCTGGCACAGTTTCTTGTACCTCAGACAACAATATATTTGGTACCATGTTTTCTGACATAAATGAAGTTCATTTTGTGAATGTACCATTTTGAAGTGCTCATCATCAAAGGAGATCTTGGCAGTGCCAGACTGTCTCACTCCAGAACCATAGTCCGGGGCTTCCTCATCAGCTGCAGAGAAACAGAATGATTCAATTCAACAAAAAAACAAAACAAATCTACTAATTTCAGAATAAAATGACTTAATTCAACGAAAAACAAAATAAATCAATTCACCTCACAGCAAAAGGACTCATTTAGTTAAAACAAAATTAATCCGTTCACCACAGAGCAAATGGCTGAATTCAACTCACAAGAAATTAATCAATTCAGTTCAGAGCAAAATGACTCAATTCAGCCCAGAACAAAATGACTGTTCCAGTTCAGAGCAAAATGACTGCTCAACTTGGAGGAAACGATTACACTTCTCAGAGCAGGATAATGCTGCCGACATGTTTCACAGCATTAATCCCGTGGAACAAGATCGGGCCATATACCACAGAGGTAAAACCCTTGAGGGGCCCACACAAAACCACTTAAGTGTTTGTAAATAGTCACTCTGACATGATTCCCTGACTCATTCAGCTCAAGCAAGGTTCAAAAACAGGACACCTCTGAAATCTGCGGACACAAATATATTTCCTTTGTTCTGAACAGGTTTTGGTCACATTCTGCAGCAGCCTGTTCTAAAGCTATCCTTGGTGGGACAATCTTTCCCTCTCATGAGCAGAAGGGGATGCCGGTGAGGGGGTGTGTTAGGGGCACGAACCTGCGATGGCCTGGACGCCCACACGCAGGAACCCACGCACCTCCCCCTTCTCCGTGACAATGGCTACACGATGCACCAAGGGCACAGGGTAGAGCAGATTGCTCAGGTATACAAATGCCCTGTGGGGGCCAGCAGATAGATACACAGACAGGCAAACAGAGAGAGAGAGAGAGAGAAAGAGAGAGAGAGAGAGTGTCATCACACCGCCCCAAAATGCCAACATTCAGGCACATTGGAGCTGTGTGCCATTTCCAAACATACTAAACTTAGCACAGGAAGAAAGAGCTTGTCATCACACACCACATACAACCAGCCTCATGCCTCTTGCCACTGTATCAAGGGCCTCCTATTAGAGTGATGCCCACTTAGACTAAATTACTGCTTTTGCACTTTGTGCCTGTAAGGAGCAAAGGTAAGGAACTAAACATTTTTAAGTCAATGCAAGAATCAGTATTGAAAGCAATGGAGTTCTGAGAAACAGAATTTTAAAAAGATATCCCAAAAAGAGTAATACTCTTCAAGGGGCTAAAATTGTTATGAAACGCATTTACTGAAAGATAACAGACTGAAATAAATGGCTGGAGGAAAAAAAGAATGATAAATATAACCAAAAGCGGTAATTACAGGGTCCAAGGAACTTGAAGCAGTTATCAAGTCTGAAGCAATGAGGAGACACATTGAATGAATTTTTTAAACAATTTCCATTTTATGGCACATAAGTGTGCATAGTATACCTTTCCCTACAAGCTTTATGTTGATTGGTCACTGCCATACCTTAGAGGCTGTTACCGATTGACTAATAGAGGCCATGTATTTATAGATTTATTTTGCTTATTGGAAGGACTATGTGATCCTTATTTAGTGATACAATATGCAAACTTAGAGCCATTCGGGACTAATGGAAGAAAAAAAATAAACAATGTTACTTTATTCTTCCCTCAGCCCCTACTATTGGCCAATTGGAACCAAATTTAGTACAATTCAGTCTCCTATACTCCTCAGTCCTATAAATGTAAATTCTAAGATTTTGTGATGATAGGACAATGCTATCGGAGATACACTTTAACACTATATCAAAAAAGGTCTCGCCCACAAACTTAATTTGTTTACTGTGGCCATGTCTTTTAGCATAGCACAATTTTTTATATTGCGATTTTAGAACTTGGTCGTAAAATGCCATGGACCAATTTTCATGCAAATTCATTACACTTTGTGGGAGGAGATAGAAATGATAGGTTTTCCGAATAATTAAAAATGTCAAAATGTCATATACCCACATGGGTATGGCTTACATGCTTTGATTCACCAAGACCCGCAAAATCTTTCAAAAAAACAAATCTTGTTTCTAAAATGCACAGTTCAGAAGTTATGACCAAATATGCTTTGTGGCTCTCTATAGTGCCACCATCTGGTCAGTTAAAGTAATTTGTATAAGGATTGCTCTTTTTCACATCCTTAACAAGAGTATAAAGTTTCATAATGACAAGTGACAGCTAAGGTGAGTATAAGGGCTACTGAAATTTGACTAGCTGATGTCAGCCATGTTGTTTCAGCTATCACTTTGTTCTTTGAGACATTCATAGCAACAAGGACAAACATGAGGCATGCAAAATTTCAAGTTGATTGGACAATTGGTTTAATAGTTATGACCTTTTGTTTGCTATAGCACCACCCATGGATGGATTTACATCAAATTCATTGTGCTTGAGTCTCGTGGCCTGTTGATGGGGGATCTCAAGTTTGGTGAGGACTGGACAGTGCTATCAGGAGTTACAGCTCAAAGTATCAATAGAGGACATGCCCTCAGAATTCATTGGCTTAAGACCCCAAGAGGGTTTTCTGTTTGTCTGGAGCCAGGGAGTCAGAAAAAATTAGAATTTTGATTCTGGCCACAACAGCTCAAGAGTTATAGCTGAAAATGCATCGTGGCTCTATAGCACCCCCATCTGGCCAATCGGGGAAATTATTTTAACCTGAGAAGTGGGTGAATATGCAAGCTAATCTATCAAGTTTGGGAGCTCCAGCTTCTAAAGTTTTTACTGTGCAAACCCTTATTGGGAAGAAAAAAAATCTGAACATATACAAAAGGGTTCTAGCACTTCATGCTTGGATCCCAAATAATAACATAGTGAAAAGGGCACCCTTCTGAAAAACAGAAAACACTCGAGAATCATCAATGAACTCCAATATAAAAGCTAAGTGAAAAGAATAGTTTTAACATAATCAAACTAAAAGCACTGAAAATTAAAAGACATAAAATAGCCACTTCCACATCTGTTAGAGGGCAGAGCAGAGCAAAAACAGGATTCACAGTGAATTGCTCCCCCTTTCTAAGAGCTGAGCAGAATGAGGGTGAGACTGGGTTCATGTCACGCAACAGCCCTGCTTTGTGAAACGTGATTGGCAGCATTCACTTTCTGTTTCCCACACAGGAAATCTCAAGCCTGAATTTGGAGGAAAACAGATCGTGCTGCCAGACAAATCAGGCGTAGTGGCAGTTTCCTCTATTAACATAACATAACATAACATAACATGAGTGGCGAGAACAGGCCGTTCAGCCCAACTAGGCTCGCCAGTTTCTTTGAACTATTGTGACTATATCACTTCAGATACTCAGTGTCTCAATGGTATCTAGCTTTAAGTCAAGCCTGCTCTTGAAAATTGCCAAGGTTATTAAAAGAGCAGGCTTTACATAGACCCGGTCCATCCTGTATCTCCACTCACCCTCTTTCAAGGAGCAATACCAGACTGAAGAGGCTATAGATTTAGCTCCTGCAACTAGAAAAGTAAACTAGCAAACAAATCACATGATGAAAAAACAATACATACTGCAAGCAAGAGGGTAAAAAAAACAAAAATAAGCACAAAAGAAAAGCAATAACAGGTAAAAACAGACACAAATGGGTATGCATGTGGCTGGAGTTAGAGGAGTGGCTCCCACAGATGAGCGTTAATACAGTGTGATGAAGGTGGTAACAGGCCCAGAGTGACAGGAACAGGGAGGGGCTTCCAGCTTTTCCATCGCTCAATACCAATTCATGTCTTCTCAGCAGTGATCACACATACACACGATTCACTGAAGGGTACTCAGGTATCTGTATAGTGTATACGTGTTCAGTCACAATCACCAATCATAATTGTGCATGAGTTTATTGCTATTCAGACCACTATGTGTGGGCAGTGTTCTTGTAATGTTATAGTGTCACACAAAACTGCACAGAAAATCAAAACTGGTTGTTCTGGGCTACCGGGTTAGCTCACTCGGTAAAGGCGCTGCATTGCAGAGCAGTAGTGACCACCACGACCCGGGTTTGAGCCCCAGTCGTAGCCTTTTCAGAGCAGCGCACAATTGGCTTTGCGCTGCAGGGAAATAAATTGGGAGGGAATGCCGGATAGGGATTGTTGAATTGCAGCACTGTTCGTTGCTCAAGCGCCTCCTGTTGGCCAGCCAGGCACTCGCTTATTCATGTTTGGGTGTCCTCTGCCTTCGTTCTGAACATGCAAAGTCTTGAGCTATGAGTGAGAACAGAAGCAGCGGCCGACAGGAACGTGCTTCAGAGAGACGCGAACGGTCTTCACTCTCCCAAGATGGCAACATGGGGTCGCATATGAGCAAGCTTGTGTACATTGTTCGCTAATTGGGCATTTCAGATTTGGGTGGGATTTCAGATGCCAAATTAAAAAAAAAAACAAAACAAAAAAAAAAAAAAAACGGTTGTTCTGCAGCTGCACATGTAACTATCCAGTGTGCAAAAATACCACCCAAAAGTCACACTCGGAGTCCTTATACCACGGTTCAGGTTTAGCTGACATGGTAAACTCCCCTTGCTAACCCTCTAATCCTAACATCCCCCACAGCCAGTAGACCTCACCAACCTTCCCACCAGGATGAACCAGGGGGAGCGGTCGTAGAAGGGGTCCTGCCCATCGCTGAAGAGGTCTGAGCCCTCCTCGGTGCCCGCGTCAGAGCTGGTGTCGTCCACAAAGGCTTCATCATCCATCAGGTCCTCCGTTGTGCTCTGCCTCTCATCTGCCATCTCGGTGATGTCAGAGTCGGCGGCGGAGAAAGTGGGCGAGGGCGTGCGGTCCGCCAGATGCTCATTCACACAACCTTGGAAGATTGGGGAGCTGGGGGGGGATCAAGGCCCAAAATACTTCAAACAGAGTAATACTTGTGGAGCTGGGGTCCTGCATGAAGAGCCTCGTCCAAAGTTAATCACACAGTCTGCCAAGCACGCACACACTTCGCCTCATTCAACACTGAAGATGATGGCTCCTGTGCAACTGAATTAAAAAAAATCTTCATGACTGGAGCGTGGGTGGGAGTAATACGTGATCAATAAGGGGAGTACCCGCACACTGTCTATCACTCGCTCAATTTTATTATTTAAATTTATTAATCGGACAACGTTTTGGTCATAGACCAGCAGAAGGTCAGTGTGCCGAAGGTGTATGACCGAAACCTTGTCTGTTTAATACATTAAATATAATAATACATTAACACAAGAAAACCAAGCAAGTGCAAGACAGTATTGCTGGTACTTTAATTTTTGACCTCATTCCACACATCACAGAAAAGTCTTTCAATAAACAGCAGCTTCATAAACAACACAAAGTCAAAAACATGTTGTTTAACAGCCAATCAAATGGAACTCACTTAACAATAAATGGTCCACAAAAGAACATGAGAATGAGACAATTACAACATTTAGTCACATTATTTCACACAAAAAATGAAACATTAATCGAAAAAATGAACATGAAATGAAAAAAACAAAAAAATACATTACTGACATAAATGAGAACAGCATATTAAAATGGAAAACTACCAAAAAAAAACTTAAAAGTAAAAAAAATGAAAGGTAATAAAAATTTCAAGAATGAAAAAGAAAACATGATGTCAAATGGCAGAAATGTACACAAAGCAAAAAAAAAAAAAAAAAAATGGGCGTGCCAGTGGCAAATGAGGTAAGATACTGAGAACCGAGGCACCAAATGGATACGGTGCTATGAGGTTAAAGACCCCATCATGTGGACATTTCTGTGCACCTTTTCTTCTTCTTTAACACTGAATCCTCCACCACTTTCACACCTGTTACCGGGCAGTCCCACAACCAGAGTTACAGAAAGCGCACCAGCAGAACTATCTACCTCCAAACAAATAAAAACAGACCACTACTACCAGTTTTATAAAGCAATGAACAGTTTCACATGAGTAAGTGCATGCATCTATTGTATATGCAAGAGCAAGTGCACAAGCACTTGGGCCAATGAGCGCATCTTCTTATGTATGAATGTGTGTCTATGTGCGTGACGTGTGAACCTGTGCACCTTTCAAGTTTGAAAAGGATTGGCCAAATAATAAGACAGTTACAGCCCGGACAGGAACATATGACAGAATAGCACTAGAAATTTTGCCAAATGACAACAGACAGACAGACATTTGACCTGGTGACCTAGTTTTCAGCATGATACATTGTGATGTCATAATGTATCTGTCTGTGAAGTTTCGTTGAAATCCAACTATTGGTGTTTGAGTTATGGCTCTGGATGGATGGACAGATGGACGGAGCTCATTTTAATACCCCCCGCAACAACGTTGTAGTGGGGCATAATAATTAATATGGGTTAATCAATTTATCATTACAAATAATGCAATGCCCAAAATCAATCCAGCTCTCCATCTAGATAAGATCTGAAGGCACATAAAATTTGAAAGGGATCTAAAAAATACTTTTTGAGTTACCGCGTTAACACAAAAGATCTGAGGTGAACATGAAAGCAGATGCACCAGCAATGATGATTCCATAATATCGGCGAAACCAATTTGCCGATATAATGTGAACATCATACCAATAGTCAAACATGGTGGTGGTATGGCTTTCAACTGAAGCTGCCATTACTATAGAATGCACTCACATTATATCCCCAATACTGAATTTTTTAAGTTGAAAAACAACTAAATCTCCAAGAAAATGAGTCAAAATACTTTCAAAATTGCAGGTGTGGAGGTTCTCATTGTGATAATAATGCATACCAACAATCCACCAAATTTTTTAATAAAGCTCCGAAAAAAAAATTAACCTGGAATATTCAATTTTCCGAGTCAAAAAATTGAAATATCTCAATGAAAATGTCGGATCACTCTCAAAATCACAAGTGCCCAGGTGTTCATCGCGATAATATTACCTGCCAAGCCTGAAAGAAATCCACCATGTGATTTAGGGAAAAAGCTCTGAGCAAAACTGTGTCCAAATATTGATGGACATGTGCACGGATGGACAGACAGACAATACCACCACACAACTCATTGCATGGGGTATTTAAAAAAAATACGAATTCCCAGTTATAGCAACATTTTTGTTGCAGTTTTTGCCACCAAGTTAACATAACATAACATAACATAACATGAATGGTAAAAACAGGTCGTTCACCCCAACTAGGCTTGCCAGTTTCTTTTTACCATTGAGAATATATCACTTCAGATACTCAATGACTCAATGATATCTAGCTTTAAGTCAAGTCTACTCTTGAAAATTCCCAAGTTTCTGCCTCAACAATATGGTCAGACAAGCTATTCCACATCGAAATTACTCTTTGGGTGAAGAAATATTTCCTAATATCAGTGCTAAATTTACCCTTGGTCAACTTCCATTTGTGACCCCGAGTTCTACTAACAAAACTTGCCCGAGGGAATGCAACATGATTCACTTTGTTAATCCGTTTAACATTAAAGACCTCAATCAGATCACCCCTGAGTCTCCTTTTCCTAAAACTAAAGAGATTAAGGATCTTCAGCCTCTTCTCGTAGCGTTCATCTTTTATGCCTGGAATCAGCTTAGTGGTTCTTCTCTAAACTTTTTCTAGAGCCTCTATATCTTTCTTAAAGTATGGTCCCCAGAACTGTACACAATACTCCAGATGTGGTCTGACGAATGTGATGTACAAGAGAAGTATGATCTCCTTGGATTTGTACTCAATACTTTTGGCAATGTATCCCAGCATCTGTTTGGCTTTTTTAACTGCTACAGCACAATGGCTAGAACCTGTGAGGGTTTGATCAACAATCACTCCCAGATCTTTTTCATGTGGAGCATATTCCAGTTTTAAACCTCCAATGAAGTAATTCTGTCCAATGTTTTTATTACCTACATGTACAACTTTACATTTTGCTATATTAAATTTCATTTGCCACATTTCTGCCCAATTCTGGATTCTATCCAAATCATCCTGAATCACTTTAGTGGACTCTAAACTATTTGCCAAACCTCCCAATTTAGTATCATCTGCAAATTTAACTAATTTGCTCTCAATATTCCGATCAAGGTCATTAATGTAGATGAGGAACAGCAAGGGTCCCAACACCGATCCCTGAGGAACGCCACTCCCCACCATACCTAGCTCAGATGTGATTCCACAGACCACCACTTTTTGTGTTCTGTCCTGTAACCAGTTTTGAATCAACTCCAGAATACCTCCTGTAACTCCAATGGAGCTCATTTTAAAAATTAGTCTCTTAAGCGGTACTGTATCAAATGCTTTTTGAAAATCCAAGTATATGATGTCTTAAGCCCTGCTCTGATCATAAGTCTTGGTGGCCTCTTCAAAAAATTCCAGAAGGTTTGCCAGGCATGACCTTCCCTTACGGAAACCATGTTGGCTATCCCTCAAGATATTATTACGTTCAAGAAATAATTCCAGCTCATCTTTTATGATAGATTCCAATATTTTGCATGCAATGCAAGTTAAACTGACTGGCCTGTAATTTCCTGGCTCAGTACGGTCCCCTTTCTTATATATTGGTATTATATTGCCCTGCTTCCAATCATCTGGTATTTCTCCAGGATGTAAAGACCATCTGAAGATAGCGGAGAGCGGTGTAAAGATGATCTCACTAACTTCCCTGAGCACTCGAGGATATAAGCCATCAGGACCTGCTACCTTATCTGCCTTTAGTTTATACAACTTGTCTAATACTTCATTATCCCCAACCTCAATTTCTGCTAAATAATCTTGAGCACTGGACATGCCCTCTGGCCGAATAAAAACCCGCTCCGAGGTAAAATTCTCAACAAAGTGACTGTTTAAGGTATCCGCAATATCCTTGTTATCATACAGCAGCGATCCATATTTATTCTTTTTGCACTTAACCTCCTCTTTGACTTTCCTTTTTCTGATACAGTACTGAAAGAAGCGCTTAGGATTAGTTTTTGCCCCTTCTGCAATTTGCCTTTCATACAGTCTTCTAGCATTCTTCAGCTCTTTTTTTTGACCACAGCTCGCATTTTACAGTATTCAGCCTTAGTATTCTCATTGTTATCCTTTATGAACATCTTATAAAGATTCCTATTTTCCCTCAAACTCCTACGAATAGCTGTGGTCATCCACGGAGGATTCTGCTTTTTCAGCTTACTTTTGGACACCTTTGGAATGAATCTGAATTGTGAATCAAGTAAAACCCCCTTAAATCTTTCCCACATCTCATTTACAGACTCACAGTCCAGGAGTGTCTCCCATTTTATTTTGCTGAGATAAGAGCGCATCCTGTCAAAGTTTGCTCACCTAAAATTGAAAATTTTATTTCGAAGACACCTTTTTAACTTCCCATGAAACATCAAAATTAACAGTAGATTGATCACCAGTCCCAAGTGGCTCCAGTACCTCAACATTGCTAATTAAATCAGGGTCATTACAAAGCACCAAATCTAAAATTGCCTTCTCTCTTGTAGGTTTTATTGACATACTGCACCAAAAAATTGTAATTTATAACATCTAGAAATTCCCCCTCGCCTTTACCCTGTTCTTTCACCATTTCCCAATCGATACCAGGATAATTGAAGTCTCCCATAATAATAGTCCCTCCTCCTCTACAAGCTTGCCTAATCCACTTAAAGACCATTTCATTGACAATATTGTCTAAAGCTGGCAGTCGATAGCATACTCCTAAGTTTAAACCTGTCTCGTATTTGCCAATGAGCCTGACCCAGATATCTTCACAGGGCAAGGAATGTTCAATTTCAGGAATTTCCTGCACATTCATGTTTTCGTTCACATAGAGTGCTATGCCCCCTCCTTGCCCATTACATCTATCCTTCCTAAAGAGCTTAAAACCTTCTATATTATAGTCATCTCCATCCTCTTTACGAAGCCATGTCTCGGTAATCCCAACTATGTCATAGCCCTCACTAATCATAACAGCCTTAAGTTCTGGAAATTTATTTTTTATGCTTCTTGCATTTAAATAAAAACATTTCAGGTTATTACGAAAGCTCTTCCCCTTCGATTTCCCATGTGCCCGCCGCTCCAAGCCCCCCACTACGTTTTGTTGCTTTAAAAATATATTGTCAATAGTGCATGTAACGCTGTCAGCTTCCATCAGGGAAGTCTGCATTTCCCTATTTATAATACTCTCTAACCTCCCTGCCCCCCAAGTCCCTAGTTTAAATAACCCTGTGCTACCCTTAACATACGCTGACCCAGTGCAAAGGTACCCCTCCGGTTCAGGTGTAGCCCGTCCGGCTTGAACAGGTCACCCCTGTCCCAGAAAAAGTTCCAGTGCCCTATAAACCTGTACCCCTCTTTCCTACACCAGATTCGTAGCCACGTGTTAAACCTCCAGATAAAATTCTGCTTCCCTCTGCTTGCATGTGGTACCGGTAGAATCCCGGAGAAAACTACCGTGAATGATCTGCTCCTAAGCTTTTCAGCTAATTCCACAAATTTGTCTTGCAGAGCCACAAACCTACCCTTACCCATGTCATTTTTCCCAACATGGACCATGACAACTGGATCCCTCCCTGCTCTGGCCTGGAGCTTGTCCGCACGCTCCAGGAGGTCTCCAACCTGGGCACCAGGCAGGCAACACACCGTACGAGACTCCTTGTCGCGCGAACAGATTAAGCTGTCTATTCCTCTAATTATTGAGTCCCCCACTATCACTACCTCCCTTTTCTGAGGAGAAGAGGCCAACAGGGTGCCCTGATGCTCATCGATCCCCCCACTCTCAGGGTCAGGGGTCAAGTCGAGTTCCTGCAAGGGCCGGAATCGGTTGGACACCTCAGCCACTGGAGGAGCTTTCGCTGTACGGTGTGCACGCCCTTTCCTGCGCTGACGTCCAACAGTTGAGGGCAGCACTTATTGTTTCACGTGGGTGATATAGTCATGAATAACTCTGTACCTCCAGTAAAGGCAATGATCATTTAAAAGCTGCATTTTGTGTATACACATGTTGTCCTCATCTTCTATTAAAATTATTTGGATAATCTGAATATAAATATGACAAATAAGCAGAAATAGAAGAGATTCAGAAGAGGGCAAATACTTTTTCACAGCACTGTATGCGTGCGCGCACATACATGTGTGTGTGCAAGGGTGTATGGGTGCTTGAGCGTGTGTACGTGTGTGTGTGTGTGTGTGTGTGTAGCAGGAGGAGGAAGTGTACCTCCCCACCAGTTTGAACCAGTGGAAGCGGTCGTAGAAGGGGTCACTGCCGGTCAGGGCACCCTCGCCGTCCTCCTGGCTGGAGGGGGTCATCTCCCCGGCGCGGTCATACAGCTGTCGCATCAATTCCAACCTCTGCCTGCAGTGTGAGGGTCAAAGACGCATGAAATACCTACCCTGGTCCACAGTTGAACCACAACATTTACCTTCACAAGTGAAAGCCCACAACAAACTGAGGTCAATCCTGACAACAGTTCAATCTGTTCTCGCTCAAATACATTTCTGGTTTAGCCTCAAAACTCAGATCCTGTCTGACCATACAGTCACTCAGGATGACTGTTAGGTACTTTTTCAAAGATTCCTGGGCTCAAAAACACCCGACAATCTCAGCAAAGCAGAGAAAGGTTTTAGAACTCAGAAGAATGACTGTGTCGGAATATAATGACTGGAAAATCAGTCACATTATCTGAAGAGGGATCCCCAGCTTACTTCAGCTTCTCCAGGGACCAGTAGTGTGTGGCCCCATTCTTCATGTCTTGCACCTCCACAGCGACCACGGTACGGGGGAAGGACCGCACAGCCCGCTGCTGATCCGGCTCAGGGGGCAAGAGGTCGGGGGGCAGAGGGGAGTACAGCGTGTCCGTCAGCAACACAAACTGGAACTGCACCTGCAAAAGAGAGTGACTAATCACGACAGACACTCCCACACAGACACTAATCACACCCGTATGTCCGAAACAGGGATACTAACCATATCAGTCTGACCCAAACGGAGACACTAATCACACCAGTCTATCACATACAGAGACACTAATCACACCAGTCTCTCCCACACAGGCATAAATCCCACCAGTGTCTCCCACACAAAGATACTAACCGCACCAGCCCCTCCCACGCAGACACTAATTGTACCAGTCTCTCCCACGCAGAGACACTTATCACACCAGTCTGTCAAAAAGACAATAATCAAACAAGTCTATCCCATGGAGAGACACCGACCAAACCAGCCCCACACAAACAGACACCAATCACAGCGGTCGTTCCCACAGGGGTACTAATCACACTAGTCCCTCCTATACAGAGGCACTAATTATGCTAGTCTCTCTCATACAGAGACAGTAATCATGCCAGTCTCTCCCACAGAGGCACTAACCACAGCAGTCTCTGCCATACAAAGACCTTAATTACACCTGTCTGTCCCAAATAGAGACTCAAATCACACCAGTCTCTCCTATACAGAAACACTCATCACACCAGTCCCCTACCCACAGAGGGACTCATCGCACTGGTTTCTCCCATGAGAAGCACTATTCCCAGCAGTCTCTCCCATACAGAGACACTAATCATACCAGTCTCTCCAATACAGAGACACAATTCCCAGCCTCTTCCACAAAGAGACACAAATAACGCCTGTCCCTCCCACATGGAGACATTAATCACACAAGTCCCTCCCACAGACAATAAGCACACCAGTCTCTCCCAAGCAGAGGCATTAATCACACAAGTGTCTGCCACACAGACACACTAATCACACCAGTTCCTCCCACAAACACTAATGAAACCAGTCCATCACATACAGAGACACTACTCACACCAGTCTGTCCCATACAGAGGCATTAATTACACCAGTATCTCCCACAGAGACACTTATCACAACAGTTGCTCCCATATAGACACTAATGACACCAGTCCCTCCCTCACAGACACTGATCACACCTGTCCCCACCACTTTAGACATTAATCACATCACACCCCACAGAAAGAATTTAATCACACCAGACCCACCCACAGACACAAATCACACCAGCCCCTCCAACACAGAAATACTAATAAGACCAGTTTCTGCCACAGAGACACTAATCATACCAATCCATCCTATAAAGAGGCACTAATCACACCAATCTGTCCCATACAGAGGCATTAATCACACTAGTATCTCCCACAAAGAGACAGTAATCATACTAGTTCCTCCCATGCACACTAATCACATCAGTCCCTCCCCGACAGACACTAATCACACCAGTCCCTCCCCGACAGACTCTAATCACACCAGTCCCTCCCACACAAAGACATTAATCACAGCAGCACTCCCCACAGAAAGAATTTAATCACGCCAGCCCCCCCCCCAAAGGACACAAATCATACTAGTCCCTCTAACATAAAAATAATAATCAGACCAGTCTCTCCCACAAAGACACTAACCATACCAATTGATCCTATACAGAGGTACTAATCACACCAGTGTGTCCCAAATAGAGGCATTAATCACAACAGCGTCTCCCACACAGAGACAGTAATCATACCAGTCCCTCCCCACAGACACTACTCACACTAGTCCCTCCCACGCAGAGACATTCATCATACCAGCCCCTCCTATGCAGAAACTAATCACACCAGTCCCTGCCACAGGCACAAATCATACCAGCCCGTCCAACACAGAAATACTAATTAGACCAGTCTCTCCCACAGAGATACTAATCACACCAATCCATCCCAAACACATGCACTAATCACACTAGTCTATCCCATACAGACACACTAATCACATTTGTCTCTCCCAGACTGAGGCAATAATCACACCACACTCTCCCAAACATATACACTAAGCACACCATAGTCTGTCCCCAACAGAGACCGTTATCATAGCAGTCTCTCTCAAACAATAACAGGAATCATGCCAGTCTCTCCCACTCAGACATGAATCACAGCAGTCTCTTCCATACTGAAACACTAATCACACCAGTCTCTCCCAAACAGACATTAATCACACCAGTCAAACTCACACAGACACTAATCCCAGCAGTCTCTCCCATACACACACTAATCACACCAGTGTCTCCCATACAGAGGCACTATTCACGGCAGTCTCTCCCATACAGAAATACTAAACACACCAGTCCTTCCAACACATAAATTCATCCTATACAGAGGCACTAATTACACTAGTACCTCCCACACAGGCACTTATTGCACCAGTCCATCCAACACAGAGACAAAAATCACATCAAGTCCTTCCCAATCAGAGGCAGGAATCATCCCTGTCCATCCCATGCCGAGGCACTAATTAAACTAGTCTATCCAACAGAGACATTAATCACATCAGTCTCTCCTACAGAGACACTAATCACACCAGTCTCTCCCATACAGGGGCACTAATCACACCAGTCCCTCCAACACAGAAATACTAATCAGACCAGTCCCTCCCACAGCAACACTACTCACACCAATACATTCCATACAGAGGCAAAAATCACACCAGTCTCTCCCACACAGACAGTCATCACAGCAGTCTCTCCTATCCTGAGACACTAATCACACCAGTGTCTCCCATACAGAGATGGCACTTACATCAGACTCTCCCACACAGAGACAATAATCACACCAGACTCTCCCTCACGGACACTATTCATAGCATATGGTACAGGGTTAGGGCTGTGTGTTATAGGGTTAGGGCAGTATGGAATAGGGCTAGGGTGGGGTGTGATAAAGGGTTAATGTTGGGTGGTAAAGGGCTAAGGTTGTGTGGTATAGAGTTAAGGTAGTGTAGTATAGGGTTAGGGTTAGGATTTGGGCTGTGTGGTATATGGCTATGGTGGGATGTGGTATAGGGTTAAGGTTGTGTGGTAGAGAGTTAAGCAAGTGTGGTATAAGGTTAGAGTGGGGCGTCGTATAGTGTAGGTGTTGCGTGGTATAGGGTTAGGGTTAAGGTTAAGGTTGTGTGGAACAGGGCTAAGGTTGTATGGTACAGAGTCAAAGTAGTGAAGTATAGTGATAGGGTGGGTGTGGTATAGAGCAGGGGTTCCAAAACTCAAGCCCTGGGGACCCACTGTGTCTGCTGGGTTTCGTTCTAGCCACAATTGCAATCCCAGAATTTTAATGAGTTTCTATTTTTTTCTTTACCGCACTACCCATACTCATACAGATTATTTACACTTTTAAGTCACTTCATGTCAGAAATAGCTTTTCGGGCAATTGCTGAATTACTATATTACTATATAACAGATTGATTTACTGCATAAAAAGATTGGAATATTGTGATTCTTGAAACTGTAGAATCAAATGACTTCTAATGGTTGAAACTGTGGATGTGTGGTCACTAAAACTAACCATTTATGAGTGGGCAGGCTGGAAGCTTGCACACTCATGTTCTTCCCACTATTTATTTTTATTTTTTTTTTCCTACATGCTTTTTGCTACTAAACTACTCATTCATACTTTCACCTATAAACTTCATTTTTAAATTTAAAATTTTGCTTGTTTTGAATTACGTTACTTGTATACAACTTTTTGATGTTATTCATACTTTTTGAGTTTTTCAATTTTATTTCAAATTTTTTCCCCCATAGGAAACAATGGGACAGATTCTTAAAAATCCAGCAATTTTCAACTATTTTTCACTCTGTCATACTTTTAACTAAAACCGTTATTCAAACTGGAGCATGTTAAGCTAAGCTTGAAAAATTTATTTATCTTTCAACTTCTTCGTAACTTCTTTTTTTATTATAATTTTTTTTTCATAGTTTTTTCACAATGCATTCTGCATGGGGTGACATCACTGCTAGAGAGGACAGGAGCTGTAAAATTGTCAAAAATTTACTCTAACTCCAACAGTTTTCACTCCACACACATAATTTCATATCCAAGTTGCAGAAACATTTGTGCTGGTCACAAAAATGCACCAATGGAAGCAATTGGACTTACAGCATTGGCAGTGTAAGCCAAAAAGCGACGTGAGCGCAAACCAAAGCTCCACTGACTCCTGTATTAATTGAGACAACAAAATTCAGGAGCGAAACCAAAACAAACACTTTTTTAACTTGTCACTATTCCAACATTTTTTGCACTAAAAACACAATTTTCATAAATTTTGCTCAGCAAGTTCTCCTCTTGAGTATGGTACCTCCATTTCGCAGATTGGACTTACTATCTTTGAAGTATAAGCGAGAATATGAAACATGTATCTCAGCTAAAATCTCTGTCAGACAAACTCTTTAAGGAACAAAGTAGGATGGAACATCCTATAGCCGTTATAATGTGGCGGTAAAGTGCAGAACTCTGAAGTAAACATCAGCGGCATGATTCCAAGCTTGAAAATATTTTCTTCAGCTTCAGAATGATAAATGTCCGGTTATAGTTTTCCACCATGCCACATGAGAACATAATTCTTTCAAATTAAGTTTGCTGACTTGTTTTTGCCTACCATCAAAAAAAATCTAAGCCAAAGTCCAAGGAAAATGGATGTTATACTGGTCTTTTCAGGGCGCGTCCATGTGAACACATTACAGTAACAACTGCTGCGCTTAGCACTATCGCTCCAGCTTCTATTTCTGTGTATACTAGCGACTGTTCGCACAAAATATATTTATGATCGAATCTAAAACAGGAGAAATGATGATATCAAAATAGAGCTAGTTATGTAGAAAGAGGCGAAACTGTTGTGCCCAGTTGCTTTTATTTCAGTGATTTTCACATTACTTTTTCTTGAGTTTGCAAATAGCCAGGTTCAAGGCCAGAGTAAGCAGTAACCCCCGAGGGGTAGCCTATATTCTCCCTCTATTTTCTTAAATGTGTATTCTACTCCATTCCAGAAAGCTAACTTGTACTCAACTCTATAGTAGTTTGGCTCTCCATAAATGGATTAATGCAGGCAACTAACATTACTTGCCAAATTATTATTATTATAATTTTTTTTAACGTCATCGCTTGACTCTGGCTGGAACACTTGAAAGCAACCTGATGTTAATTTCCATAAATAAACTAGATAACTCGGTCGCCACAGGGACCAAGTCGTGTAACTCCCCGATCCCCATCAGAGATCACTTGCAAGCTTTTACAGCCGCTATGTTACCGTTTTTACTCTTGCTATTAATTAATATGCATCCATGTACATGTATATAAATGTAAATTTGTTAGTTTGCACAGAACGCAAATATGCAATGGAAAACTTTGTGAGAAGACATTGAAATATAAAATGGCCTGAAAACACAAAATCAGGAAAAAAAATTTTTTTTCGACAAAATGGCCGCTGCCGGCCATATTGGATGTCGGAAATTGCCAAAAATCAATTTTGAGCATTAACAAATAAACATCTTTGACTATATATGCAGATTTATAAAAAAAAAAATCCTACAAACATTGCAGCCTCTGAAGCCTGAAACCCTCCCAATATTCCCACCCCTAACTAACCCTAAAATTTTCTAAGTCCAGAGGCGACTTATAACTAAAAATATGTTTTTGCTCAAAACAGCTCAAAATGACTAAAAACTCACAATCAACAACAACAAAAAAAAAAATTCGACAAAATGGCCACCGGATATCAGAAATTGCCGAAAATTGATCTTGAGCATTGTCAAATAAACATCTTTGACTATGCAAATGTAGAAAAAAATCCTAAAAATATTGAAGCCTCCAGAGCCTGGAACAGAAAATCTCTGAGGGTGCGGCAGCTAACCCTAACTAACCCTAACACTAACATTTTATATGTTCAGCGGCAACTTATAACCAAAAAAAATTTTTTGTTCAAAATGGCTGAAAATGACCAGAAAACAGAAAATCTGCAAAAAAAATTTTTTTCGACAAAATGGCCACCGCTGGCCATATTGGATGTCGGAAATTGCCGAAAATTGATCTTGAGCATTGTCAAATAAACATCTTTGACTATGGAAATTTAGAAAAAAATCCTATAAACATTGAAGCCTCCAGAGCCTGGAACAGGAAATCTCTGCGGGTGCGGTGGCGTCAGGCGCGGTCCCAGAACTAAACCATAGTATCTCCCGACCCAACTATCGTCGGGGAGATACAATAATGACAACCCAATTTATAGTGCTGCTCGTTGTTCTTGTCATTTTGCCTACCTACGCAAACATTACCTAAAATAAATTGATTTAATCATTTATATGCCCATTTAAAATGTGCTTTTGATTTTAAAGCAAGTTCTGGCTTTTTATAGGCTGGAAATTAATAAAGTTTATGACGGTTAAGTTGGAAAACATATAGGGCCCCATTTTAACAATCTTGGCGCACAGGCTGAAGCATGTGGCGCAAGTGCATTTAGGGCGTGTTCAAATCCATTTTTGCTAGTTTAACGGCGGGTTATCAGGGCGCAATGCAAGGCGCAGGGTTCAAAGGGGTCTTATTTAATTTCTTAAATAATCATAAGCGTGTTTTGGGCATAACACGAAATAAGCCAATCAAAGTAGCAGGGAGAAAAAAAAAGTGTATTCTGCAGAACAAAGGGTTTGCGAAGCACGCAAGTAAACCATTATTTAAAGTAGTAAACTGGAACAAAGTAATCTCCAAAAATGTAACAAAAACATTTTTTAAATATTATTCAAAATTGTTTTATTCATACCAAGATGTTAAAAATCATCATAGTGAATTTTCAGGGCTGCATTTGAACTTAACATTACATTGCAACTTCTGGATAAAACACGCAAACAAAAAAAAGAAAACGATATTAAGTCAGGGTCGCGGGTAAAAAATAATTAAGCACTAAAGGGGAACGACCGACAGAAATTAAAACGAGTGAGAAAAATAGGACCAAGGGTCCTGTAGCTTACCGGCAAGTAATCTTATAGTGATGATACAAGTTACGACAATTTCATGTGAAGTTTGACATTCAAAACATTAAAAGTCAATGCCAAGGTCACCAAATAAAAGTTCACAACATTTAAAAGACCTAAATATAATCCTAAGCTCTGAATCAGTTTTGGTGATACAAGTCATTGAAAATTCAATATGTCAATTGTGAACTTTAAAGGTCACAGAAGGAAAAGTATAGGTCAGTAAATGGACTTCATATATGACTTTCTAAATGTCTCTACACAAACCTTGACTCAATCTGTGACCATTTTGGTGATAGAAGTCATTGTAATTTCACTGTTAAGTTTGAACCTCTAAGGTCACTGACAGTCAAGTTGAATGTCACCAAATTAAAGTTCATATGTGACTTACTAGATGTCAGTAACACAAACCTAGGCTCCATCTGTGACCATTTTAGTGATACAAGTCACTGAATCTTCCCCAGGTCACATTTGACCTTCGAAGGTCAATATGAAGGTCACCACATGAAAGCTCATATATGACTTCCTATATGTCTCTAATACAAACAGAGACTCCATCTGTGACCGTTTTGGCAATACAAGTCATTGTAATTGTATTATGTCAAGTTTGACCTTCAAATGTCATCAACAGTCAAGCTGAATGTCACCAAATGAAAGTTCATGCGTGACTTCCTTTAAGTCTGTGATACAAGCTTAGGCTCCATCGGTGACCATTTTAGTGATAGAAGTCATAGAATTTTCACTCGGTCAAGTCTGACTTTCAAAGGTCAATATGAAGGTCACCAAATGAAAGTTCATATTTGAATTCCTATATGTCTCCAATACAAACCTACACTCTATCTGTAACAATTTTGATGATATAAGTAATTGAAAAAGTTTGGCCGTTGAAGGTCACTGAAAGTCAAGTTCAAGGTCACCAAATGAAACTTCATACATGATTTCCCATACGCCCACAATACAAAGCTCTATCTATAATAGTTTTGGTGATAGAAGTTATTATAATTCTGCTATGTGAAGCTTGACCTTCAAAGGTCACCCAAGGTCAAGTTCAAGGCCACCAAAAGAAATTTCATATATGCCCCTATAAGTGTTCAATACATATACGTTCCCAATCTTCAATATTTTCAAGCCTAGAAGCCTTTGAAAATTGTAACATTTTTCTTTGACCCCAAGTTTGACCTTTCAAGGTCATCTGAGGTCAACTTTAGCATAGCCAATGTATAGCTCATATATGACTTCCTATATGTCGATAATACAAACTTAATATCTATCTGCAACCATTTGGCCTCCACAGGCCATCTTGCTTATTCATAAAGTACAGCGCCCCCACTAGACCCACTTCCATCAATTCAATCAAAGTGGTGCTTGCACTGTACATTGACGGTACTGTGGTGGGAAAATAATCTTAAATACTGTAAAAATGAAAGTATTTCTACAATCACAGTTCAACAGAACATAACCAGGTTCATATGGCCCTTTAAAAATACTGAGAGGGAGTTTGGAGCTGAGAAAGAGGCAAAAACTCATAAATCTGTCAAAAAACCTGATAGACGCTTCTGCAGAACCTTCAAGGCTGGCCTAGTGAGCTAACCCTCCGGAATGACCATATCGGTCAGCCTGGTCCCACTACCTGAGCATGCGCACCTGAGTGTTCTGGAACCATCCATGTCCTCAGATAACTTGCTAAACTTTAGGAGAACCCAAGGTTTGGGGGACTTAGGTGTGGTCTTCGAGCGTCCCTCACGGCCGAAAATGAAGGTACACTATGATGTAATGGCAAACCTGTTGATAAGGGAGGAGGGTCGCCATGGGACAATTTACCAATCAGAATTAGTAATATTAGGTAAGGTGGAGAGAGTCACGTTTAATCCCACCTAAAGAAATGTGAAAAAAGGTAAATAAAAATGAGGGTTTGGACAGTTGAAGGGGAGTCGGCGTGGGGTGATTGATGAAGAATGGATGCTATGTGGTTTATGAGACCAGCCTGGGTTTTTTTTGTGCTTCTTCTGGATGGATTTACAATAAATCCAATTACATCAGACTCTGGAGAATGGATCTATTTTTTGGGGATAGATTTGCATGGGTCAGTGGAACACTTTGTCCACTTGCTCGGACAAAGTATTTTCCCACAACAGTACCAAGGGAAGTTGATTGCCTGATTTAGAAAAAATTTATCACGCGGTTTTTGAGAAAAAATTTTTTTTAAATGTCATGGTTCTGGTTTTTGTGTTCATGTTTTATGTTCATGATTTTGTCTTTTATTTATTCTTTTTTGTTATTGTAATACCTTGGGTTTTAGTTCATTCCATTTCTCAGTTCCATTGCACTTGTCTCCCGTCTTGTGATCTAGTTGGTTCAGTCCGTCTTCCCGGTCTGTGTGCTCACTTACTTCGGGTGATTTAAATGCATTCTGGTGTTCAACGCATTCCTTCGATTCTCGTTTATTTCCTTCGCCTTACTGTTCTGATTACTAACAAAACTAACGTTTGTATTTTGTATTATAGTCTACTAACACAACTAATCCATGTATATAGATTACTAACTTACTAATGAGCACTCTAGTTAAATCTGTAAAGTTGCACCGCTACTAATTAATACTAATTCCCTCTCAGCAATCGCCCTGTTCTAGTCTCCGCCTCTTGCTCAGCTTAAACTATCTCCCCCTGCGTTTCTGCGAGATCTCTCGCACGTGCTTAATTAGTGTGCTTGCAAGGCAAGCACACTATTGTTCTTCTTAAGTTTTCTTATTCCTCTTATTCCCTTTTCACTCGTTTCTGTGGCCCCCTACTCTTCCTAGGGCTTTCGAGATAGAGACACCGTTCCAACTCTGAGACGTCCAGGCCGATCTGAACATGATGGCTTGTTCAAATGGTCTTGATATCCGTTGTCGTTCGTTCGGTATTCGCATTTTTCCGGCGAAATTCGGTGCAATTGAAATGAATGGGTAGAACTTTGGAGTGATGATGTCATAATGCACTCCTTCACTCTAGACGTTAGAGTGGGAGCAGCAGAGAAAAGACTGGGAAAAAATTTTTTGAAATCGCTCCCCCGGCCACAATTTCCAACGTACACACACAATTTATACATCAAAACGTAGGAAAATTTGTGCAGGCCTGAAAAATGTCACTGTGGAAGAAAACAGATAAAGGCTTGAGACTCTAGGCGCCCTCAAGCGACAGGAGCGCAGAGCAACTGCCCCATAGACAGCCATTATAACAGGAGCAGAAAAGTTTGAGAAGAGAGCAGACAAACTCCTCTTTTTTAAATCGCCACCCTGACCACATACTTTACACTACAAGAAAAAAAATACATGGGGACGATCAGCAGAGTCTCCTCTCACTCACCGTATTTTTGTTTTTACCATAGGACCTACGGTCTGCCAGAAAATGGCAGTAGTTCAGACAGTGTCACTGACCAACTCCCCCATAGGCAGCCATTATAACAGGAGCAGACAGTTGAGATACACCTTTTTGAAATCGCCACCCTGACCACATACTTGACACGACAAGAAAAAAAATACATTAGGGCGCTCAGCAGATTCTCGTCTCGCTCACGGTGTTTTTGTTTTCACCACAGGACCTACGGTCTGCCAGAAAATGGCAGTAGTTTGGACAGTGTGAATGAAGAATTCTTTGAGAGGCAGCAAGCAGGCAGGGGTGCTGCTGTCTCCATAGAGACAGGCACACACATAGAGAAGCTGCTGTGTCAGACTCACGCGCACACACACACACACACATACACACATACACACACACACACACACACACATCTGTCTGTGTTTCTCACTTGTAAAAATACAGCGTCAGCGATTAAACAGGCTGGTATAGACAAATTTCAGAGCGAGAAGCGCTCTGAACTTTGTCCTTTAAACAAGGTCAGATGATACCTGTGTGTGTGTGTGTGTGTGTGTGTGTGTGTGTGAGTGAGTGAGTGAGTGAGAGAGAGAGAGAGAGAGAGGGAGAGAGAGAGACAGAGAGTATCAGAGACTGTGACAGTTAGAGCTGAGTGTAAAAATGTCATTAGAATGTTTGGTTATTAAGCTGCTACAAACATTCTAGATTAGGATTCTATAGAACACTCTGCACCGGTAGACAATGCAGGTGCTGCTGATAAGAGACTCAGACACAAACAAACTTACAAAAGCTCTGCCAGACAAAATACACACACACACACACACACACACACACACAAGGCAGACACACACACTCACACACACAACAATTCTGTGGCATAAAATGACTAAAGGGAGGACTCCTTTTAAACCATGACAGTGTGTGTGTTTTGGGGTAGTGATTCGGAGAGAAAGAGAGAGAGAGAAGAAGAGAGTGTGGCAGTTACAGCTGAGTTTTGAATGAAGTTGAAAAGCATATAAAAGGGTAGAAAGGAGAAATCTCCCTTCTAAATGATATGAAAGACACTTCCATGTCTAAACCATGATCATGTGTGACAGGTGCAGAGAGAGAGAGCCGCGCGCGCACACACACACACACACACACACACATCTGTCTGTGCTTCTTCCTGGTAAAAATACAGCGTCAGTGATTCAGAAGGCCGGTATAGACAAATTTCAGAGCGCAAAGCGCTCTGAAATTTGTCCTCTAAACAATGTCAGATGATACCTGTGTGAGATAGAGAAAGAGAGAGAGAGAGAGAGAGAGAGAGACAGACAGACAGACAGACAGACTGACTGACTGACTGACTGACTACACTCTGCCAGACTGCCACTCTATTGTGTTTGTGTGTGTGTGTGAGAGAGAGAGACAGACATCCATTCACTGTTGCTGGCAACATTTGAGCAAGCACACTTTGCATTTTCTCTGCGGAAATGCAGTCTAGTTACTTTCCTGCACTCGTTATCTGTGCACTTAGAACTCCTTGACTGGAGCTGTTTAAATGTCATAGGCTGTCTGCGTGATTCCCGTCCGTGTCTTGGCTTTCGCCAATTTTCGTGGTTAGGGTTTCCCTCATGTGATTCTCCCGTTGTAATTAGTCTGATCCAGTACACCTGCTCCCTGCATAGCATGTGACTTTCCTCCAGTCTATTTAAGCAGTCTTTTCACAGCCAGCTCCTTGTCAGAACGTTGATCAATATTTCTTTGTGCAGAGCACCTTGTATGCCATTGAGTATTGTTTCTCTTCTACTGGTTTGTCCGACTACGATTCTTGCCATTGCCCTTCTTGTATTGTTTTGTCTTTTTGGATTTTGACCCTTTTTTGTATGACCACGATTCCTGTGTTTGGATGCCCTGTGTTTGACCCTTAGCTTTGTTCATCGACTACGACTTTTTGCCGACCGTTTATGTACCTTTGCTCATCTGTCTTCCTGGTTCTGACCCCTGCCTGTCTAGTCGACACTGTTTTTGGATTTCCTATTGTGGCTTGGCAATTCTTGTGTTTTTTGGCTTTGACTCGGACTTCAATAAAGGCATACGTTTTTTGGATTTCTATCTCTTGCAAGTGGTTCCTGAACGCTACGTCACATTAAATTTCAAGTCCTATCTTTTAACATTGATAATATTTTCCTTGGCCTCAAGTTTGACCTTTCAAAGTCATCTGAGGTCAACTTCAACATAGCCAATGTATAGGTCATATTTGACTTCCTATATGTCAATAATACAAACTTAACCTCTATCTGCAACCATTTGGCCTCCACAGGCCATCTTGTTTATTCATAAAGTACAGCGTCCCCACTAGACCCACTTCTGTTGATTCAATCAACATGGCGCTCGCACTGTACATTGATGGTACCAAGGGAAGTTGATTGCCTGATTTAGAAAAAAATTTATCACGCGGTTTTTGAGAAATAATTTTTTAAAAATTTCTCAGTCCTATCTTTCACATTGGGGCCAAAATTTCAAGGGCCCATAAAACGGACAAAAATGATTCAATCAAAAATCCAAATAAAAAGTCTAGAGATATGGCCTAGTAGTATGTTATGGCAAATTTACACAAAAATTCATCAGGCCGAAAAAAAGATCAAAAATGTTCCGGATGATGGACGGCAGGCGCCAGACGACGGACGCCACACCACGACAATAGCTGATCAGCCCATAGGGCCGGTAAGCTAAAAACAGCCAGCAAGAAAGAGACGAAAATAATGTTATTTTGATTACGCCACTGTAACCCCTTGAATAATATCCGACAGGGGTGAAAAAAACTTGCTTCCGATTAGATTGGCTGACGATTGAAGGTCAAGTCAGATACATGGAAGAAATTTCGATAAATTATAGACGATGACAATGTCTCCGTTGCTTTCGCTGCTACTGAAAGGGTCGTTTTTTAGGCCATTTCGTTTTTCAGCCAAACTGCAAATAATAATGAAGGCATTTCAAATGAAAAAATATGGGGTTTTGTATTTGATAATAGAAGCGGGACAGATGGGTTGCAGGCACTGTATTACTGAGTCAGATCGGATTCAAAATGGATTTTTCAGATAACTGTGGATTATGCATCGTCCCATGGACGACTTATCCAGCGCATTTTCAGCACTTAAAACATTCGTTCTGTTACAGTTTGTGTTTTGTGTGACGAAAGGAAAATCCATGCACTGTTCACGATGTGTCATGTAATGACTACATAGGCTAACCATTGTCCCCGAACCATTGGCGGATCCAGGGGGTTTCGCAGAGAAGTGAAAATATTGAGCGCACATTATTCCTTGAATAAGTCCAAATCTAATACGTAGGAACGCATCTTGACGGCTAACAACACCTCTGAAAATTTCCTAGACTATAACCACCAGCGCTAAAACAGTCCTGACGATTTATGTACCACTTTTAATGGTTCAACTTCACTATTCCAGTTGTCTTGCATCATGACAAATTTATTTGGATCCAATTGTGTATATTAGCTTTATGCGATAGGACTGACCGAGAAACTCTTTTCTTGCAAATAAAAACGATACATGAACTTAGGCAATGTACAATTTATTATACCCCCTGAAAAACGAGTTTCGGGGATATCATGGTTTCGCTCCACCCGCCGCCGCCGCGTCTGCAGATTTTAGCCGTTAGCGCGATTACTCGGAAAAGACTTTACATTGGCTTCTCATTTTTAGCATATGGGGAACCATATCTCTGGAACCATTACTTACAGAGACCGCAAATTTGCCTCATATTGTAGGTCTAGTAAAGGGGAATCTAATAAAGGATTGGGGAATTTCGGGGATATACCCCTTGTTGTCGGCAGCCGACAGCGTAGGCCTAGTTTAATTTTGTTGTTTTCGTCCTAAAGTTTAAGAAGGCAGGCTTGCTGGGAAATTTGTTCGACCAATGGCCTTGCTTGTCCCCTGTTGCGGTAACAGTCTAAAAACGCGTTTCAACGACTGCTTCAGACGAAAATGTCAGAAAGCAATGGAAAGGTGGAAAAGCTTAGAGAATAAAGTAAACTGACATTTGAGGCTCAGCCTTTCAAATGCAAAAAAATGACCTGCTGTTTGGCCATGATGATCCTCGTAGCAAGCAGTTTTCATTTGCAGGGGGACATGGAAGCAGTAAGACTGACGTTAAATTAATAGGCTATCGCAAGTATGCGTTCGGTTAAAATTTGCTTGAGCTTACTAAAGGCCCCCACTGATGGACCAGTTGTTCATAGCCTACTATTTGATGTATACTGATTCGTTGTTTTACGGTGCCAAATAAAATTCGTCCTGGAATACCAGAAGACTTTCCAAATTTTCCATTCCAAAACCCCATCTTGACGTTCAGAATCACCCGTCATTAAACTTGCAGCCAGCGAGTACTGCGGTTCTGAAGCTAGTGAGCAATTCTATGCCCTTTAGAGTCTGTAAGTAAGATATGTAACATTATTTTAAAAAGGTTACGTATGATTCAATCCAAGTATTTCAATGGTCTTATTGAAAAATTCTAAATGGCCCTAAAGTCACATTTCTTTTTCACATTCATTCATGTAAATATAATAATAATAATAATAATAATAATATTTCAGTAAAAAAAATAGTTTATATGTTGACAATATTATGTTTTAATATAGGACAGCATCATTGTATTAAATTTATATCAGGACATCTTTAGGATGAATAGGATCATTAATATAAATAAGATAGTTTGTTTTTGGACATTAATGACCCAACCACTGCCTCCCACATGTGCAGAAATTCAATTTAATGGTGACTCGGATTATGTGTATGACAACACTTCCTACTCTCACAACACTTGGGAGTGTTTTGGAAGCTTTAAAGTCTCATCATTTAGAACCATTTTGAAAAAAGGCAATCACAGCATTGTAATAACTTTTTACAAGCTGTTGAGTGTGGCATCTTTTACTAAACCTGGCTTAGGGACTTCGGGGGGAGGGGGGATTTGGTGATCTGTTAACATCTGCTAAAATCACAGATGCATATAGCCACTGGGTTTGCATGTTAGATATACCCTACAATTATTTTGATATAGCCAAATTATTTTTTGGCTATTTGGTGCTATATAAACTCAAAAACTAATAATATCAATGTTTTGTGGGAAAACTCTTTCACTGCTAGTGGTGATTTTGTCAACATTTCTGAAACATCAAAACCTTTGAAAATCGCTCGAACCATAGCACATTGGTATTCACTGGAAAGCTCTCATCAAGCACTTTCCAATGAATGCCAACACAGTAGGGTTTGGAGGATTCTGTATGATTTCCTCCTCTTTGAAATTTTGACCAAGTCACCAACAGCAGTGAAAGGGTTAAGGTCACAAACTTTGACAGTAAAGTGAAAGTCTTAGGTAAAGGTTCAATTTGTCAGTTAATGTAAAACTGCGTTATAACGGCGCTTTGAAAGTTTTTTTAGCTTAATTTTTGGAACGTTGGGAGGAAAATCATTGAACAGACAGGCCAGATTTTTCTCCCAAGATACCAGGAAAACCTGTTTTCAGCACATGGATTTTTCAAATTTTTTTTTGGGAGGAGGGGCCCAGACCCCCTCCCTGCTGCGCCCCCCCTTTCACCAATTCCTGCATCCGGCCCTGCGAACAGCCACCCCTCCAGGAGGGATCTTCTGGAGAGCAGCAAGAATGACAGAGCGCCAATATCAAGAAGTCATGGCTTTATCCAGAAAAATTTGCGAACACCTACACGCATAACCTCACATGTTGAATTGCAAATTACCTTTGACAAATTAAATAGCCTGTATCACAGCATGCCCTGACGTATGGACGTTGGTCACACTAACCATTCTGACATGCATTTTTTAAACATCTTGACAAAATCTTTCACTTCGTAATCTCTTTATTTTTTTATCAGTTCCATGAGTGGCCGCTGCTTGTCCCTGCTTGGGTAGTATATAACAAGCAGACTGTGCGTGTGTTGTGCACTCGCCTACAAAGACGCATAAACTATCTAACTACCTGCCATGAAATGAGCAGTCAAAAACTGACCATTGACTTCAGACCAGGTTTTTGTTGGTCAATAGCACGACTGCTTTTTGTGGTCTTAAGATAGCGATGCACTTGACCACACCTCATTTTAAGACCAACACACCCATGGGAGCTAAATTTGGCGCAAATGAATTGGCTATTTATGCAGCGAGGATGCTGTACAGAAAATTGGTATATTTTCGTTGGTCATAAAGTAGCAAAGACACCTGCACTATGTTTGCGCCCAGAGGCGGTGCGTCAATACTGGGCGCTAGTGCGCTGCCCTACTTAAAATTTTGAGATGGAAATTCTACAACTTGTAAAAAAGAAAATTAATTTGCTACATAAATAAAAGCGAAATTGCAGTCGTTTTGCACTTCAAATATGTGTGGTAGACCATACGCTGTCAACAACCCATAAATGTATCCGAACATAATTTAGGCTTGCCATTCGTCATTCCTCAAGCCCTCTTCCAGGTCAAGGGCGCCAGTAACAGTTAAGTCTATGGAAGCTAGCAAACTTTTTGCCATCATTTGGGCAGGGAAAGCTTTTCATGGGAGCCTCAAACATTCGATTCTGGGTCGTACATCTTTGCGCCCAAACCAATAACATTGTTTTCCATGGTTTTTATTTTGGCGCGATTGGACAGTTCAGCGAATCAACGACGTCCATCATGCGGTCACTTCCCACAGCACAGGCATCAGCGAGCGATAAAATCAATAGATAGCGAGAACTCTACTTTCGACAGGATGGCGAACAGATTTAATGAAAACTCCGCTGTTTCTCTACGTGAAACACCATTTAGTCGTCGGTCAGATGTGGATAAGAAGAGAATCAAAGACTTGGGACCCGACCGTCCGGATTTAAACATTCTGCAGCAGACCACTGACCGAGGGAGGACTACACTTGGAGCTTCTCCTCAAATCTGTATGCTAAATGGAGTTGGCTAGCTGGTTGTACAGTGAGTAATGCCTTTTCTTGTTTTCCCTGCCTGTTGTTCCAAAGTCCTGGGATTGAAACACTGTGGACTACGACTGGGATGAAAGATCTGAAGCACTTCACGGAAAAGTGTAAGAAGCTTGAATTTAGCTGTAGCCACCTAGATAATAGCTTTAAGCTAAACTTCTTTGGACGGGTTAGCATTGCTGAGCAGTTGGATGAAGGCTACAGGATTGGCAATCTACTGTATGTTTCAATATATCTAAGTTTCCTCTGAATCTATTCTACTCAAAACCTGTTTTTAATCTATTCAATGTTTTTTAATCTGTTCTTCTCTAAGCCTCTAGTACCAAATGATTTAGAATCTGTTCTGCTCTAAGCCCCTAGCACCCAATGATTTTGAATCTGTTCTGCTCTAAGCTTCTTGTACCAAATGATTTTAAATCTGTTCTGCTGCAAGCCTCTAGCACCCAATGTTTTTGAATCTGTTCTACTCTAAGCCTCTTGCACCCAATGTTTTTGAATCTGTTCTGCTGTAAGCCTCTAGTATCCAATGGTTTTGAATCTGTTCTGCTGTAAGCCTCTAGCACCCAGTGTTTTTGAATCTGTTCTGCTCTAAGCCTCTTGAACCAAATGATTTTGAATGTGTTCTGCTGTAAGCCTCTAGTATCCAATGGTTTTGAATATGTTCTGCTCTAAGCCTCTAGTACCAAATGATTTTGAATCTGTTCTGCTGTCAGCCTCTAGTACCCAATGTTTTTGAATGTGTTCTGCTCTAACCCTCAAGCACCGAATGATTTTGAATCTGTTCTGCTGTAAGCCTCTAGCACCCAATGTTTTTGAATTTGTTGTGCTCTAAGCCTCTAGTATCCAATGGTTTTGAATGTGTTCTGCTCTATGCCTCTAGTACCCAATGATTTTGAATCTGTTCTGCTCTAAGCCTCTTGTACCCAATGTTTTTGAATCTGTTCTGCTGTCGGCCTCTAGTATCCAATGATTTTGAATCTATTTTTCCCTTACACTCTTGTAACCACTATTTATTTGTATCTATTCTGTTCTAAGCCTCTAGTGTCCATTGTGTCTGAATCCACTCTATTCAAAACCTAGTCATTAAAGTAATGTTTTTTTACTGTATCTTGCTGTAAACCTCTTGATTTTAGATTTGTGTTATGTTCTTGATTGTGAGGTGCTTTTTAACCCGTCACGCACAACTGTGCCCCCCCAAAAATTTTTATCACCAGCCACCACTGTTTGCTCCTCACTGCGCTGGGTGTGAGATAGAGGCCATAGCCTTTACTTGAGCATGTTTTTTATGTCGCGCCTGAATAATTCCCATAATTTTTAGCAATATGTGTGAACATAATAATGAGGAAATTTTGCAAAAGTGATATAATGTGTGAAAACGAAGTAGTTTTTCTCAACTAGACAGTGTATTTTCATGGCAATATTTCAGCGGGCAATGGCATTAATTTGTCTCGAATAACTATGAAATAGGTATGATGTGAGGTGACATTGCATCTTGGGGAGGTCTTCCATAATAAGTGCGTTCCTTTGTAAACAGCCAAGAAATTCACTTTATGCCTCCCCTCAGACAGGCATTGATTTTTCACCCAGTTTTAGTGAAAACAGAGTTTACTACCAGTTGGTGCAATTGTCTTAAAGTTACACTTCTCAAGTTGTGCCCAACTTGGCTTAAGACCAGGTGTGGCTCCACTTGGAGCGATTGGCCCCAGCAAATTAGTTAATACTTACAGCTGAATATTCTGCTGTTTAAACTCAAATATGTTCAATGTTTATAACACCTCTGGGGTTCTCTGCTCCCACAAAATACTCAGAATAATTTTGTTATTTTCAAAATTTTCGTGCAACAAAAATGGTTGTTGATTATGTTTACCTTTATTATGTACAGTTATATTGCTCACCAAAATAAACTGTCCATTCTCTAAATGGTAGTTGCCAGGACTGCCTCATGATGATTTCAATTACAGGAGTAACATTTGCACTTGCATCTGTAAAATGTCTACACAGTACTGCTTGAAGCACTTCAACCCTCTTACCTACTTTTATGCACAGTACCACTAACAATTATTTTCCTTCGGCATACTCGTACCTTCTATGTTATTTTTTTCTTCTTTTTGTTTTTTGACATCACAGTTAAACTGCAAAATATCCTACTGTCATAAATTAATTCTAATTTTCAGAAGCTTTAAACTAATTTTCACCAGCTTGAACCTTGAATTTTCAGCAACTTGATCCTCACATTTTTGGCAGCTTCCAGCTTGCCCACGCGATTTCCCCTGGAACTGCGCTTTTCTAGTTGAGTAATTAAGATTTGAAAGACAAGCAAATTCTGATGAGTCCAACCTGTTTTGGGTTATTTTTGTCATTTGTTTTAGGAAAATCATTTGGAAAGAATGTGAGTACCTGTATTCAGAAGCCTAATTAGCAACTTATTGATTCACCACAGTCTTGATTTTGATCAATTAAAACTTAATGCCACTTTTGCTTGGCTTACTTCCTAGGAATGTGACAAAATAAGTACAATAAAAACACTGGGCTTTTAAACATCATGGAAATGCATAGCCATTTCTGTCAAAGTGGTTAAAGAGACTTAAACCTCTCTCTGGCCTGAAAAGCAAATAATAATAAAAAAAAAATAACAGTTTGTTAATTCTGGGATTGTAAGTGTGGTTTGAACAAAAACCAGCGTACACAGGCGGTCCCCAGGGTCGAGTTTGGGAACTCCTGGTATAGGGTATAGAATTATAGTACCTTCTTCTTCAGCTCAACACTGATGGCGTTGGCCTCTTTCAGGTACACTGCGCTGCCCCAAAGCTGGTCCCTCAGGGAGGTGAACTGGTGATACCGCCACTTCCTGAATGCCCACTGTGCCAACTCAAACTCCTGCTGCGTCCAGGGCACTGCGGGGCAGAGAGGCCTGAGATCAGGCAAACGCATGCACGCAGACATGCACATGGGCGCACACATGCTCACAAGTACGCGCACTCGCATACATACATATGCACACGTGCACACAAGCATGCATGCACGTACACATGCATGCCCATAGATAAATGCAAGCATGCTCTTATACACACATGTAAACACACACAAGCCTATCTGTGGAAAATATCCAACCACATGCACAAACACACACTTGTGCCTGCACAAACACTCAAACATGCACATAGACAAATACAGACAGGTATGCTGACACACACACACACACGCACAAATACACTCACTCACACGCAAGCATTTGCTATTTTATACGTTTATCAAAATCAAAATGCCAATGTTACCATGTTAATGTTACCAATCACATCCCAATCGACAGAGCTGTCACAAGCTTAAACCTTTCCTAAAAGTAATGAAGTCACACACAAGCATGAGGCCTAACCTTCCTCCTCCTCCTCCTCCTCCTCCTCCTCCTCTTCATCGGGGGTCTCAGCGACAAAAGATCGCGTCTCCACCTGCTTCTGCAGCTCCTGCAGTTTGCTCTCGTACACCTGCCAGCGCCATCACCAAGGAAATGACAGACGCAGCATCAGTGGAGGGAACCAAAGGGGCTCCTCACAGCCCAACAACATCTCCCCCACTGCACCCCACTCTGGCCACAACTCACAACGCCACACTCGGGGGCTAACAGGAATAACACATTCCAGATCACTCAAGGGGAGAGTTCTGACTCTGCGTCACCTGAAAGATGCACACCTGAACTCACCTGGGAACAGTTCATCATACGTCGCCACACTACAGATGTAGCCCTAAACCCTTGCCTTTTCCGTTTCTGGATGGCCCTTTTTCGATAATCTGTAAACTGCATTTTTATTTTGTATAAATGTACAATAAGAAAAACAATAAACTGTGTTTGGCGCATCTTCGCCACACCAAATGCACTCTAGTTACATTATCCCAGTCCTTGTCATAGAAATATGCCTTTTCTGAAGCGCTGAAGCACAACTGTGGACCCTATTCTAACGATCTAAGCGCTCGCTCTGAAACATGTGGCGCAAGCGCATTTAGGGCATATCAAATCCAATTTTGTGAGTTAAATGGCGGGTTATCTGGGCGCATAGTAAGGCGCTCAGTGCAAAGGGGCTGGATTCTATCTCTCAATTATTCACAGGCGTGTTTTTGGCAAAACGTGGAAAAAACCAATTAGTGTCATCTCCCATCCCGTTTAAAAGCCAGGGGGACTTGTACCTTGGCGAACAGTAATTATAAGGGCAGATTTTCTGGCCAGCAGAAAAAAGAACTCTTCACAGCAGCAGAATGAGAGCTGCTCGTGCGCTTAGTGAAAGTGCGCGAGCAAACCATTGCTTAAAGAATGAAAACCTGATCCAAGTGATCTCCAAAAATGTAATAAAAATATTTTTGAAATATTGCTCAAAATTATTGTAATCATATTCAGATATTACTGATCATCACAGTGAATCCCCGGGTCGCAGTTAAACTTACACGCTGACGGGGAACGAGCAAGAGAAATTAAAATAAGTGAGAAAAAGAGCTAGTTAGAAAGAAATGAAACTATGATATTTTGATTACGTACCATAACCCCTTGAATAATATCCAACAGGAGTGTAAAGAACTTGTTTCCGCTCGTCTTGTGACTGAAGGTCGAGTCGGATTTATGGAAAAAATTCGGATTAATTATAGACGGTGCCGACAATATCATCCTTTGCTTTTTCACTTGCTCTGTCTTTTTTAGGGCTACTTTGTTTGTCAGCCAAACTGTATATGATAAACCCATTTCCAAATGAAATGCGGGATTTTGCATTTGGTAATGGAAACGGGACAGCAGGCACTGTATTAATGGAACAGGTCAGATTCAAAATCATTTTTTCAGGTAATTGTAGATAACGGGTCTACCCATGCGGCACACATCCAAACTTCTGAAGTGCATTTTCAGCACTTTAAACATTCATTCAATTACAGTTTGTGTTTCGTGTGATTGAATGGAAATCCATGCACTATTCAGACATTAATTTGATATTTTGGCCAACAATTATCGCCAAACAGCCACCCTTACAGGGGGGATCCTGTGGAGGACAGCATGAATTACAGAGTTTGCCACTATTATAGAGTTGTAGCTTTATCTAGTACAATCTGCGAATACCTATGTGCATAACCTCTCATGACGAATTGGAAATTACCAGATGGAATAGATCTCCTCACGATTAAAATAGCCTGCATGCTCTGATGTGGGTACATAGAGCGATCGCACTCACCATTCTGGCACATTTTTTAAATATCTTGACAATAGTCATTCACATTGTAATTTTCTTTATGATTTATAATCGTTTGCTTGATTGGGCACTGCAGTTCGTCCCTGTGTAGAATGTAACAAGCAGAGGGTACGCACGGTATGCATTCGCTGTCAAAAGTGCATAATACTATCATAATAATGCACCTTAAAAACTATTGACTGTAGACCAGGTTTTTGTTGGTAAATGGCGCAAGAGCTTTATGCGGCCTCAGGATAGCAACAGACCAGCATTGCGCCTGACCACACCTCAATTTATGACCAACACGCCCATGGGCACTCAATTAGGCGCAAATCAACTGGCTATTTCGGATATTAGTATTTTTTGTCGGTAGAAAAGTAGAAAAGCGATTTGCGCTGCTTTTTGTGGCCCTCTGCGCTGGGTGTGAGTCCTGTATCTTTTCCACGCTACCTGTAGTTGAGTCAAAATTTGCTATTGTGTTACAAATGGGGGACATCGACAGAAATTTTGAAGATGAAATATATAATGTCCCACAATGATTATAATAAAGCTTAACTATCCTGCTTTCATATCCAGTACTGCAAAACATAATATTGTTCTGCACAATTTCGAAGATTCATCATGAACCACTCAAAAATATAAATTAACATGCATACTTTTGACGGAAAGAAAGCAATAAAAATAGGACCAAGGGTCCTGTAGCTTACCGGCAAGCAGTCTTACAGCGATGATACAAGTTATGAAAATTTCATGGAAAGTGTGACATTTGAATCAATGAAAATCAATGTCAAGGTCACTAAATAAAAGTTCACATAGATTTATAAGACCTTCTGTTATACAATCCTAAGCTCTGAAGCAGTTTTGGTGATACAAGTCATTAAAATATGTCAATATGTATTTAATATGTCAATTGTGAACTTTAAAGGTCACAGAATGTCAAGTTGTGGTCAGCAAATGGACTTCATAAATGACTTTCTAAATATCGCTATACAAACCTTGGCACAATCTGTGACCATTTTGGTAATACAAGTCATTGTAATTTCACTGTGGAGTTTGACCCTCAAAGGTCACTAATAGTCAAGTTGAATGTCACCAAATGAAAGTTCATATGCAACTTCCTAGATGTCAGTAACACAAACTTAGGCTCCATCTGTGACCGTTTTAGTGATAAAAGTCATTGAATTTTCACTAGGTCACATTTGACCTTTGAAGGTCAATATGAGGGTCACCAAATGAAACTTCATATATGACTTCCTATATGTCTATAATACAAGCCTAGACTCCATCTGTGACCGTTTTGGCAAGACAAGTCATTGTAATTGTATTATGTCAAGTTTGACCTCCGAATGTCATCAACAGTCAAGCTGAATGTCACCAAATGAAAGTTCACATGTGACTTCCTATATGCCCGCAATACAAACCTAAGCTCTATCTGTAATAATTTTGGTGATAGAAGTCATTGAAATTTCACTGTGGAGTTTGAACCTCAAAGGTCACTGACAGTCAAGTTGAATGTCACCAAATGAAAGTTCATATGTGACTTCCTATGTCAGTAACACAAACCTAGGCTCCATCTGTGACCTTTTCAGTGATAGAAGTCATTGAATTTTCTCTAGGTCAAGTTAGACCTTCGAAGGTCAATATGAAGGTCACCAAATGAAAGTTCATACATGACTTCCTATACTTCTCCAATACAAACCTACACTCACTGTGTAACGATTTTGCTGATATAAGTCATTGAAATTTTACTGTATAGTTTGGCCATTCAAGGTCACTGAAAGTCAAGTTCAAGGTTACCCAATGAAACTTCGTACATGACTTCCTATATGGCCACAATACAAACCTAAGCTCTATCTATAATAGTTTTGGTGGTATAAGTCATTGAAATTTCACTATGCGAAGTTTGACCTTCAAAAGGTCACCGAAGGTCAAGTTCAAGGCCACCAAATGAAAGTTCATGTATGACTTCCTATACATCTCCAATACAAACCGAAACTATCTGTAACCATTTTGCTGATATAAGTCATTGAAATTTCACTGTGAAGTTTGGGCATTCAAGGTCACTGAAGGTCAAGTTCAATGTCACCAAATGAAACTTCATACATGACTTCCTATAAGCCCGCAATACAAACCTAAGCTCTATCTGTAATAGTTTTGGTGATAGAAGTCATTGAAATTTCACTATGTGAAGTTTGACCTTCGAAGGTCGCCAAAGGTCAAGTTCAAGGCCACCAAATGAAAGTTCATACATGACTTCCCACATGTGTTCAATGCACATATGTTCCCAATCTTCAATATTTTCAAGCCTAGAAACCTTTAAAAATTGTAACATTTTGCTTGACCTCAAGTTTGACCTTTCAAGGTCATCTGAGGTCAACTTTAACATAGCCAATGTATAATTCATATATGACTTCCTATCTGTGGATAATACAAACTTCATCTCTATCTGCAACCATTTGGCCTCCACAGGTGATCTTGCTTATTCATAAAGTACAGCGCCCCCACTAGACCCACTTCCATCTATTCAATCAAAATGGCGCTTGCACTGTACATTGATGGTACCAAGGGAAGTTGATTGCCAGATTTAGAAAAAAATGTATCACGCGGTTTTTGAGAAATAATTTTTGGAAATTTCAAGTCCTATCTTTTAACATTGATAACATATATTTTCCTTGACCTCAAGTTTGACCTTTCAAAGTAATCTGAGGTCAACTTCAACATAGCCAATGTATAGGTCAGATATGACTTCCTTTATGTCAATAATACAAACGTAGTCTCTATCTGCAACCATTTGGCCTCCACAGCCCATCTTGCTTATTCATAAAATACAGCGCCCCCACTAGACCCACTTCCGTCAATTCAATCAAAGTGGCGCTTGCACTGTATATTGACGGTACCAAGGGAAGTTGATTGCCTGATTTAAAAAAAAAGAAAAAAATTTATCACGCGGTTTTTGAGAAATGATTTTTTGAAATGTCAAGTCCTATCTTTTAACATTGATAGCATTTTCCTTGACCTCAAGTTTGACCTTTCAAAGTCATCTGAGTTCAACTTTAACATAGCCAATGTAAAGGTCATATATGACTTCCTATCTGTCGATAATACAAACTTCATCTCTATCTGCAACCATTTGGCCTCCACAGGCCATCTTGCTTATTTATAAAGTACAGCGCCCCCACTAGACCCACTTCCGTCGATTCAATCAAAATGGCGCTCGCACTGTACATTGATGGTACCAAGGGAAGTTGATTGCCTGATTTAGAAGAAAATGTATCGCGCGGTTTTTAAGAAATAATTTTTTTAAATTTCTCAGTCCTATCTTTAACATTGGAGCCAAAATTTCAAGGGCCCATAAAACGGACAAAAATGATTCAATCAAAAATCCGAAAAAAAAACGACTGGAGATATGGCCTAGTAGTATGTTATGGCAAATTTACACAAAAATTCATCAGGCCGAAAAAAAGATAAAAAATGTTCTGGACGACGGACGCCACGCCACAACAATAGCTTATCGGCCCATAGGGCCGGTAAGCTAAAAACACAGCAGCTCAAATTTAAAAAGCATCACAATACATTCTACTGACACCCATATCAATTTTAGCATGAGTGTAAATGATCAGTTTCCTCACAGTAAATTCATGTGTATAGATGTTAATCCTGGGAGGAGACAGGAGCTCAGACAGGAAAACAAACACAGGGGACAAACGAGATTGCAAAATACAACATCCCGCACAGAATAAAAATATACAGCAGTGACCGTTCTGTAATTCAAAGGTGTTTTTAGAAGATTCATCATATGTTTGTTGATTATCAAAAAGCCAGAGTGAACATCTAGCTCAGCCACAACAGAGATTAACTGGCTTAGTAACTCCACTGCACGTCTGTCCCTGGGCTGACAAAAACAATCCCACTCAACCACGACTCAGTCCTTTTCAGCTGCAACTATGAGGTGGCTTTAGCCCAGAAACACCGAACAATGCATCACAACATACTGGCTTTCTACTGCAAAATAAGGCGACAGACATTCTACATTCATAAGCCTCAAGACACCCGACGTGAGGGGCAGATGCACTGAGAACACTGACAAACATGACTTGCACTTAATCAGGTAAAGATTCGCAGCAGCCAGTCCATGCATCCAGATGAGCAGGTCCACAACTAAATATACCCAATAATCATCCGGGGTGATACAGGAAATCAGAGCAATGTAGGACAGTGGTTGGCATCTGAAATGAATTCAATACTAGTGTCTCTGGTTCAGAGCTTCAACAGGAATCAACCTCAGAAACCTAAAACTTTCCTCCACCAATAAAATGATTGAAATTAATTGTAAATTGATAATGTACAGTTTAAAGGTGACAATGTGTTTCTTTGATGCTTTATGTCATTCAATCAAACCCAGCCTGAAATGGTCAGCAGAGTGAGGAATACAGTCATGAAAAAGGTTAATCGCACTTTCATTCTGTCAAAATATACAGAGGAAAGACAATACAAAAAATGCACTCTCCCAAATGGGTGAGAAGAAAAAGTCATAGCCTTAAGAGTTCGCATATGGATGATCAGTCAAGTCTTTGCCCGAGTCTCATATTTCCCAGATTACCCCAGTCCTATGCAGCAGGCCAAGCAGGTCTGATGGACAGGTTAGGACCATCTCACAGGCACAATTCCCGGCTCTCCTGCAGACTCGGGGCAGAATGCTGCCGGTGTGCTCTTGGCAGTGCTGCAGTGATGGTGTAACAGCTGGGCCGAGTTTGAGAGCCGTGTGGTGATGGAGAGGCTCTGAGCTGGTGACAGGGTGTGCTGCCGTACTGCCCAGGATGAGGACGCTGCCCCTGTGGCAGATGGTGCTGATTCTGCAGAAGAGGGGGCTGTGTTTGTGGCGGGTGATGATTGCAGCGCAGTAGTGAGTTGGGTTCCTGTTTAGAGCCCGCAGAGGAGAGAGACAGTGAGGAGTTTCGCTGACTGTGGCTAAAGAGATGTCTGTCTTTCTGCTCTGGCAGATTCTGGCCATGTTTCTGTCCCTGCGAGTCGTGGCCGTGCCTCCTTCCCCACTGCAGCTCCAGAGTTCTCCGCTGTAGGGAGGAGCGGGGTACGGAGGGGTTTCCCTGGAGACTGGCGGCCATGGTCTTGCAGGGCACCTTCAGCTCAAGGACCTGCTGGTCGGTGATGATGATGTGTGTGCCAGGGCCCCACGAGTCGCGGTACCTAAGGTTGCTCCGGAAGGGGAAGCGCAGCTTTCGATCCTCCGGTGGGATGAAGCTACTCTACCACCGCTGCAGGTCTGACCTCTCCCCGTGTGAACCCCCGCGCTGCAGCCCCTATCCGTCCCACCTCAGCTGGGACTTGCACTCCGCCCTGCCAAGGACTGGCCAGCCTCTCTCCCAGTCACCACGCCCCAGAGGCCGATCACTGCTTGAGTGATCCCTGATGGCAGGAGGGTCATTCCATGCCAAATCACCTAATGGTCCCCAGGTGACCCTCTTAGATTTTGCTGAAACTCCATGAAAATGTTCATATATGCAAATAACGAACACACAGAAAATTTCAGGCCAAAAGTCCAAGCCGTTTTGAAATTACGGCCGTCCGAAGACCCCCCTCTTTCGCCGTGCCATGTCAGCCATGATTTTTTTCATTTTCAAATGATCATATTTTTGGATTTGAAAAAAGCTACAAAGCTGAAGATTGCTACCTGGGGTAATTTGCACACAAGCTTTCAGAATCTGCAATCAAAAACAGTGTATCTTGCTTCCTTTTTGAAGATATGGGCACCTGAAAATGAAAGTTTTTTCTAGCGGAAATTATTTTTTGCGATTTTAGGCTTACCTGGTGCCCGAACCATTGATCTGAGGATACCCAAATTGCTGATACATAATCTCTACATACAGCTAAATAACTCCTGCAAGCATAGACTTATAAAACAATCAGTAAAGGTATGGCTAGGGTCCAAAGTCGACTTTTCAAAAAAAATCTCAAAAATCACCCCTTTTCGGGGTCGGTTGACCTTGTGAACAGTTACTCAGGGCAATGAAATTTTCACCACAGAATTATATGTATCTGACCTTTATATGTACCAAATTTCATTGATGTGACTTAACTCCTTCATAGTTAGGCAGTGTTTCAAAGAAACCCACTAATTTGATCAAATTACACCATTTTGCTGTACATTACAATGTCTTCGGTAGATGTCAAAGGGCAAAAAATGAGAATAAGTAATCTTTGATAACCTTTTTATATATAATAATTCTTAGAAAGTTGTAAAATTCATGACTTTGTACATCAGGAATAGTATCATATGGCTTGTTTTAAAACAAAGTTTTCCATAGCACCATATATTGTACATATTGTACATTGATGTTACTAATACAAAACTGCTTTTATTTAAGTGGATTCAACTTACTGATTTTCAGTGGGCTCTACTTACATTATTTGCATGAGGTCATAGCTGTTGGAAACTGTTTATTAAGATTCATCCTAGTCCAGGTGACCTCGTCTAATTAGGTGTTAAAACATCGTTTATCTAGGTTCATCCTAGTCTACTTAACTCCAAACCACAACTGTTTATTTAAAATAGCTGGATCAATTACCTCACTGTTGTGGCCGTATTGTTTACAGAATAATTGAACAGTGTGTTCACTTTTCAGCTCACATCCACTCCTCACAATTCATTTCAACTGCAATGTTCAGCAGATGAAGTGTACATTTTAATGAGCTCTGTAAAAATCAAGATTTAAAACATGGAATTTGAAGCATCAAGATCGGGATGCAGTCTTGGAATTGCACTGGAGGAGGAATGCCATAAGAAAACATATGGCAGAAATGTTGGCACACTTGCAGCCTCTGACTTGTCACAGGATGATAAGAAGCTATTGGAATGGAGAAGTGGGGTACTGCTACGTGATGACAGCACAGTGTGTTTTCACCATGAGAAGATGTACATCTCTCGATATGAATATACTCAGAAATATTGCAGTGATCCATTCAAAATGCACAAGAAACGTATTTCAAGTAGGTTTGCTTCAATTTGCTTTTACAAATTATTGTAATTGTCAATTTACCAGAGCTCGAGGATGTTGTTATATACCGTAAAGTAGCATAATTTGATCAAATTAGTGGGTTTCTTTGAAACACTGCCAAACTATGAAGGAGTTAAGTCACATCAATGAAATTTGGTACATATAAAGGTCAGATACATATAATTATGTGGTGAAAATTTCATTACCCTGAGTAACTGTTCACAAGGTCAACCGACCCCGAAAAAGGGTGATTTTTGAGATTTTTTTGTGAAAAGTCGACTTTGGACCCTAGCCATACCTTTACTGATTGTTTTTTAAGTCTATGCTTGCAGGGAGTTATTTAGCTGTATGTAGAGATTATGTATCAGCAATTTGGGTATCCTCAGATCAATGGTTCAGGCACCAGGTAAGCCTAAAAATCGCAAAAAATAATTTCAGCTAGAAAAAAAACTTTCATTTTCAGGTGCCCATATCTTCAAAAAAAAGGAAGCAAGATACACTGTTTTTGATTGCAGATTCTGAAAGCTTGTGTGCAAATTACCCCAGGTAGCAATTTTCAGCTTTGTAGCTTTTTTCAAATCCAAAAAATATGATCATTTGAAAATGAAAAAAATCCATGACTTGGCCTTGTGACGGCAATGAAAAGAGGGGGTCTTCGGACAGCCATAATTTCAAAAGCGGCTTGGACTTTTGGCCTGAAATTTTCTGTGTGTTCGTTATTTGCATACATGAACATTTTCATGGAGTTTCAGCAAAATCTAAGAGGGTCACCTGGGGACTTTCCTGAAAATTAGGTGATTTGGCATGGAATGACCCAGGTAGGATGCTCTCCATCCAGAGCATCTTGCCAGTCAACGCGTGGATTTCCTCATCCTTCATGCTCTTTTGCTTCTTCACCTCCCGCAGGACATCCTCCAGCCGGTTGATGTGCAGCTTCGGTCATCAACATCTGCCCTGCCCTGGGCGCTGGGGGGCACATCCTCCATGTGCGTGTCCACCCCCACGTCGACCGTGTCACACACATCCTGCGCTACGGCCCTCCATGACTCGCACTCGCTCGGGTCCTTTTTGCTGTGTGCGGCACAGAGCCCCTTCATCTCGATTATGGCCAGGGCCTCGATTTCTTGGCGTGAATGGTGGAAATCATTGAGCGCCACCTCGTAGCAGATCTCCTTCACCGCCCTAATCTTCAGCTCTGAGATTGTGACCCATTTGGAGTCGGCAGCAATTCGCCTAAAGTGGGCAATTTGGTGCATTTTGACTGGATGGCGCCGCTTGCCACAACTGGGCTGGCCGCACTTTTTGATGACAGTTTGCAGTTTTCTGGGTGGCAGTTTTTCCCGCAGGGAAGTGATCAGCCTCCAGCTCTCCTCACAAGAGTGCGCATCAGAGTCACCGCCTTAAACGCAACAAAAAACAAGCCCCCCAAAAATTCCCAACCAGAAGGAAAAATTAAAATGGGAAACAAAAAATTAAGTAAAAAATAATCAAAGATTTTCGGCAAAGAATGCATGTTGGAGAAAAATTGAATATGCAACAGGATCCACCATTTCCTTAGGATGTTTTGAAATTAGATTTACATCAGTCAAACAAGCAAATGCATGCTGAATCCAAGCAGTCCAACACTAGCCAGGAATTTAACCCTCTTTCATCCCCTATTAGAGCTGACCAAGTTTAGTCCTTATCAGATCAGTAACGACATCTGAGTGTAACACATCCCTTGCAATCAGAAGCATCACAGGAATCTCTCTAACACAGAGATGGGGCAAAAGAGTCCCTCGAACCCTCAGGGGCTACCGAAGGCCAATACACTGCAAGAGAACATCCCTGACCTTGAACACCACAATCATGTTCAAGTCTTCAACACACCAGCCTGGAAACAATGAGGATGTCCAGGTATGAGCTATGCAAAGGTGCTTACAGGTTTGGAGAAAACAATTTTATGGCACTATAGAGTCTGGTTGCCCACGACTGCATCATAGACTGTATAAAAAGATGGATGAAGCAACCGTGACGTCACCCATTGGTTTCAGCATACAATTTAGGAAGCCTCGATTTTGGCTATTTGAATTGCGCCATTTTGTCATTTTGAAACCGGATGTGATTCCTATTGAACGAGAGTGTGAATTGAATATCCAGGGAGGAGCGAGTGGTGGATCTACAGGTGGATCTGACCGTATCAGACGAGGACCAGAGGATAGCCACGCCCCTAAAGCATATTCTGGCTTTATCCTTTATTCTAGTCTATTTGGGACCATAATTTACCAAAAAAAAAACATCATGATATATTGAAGGAGACATGAAACTTGCAGTAGATTCCATAAAGTAATGTGGAAAATCATGATTGAAAAAATAAATCAGGTGGGAAAGTAGGGTCATTTTCTCATAAACTTCTATAGGATTGAACTTTTTTCTGCACCCATCGACGTCGCCATCTGCTGGCCATTAAATAGATTGCAAATTTTCGAGATTTCCGCATTGGCCTCAGTTTTCAGAACTGGGTGCTTCGTCTATCTTTTTATACGGTCTATGGACTGCATGGGTGTAGGCCCCCAGAGTCCACTTGTGATATCTTGAAAATTCTGATCTCTAGTGCGTTCACAAGCCATCCAGTGAAATGGGCACATTTTCAGCATGAAATTGTGCTTTTTTCGGCCAATTACGTTGCTATGGCAAGCAAAATGTGTTGGGAACTAACCATAATCCATGCCCTTACCAAATATCAAAGGAATTGGTTGAAATATGAGGCCCGAAAAGTGTCCACAACAAAATCTCAGCAGACACGACAAAGGCGACAACCACGAATCTATAGTAGCTGCCCGGCTTTGCCCCGGGGCAACAGTTACTAACCAATAAAGCATGACTTGATAAAATTAAAACCTCATGTTCACATATCTGGTCAAACAAATTACATTTTGGTACTAGTTCAGAGTCTGTTTTCTGACAGCTCTACAAACATACAGATTCACACCTGCATTTCATCAAGGTCAATGCTTCAGGATATACGCGAGATCTGTAGATGCAGCTGTCAGTCATAGAAGTCATAAGTCTGAAGAAAGGTGAAATTGCTACAGTTAGCCAAGGAACAGCAGAAGTGGGCAATAACTCCTCAATCAAATCAGCCATTATGCCCAGGCTGAGAACCTCACTGATTGGTTACCTACCTTTCTCGCATAAAAGTCGTCCTGGCATTTGATTAATTTTATCACATTGCAATTAAAGGTCATAGCTACAACTTTTTCATTAAAACGATTAATTTTTCAAAAATATTACATCCACAAAACGTCTAGAGGGGTGCAGAATAAAAGTATTAATTTTACTGAAAAAAATATTATAGTATAGAAATAATTGTTTTATAAAATTTTACGGGTCCAAAATATATAAATATTTACATCGGGTTCCGTTGGTAACGTCGACATGAAATGATCTCTGCGCCAACAGCATTAGTACGATGATGTCACGTGAGGCGGAGCTCAGGGGTTGCCAGATCGTTTAAAAAGACGTTATATGCTGGCTTTCGTCAGTCAGCTGTTTAGTTAGCGATCTAAACATGTTTTATAAGGAGATTGTTACAGTGAGTAATGGCGTTATATAGGCACAAAGAAAGGATTTATGATTTAATAATTAATATACCACGAAAGACTCCTCGCTTGACATCTCTCTTGTTCTCCGTCCACCCCCGGTATTTGGCGTACCTGGCAACCAGTACAATTGAAGGTTGGAACGAGAGCGGGCAATGTGAGTGGGACACCTACTGGCCGGGAGGAATTAAACTTGTAGCTATCACCTTTAAAATAAGAAAAAATTGCTAAATGAATCTTCTCATCACCAAGGCCAACAGAAGTCATGCTGTTGCATATTAGAACTAGAGCCGGACTCGCGAGAACCCATACCTCCGCCAACATATCTGGATTTGAACTTTGGCCTATATCTCAGCTGTACTTTGGCTTAGAAATGTAAAAATGTAAGCACTTGTTCCTCTTGTGCTCCTTTAACATCCTGCAAAGTTTGCTCAAAATCTATATAACTGTTTTTGAGATATCCTGCCAACAGACAGACAAACAAATAAATAAAATCACACTAAGGTGTGGCACTTTCGAAAACTTCTCATTGTGATCCAGATTCTCTTGATCGTGATCCAGATCGAGCTCAAACTGTCCATGAGTGTTGATCTAACTGAGGTGCAGTGATGCGCTGATGTTGAAATGATTCCTGATGTTTTTGACTGAGTTATTGAAGAAAATGCAAAAAGTCATCCGACTGATCACTTCTTTTAGGGGGGGTACCCAACATTTTGGACTGTTGCGCATGATCCAGACATCGAGTCACAAAACCCGAAACTTATGTTGAACAGATATGAATGGAGATGGCCTATACCAAATTTCCTGTCAATAGAATTAAAATTGAGATCAGGATTGATTTTCAAAAATGGGCACAATTTTATAAGTTTTTCATCCAGAAAAACCGAATCATGAACCGGACCCCGGTCAAAATGTCCACGATTGTTGACCTCAGTGTGGTGCTATAATAAGTTGATGTTGAAGTGATTTCTGATGTTTTTGACTGAGTTAGTGAGGAAAATGTCAAAAAGTGCCCTATCTCCCAATGTTAACGAAATCTTTAAAGTGATCCAGAATCCAGGATTTAGAGCATAAACAAACATACAGACAGACAAACAGACGGACAAACATGGCGACCAACATACTTTCAGAGTTTTCGAAAGTAAAAATAATAAACAAACGGAAGCAAAAACATAACCTCCTTGGCGGAGGTAATAAAAAAGGTGAAAGAAAAAAATAGTATTTCCTCTTAAAAAAAAAAAAAAGGGTAAATCGTCGCTTTATGTCCAGTTCATGACCCCTTGCTTTTTATGCAGTCTCCCCAGGTGAAAACTTCAAACACATAGGCTGTAAGGCATGCAGACACCAAAGAACTCTATCGTTGAAGTAAATGACAGAAAAGGCATAGCTCAGAGGCCAGTGTTTAGCAGAGGGTGAGAACACACTGGTGCTACAGTAGAGTTAATGAGAGAGCAGAGAAGCGACATACACTGATGGACTTTAAAAACTTATAACCAGAATTGTAGCCAAACTCAGATTCAAATTTGTAACCATTTATTGATTTTACCCATAACAACAACTTCAACAAAATGTCAGATAACATCAACAAAAAAAGAATGACAAAAGAATCAACAATGACAAGTTTAACAACAAAATCAAAAACAAAGATCAACTCCAATCTCAGTACTGAATGTGACCACCACGTGCCTGCAACAAAGCCATCACTTGTCTTGGCATGGACAGCACCATTCTGTTGAGCTGTTGCTGGGGAATGGCCTGCCACTCCTGGAGAGGGGCTTCTTGGAGCTCCGCCCTCGTCCTGGGCGCTAGAGTGCGTTGCTGAACCTGCTGATCCAACAGGTCCCACACATACTTGATGCACTTCATGTCAGGGCTGAAAGGTGGCCATTCCATGACTCGCATACCATTCTGGGCCAGGAGCTGCATGAACGTGACCTCAGGATGGTCTGTGATGTAAGGCACGGCGTGCGGTCTGATGACAAGGTCACAGTAGCGGGATGCATTAAGATTTCCATTGATTATGACCAGGTCGGACCTCCAGCTGCACCGAATGGCACACCAGACCATCACCGAGCCTCCTCCAAAGCGATCTGTCTCAGCAACGCAGGGGGCCACGTATCTCTCACCACACCATCTATAGACCCTCTGTCTTTCATCATGTCAGTACAGACAAAATCTGGACTCATCACTGAAGACAACATTCCTCCAGAATCGGTTGGGGACTCGTCTCTGACCATATTCTTCAGCCCAGCGAAGCCTGGTAGCCCTGCGCCGTGCATCAAGCTGCATTCCAACACATGCCCTGTGGGCTCTGATCCCTCGCTCTGCAAGTCGGCGACTCACTGTTCTTCTGCTCATGCTTGGTCTGTGGATACCTAGGGTCTCCTGAGCCGTCCTGATGCAGGTTCGAAACCAATCTCTCAGGTGGACGAGGCAGATCTGATTGCCCTGGGCTGGGGTCGCGACCCGAGGCTGACCAGGTCGGGGTCGATCATTGGTGCTTCCAGTCTCCTGGTAACGAGCCACAAGGTTAGACATTGTGGGTTGGCTTACCCCAAAACGCTGGGCGATGCAATTTTGGGATGTTCCAGCCATCCACAGCCCAATAGCTTGATCACATTGGGGTCTGGAAAGGCGAGGCATGGCGCACACAGTGTCTTTGAACAAATGCTCTCGGGTTCTGGCCTTAATGACCTCAAGGATTGTTTTCAGGCTTTTGACAGCATAGCAATTGTGATCAGAGAAGCCGGACAAGGTTACATCACTAATTCCTCAAATCCTGCTCCACAGACACAAAGAAGGCCATGACCTCACGCACTATTGTGTCTCCTTACTCAAAGACAACTGCATATCAATTAGGTAATCATCTAATTAAAGTTCCCCTAACCCAACTATACTATTTCTGTCTAGTCAGACTTATAAGTTTTTAAAGTCCATGAGTATAGTACAGGTCAGAAAAGATAAAAGCTCCCATTCTACTGGATAAAAGAGAAATCTCAGTATTTCTGCATGTCACAAACAATCAAAGAAGAAAAAGCATTAAATAATTTTGAGAGATAAGTTTGTACAGTGAAGGTTATCAGTATGTAAATTCTGAATACGCAAAGCACAGTTTGTCATTTAATGTATTTCAAATACGCCTGCGTGCCCCTCACAGTTAGCACGCCCAAATCCAGACAATTGTGATGCAAAATAGCTGCCCACCAGTTCCATTATCCGCGTTAGGGATTCGAGTACTCTGGGAATTGTCCAATGTACATAAGACTATGTTGGTAATTATATGAACTACCGCTTAAGTTTCCATGAGGTAAAGTAAGGCAGACTTTTATGACCCAGAACTTTGTCAAGGAAACTTTTACACTTCTGCTTGTTCCACAGAAAAAAATTGAAAACAAGATATTACAGGGACATGTGCTATGTGTCATCTACAATAACATACTTTCTTCTTTTTTAAATTTGGCATCTCCAATCCCACCCAAATCCGGAATGCCCAATTAGCAAACTATGTACACAAACTTGCTCATATGCGACCCATGTTGCTATCGCGGGAGAGCAAAGACTGACCGCGGCTGTCCTCCAAAGCACATGACTGTCAGGGGCTGCTTCTTTTACACTCCTCGAAACTTCGCAAACTCAGAAGGAGGGTGGAAAATACCCGAATGTGATTTAGATAAATACAGAATTGGGCAGAAATGTGGCAAATGAAATTTAATGTAGCGAAATGTAAAGTTCTACATGTAGGTAATAAAAACATTAGACAGGATTACTTCATGGGAGGTTTAAAACTGGAATGAGCTCCACGTGAAAAAGATTTGGGAGTGATTGTTGACTAAACCCTTACAGGTTCTAGCCATTGTGCCGTAGCAGTTAAAAAGGCCAACAGGATGCTGGGATATGTAGCCAAAAGTATTGAATATAAATCCAAGGAGGTCATATTTCTCTTGTGCAACACATTCGTCGGGCCACATCTAGAGTATTGTGTCCAGTTCTGGGGACCATACTTTAAGATATAGAGGCTCTAGAAAAAATTCAGAGAAGAGCCACTAAGCTAATTCCAGGTATAAGAGATGAAAGCTATGAGAAGAGGCTGAAGATCCTTAATCTCTTTAGTCCAAGGAAAAGGAGACTTAGGGGCGATCTGATTGAGGTCTTTAAATATGTTAAAGAGATTAACAAAGTGAATTATGTAGGATTACTTAGGCCAAGCTTTGTTAGTAGAACTCGGGGTCACAAATGGAATTTGGCAAAGGGTAAATTTAGCACTGACATTAGGAAATATTTTTCATGCAGAGAGTAATCTCAGTGTGGAATAGCTCGCCTAACTATATTGTTGAGGGAGAAACCTAGGGAATTTTGAAGAACAGACTTGATTTAGCGCTTGATACCATTGAGTCATTGAGTATTTGAAGTAATAGATTCACTATAATAATAAGAAACTGGTGAGCCTAGTTGGGCTGAACGGCCTGTTCTCACCACTCATGTTATGTTATGTTAAGCGCAAGCTTAGAATTTTACTGACGAGCGCCCGGCTGGCCAACTGGAAGCACTTGAGCAACAAACAATGCTATACTCCAATAATCGGCAGTCCCTCCCAATTTATTTCCCTGCAGCGCGTAGCCAACCTTGCACTGGTCAGAAAAGGCTACCAGCAGCTGCCGATGTGAGCCGGGTGAGAACCTAGGCCCTGGTGCTCATGACTGCTCTGCAAAGCAGTGCCTTAACCAGGTGAGCAAACCGTGAAGCCAAATAATAACATATTTTTTAACGAGCATGAATCTAATCCAATAAATTAGTTAAGAACTGTAAAAGTGTTTTTTTATCCAAAAAAAAAAAAAAAAACAGCAGCACCAGTTTACTACAGTAGTTAACTAGCCTACAAGTCAGTGTAGCCTGGGCTGTGTAAGGGAAATAAGTTAATGTACCGCAGCAGCGGGCCTAGGCTGTCAATGCGGCTATGTCTATGCATCTATATAATTTAAAATCATGTAGAGGAGTGGCACATCCTGTGCAATTTAATGCATTTATCTGTGGACTACCTAGCTAGCAACTATAATTATGTGCCTGCAGCAATGCAGACGCATATTATAATCCTGAATACTTCTTTATTATTATGTGCCTGCAGCAATGCAGACACATATTACAATCCTGCATAATTCTTTATTATTATTATTATTATGTGCCTGCAGCAATGCAGACACATATTATAATCCTGCATACTTTATGCACACTATTGTTATTCTGGTCTTCTTCTTATTATGTGCCTGCAGCAATGCAGACACATATTATAATCCTGCATACTTCTTTACTATTATTGGGTGTGAATGCTGCAAGCAGCATTCAAACCCTATGTTCTTCTGTTACCAAAATTCTTTATTATTATTATTATTATTATATTATTGGGTGTGAATGCTGCAAGCAGCATTCAAACCCTATGTTCTTCTGTTACCAAAATTCTTTATTTTTATTATTATTGGGTGTGAATGCTGCAAGCAGCATTCAAACCCTATGTTCTTCTGTTACCAAAATTCTTTATTTTTATTATTATTATTATTGGGTGTGAATGCTGCAAGCAGCATTCAAACCCTATGTTCTTCTGTTACCAAAATTCTTTATTTTTATTATTATTGGGTGTGAATGCTGCAAGCAGCATTCAAACCCTATGTTCTTCTGTTACCAAAATTCTTTATTTTTATTATTATTGGGTGTGAATGCTGCAGCATTCAAACCCTATGTTCTTCTGTTACCAAAATTCTTTATTTTATTATTATTATTATTATTATTATTATTATTATAATTATTCCGCCGGGTTTTTTGGCTCAGCTTATCTTCAGCATACTTCAACCGATTGAAAAAATTCAAAATTCACATGATTCAGCTTCATTAGGACGTTCCGGGTCATTCTTCCGATTTTTCGTAACGTTCATAATTTTCCCAGAATTCAACGGTAAACTTCCGATTCCTATTAAATCCCATTCAATGAAAACTGTGAAACTCTACTACTTCCACAAACTTCAACCGATTCAAGCCATTCCAAGTGAAAACATTCAGCTCAATTAGCACTTGCATGGAATGTCTTTTCTAATTCCTAACATTCATATTTTCCCAGATATTACAATTTTTTACAAAACCATTTTCCCTTTGAAAATGAATTGTGGAATCTTCAAAAATCAGAAAACTTCACCTTTTTTCAAACGATAACTGCCGAGTCATACTTTCAGCTAGAAACTCCATTCAAAGTGGAAAATATTCTACATTTTCCTGACTTTTTACATATGATTCATCTTTTCAATCTCATACAAACTTTAAAAAATATTCACCGTTTTCTGAAAATTGGTTATAATGGAAGTCAATGAGAAAATCATTCAAACTCACTCATCTTCACCCACACATCATGAATTCATACAATCACGTAGAAACTCCATTCCAACTCTGAAACGTTCACATTGCCGTCGACTTTCAGTGACTAATTCATATTTTCAATATCTCTTTTAGTTTTTCTACACCGGCAGTTTAAAAAACATTAAATTTTGAGCCCTTCTCAGACTTTATAATGGGTGTCTATGGTGTGGAATCTTGGGAGCTAGAGTGGTTGATTTTATTCTTAGAGTGCGAGCTGGGAGCAGACAAGCTGAAAAATATACTTTTTAAATCGCTGTAACTTCCACAAATTTGAATCCCTCTTCATGACATTTCACAAAAACGTAGGAAATTTTGTTCTTGTTCCAGCGGTATAATTTTTGTAGCAGAGAAGTACAAAACCCAAAACCAGTGAAGTTGGCACGTTATGTAAATCGTAGATAAAAACAGAATACAATGATTTGCAAATCCTTTTCAACTTATATTCAATTGAATACACTGCAAAGACAAGATGTTTAATGTTCAAACTGAGAAACTTTTTTTTTTTTTTTTTTGCAAATAATCATTAACTTAGAATTTAAAGGCAGCAACACATTGCAAAAAAAGTTGGCACAGGGGCTTTTTACCACTGTGTTACATCACCTTTCCTTTCAACAACACTCAGTAAACGTTTGGGAACTGAGGAGACCAATTTTTGAAGCTTTTCAGGTGGAACTCTTTCCCATTCTTGCTTGATGTACAGCTTAAGTTGTTCAACAGTCCGGGATCTCCGTTGTCGTATTTTACGCTTCATAATGCGCCACACATTTTCAATGGGAGACAGGTCTGGACTACAGGCCTGGCCTGTCTAGTACCCGCACTCTTTTACTACGGAGCCATGCTGTTGTAACACGTGCAGAATGTGGCTTGGCATTGTCTTGCTGAAATAAGCAGGGGCGTCCATGAAAAAGACATTGCTTGGATGGCAACATATGTTGCTCCAAAACCTGTATGTACCTTTCAGCATTAATGGTGCCTTCACATATGTGTAAGTTGCCCATGCCTTGGGCACTAATACACCCCCATACCATCACAGATGCTGGCTTTTGAACTTTGCGCCTATAACAGTCCGGATGGTTCTTTTCCTCTTTGGTCCGGAGGACACGACGTCCACAGTTTCCAAAAACAATTTGAAATGTGGACTCGTCAGACCACAGAACACTTTTCCACTTTGCATCAGTCCATCTCAGATGAGCTTGGGCCCAGCGCCGGCCGGGGCGTTTCTGGGTGCTGTTGATAAATGGCTTTCGCTTTGCATTGTAGAGTTTTAACTTGCACTTGCAGATGTAGCGACGAACTGTAGTTACTGACAGTGGTTTTCTGAAGTGTTCCTGAGCCCATGTGGTGATGTCCTTTACACACTGATGTCGGTTTTTGATGCAGTACCGCCTGAGGGATCGAAGGTCACGGGCATTCAATGTTGGTTTTCGGCCTTGTCGCTTACGTGCAGTGATTTCTCCAGATTCAAATAATAGTTATATTGTTTAATTATGATTTATTGTAGTGAGGACTTTTATTTTGAAACAGTTAAGGACGGAGGAAACAGTTGACGGGAGTCAAAGTTGATGACAACGGGCAGTTGGAATGGCTGAATGGTTGAAAAGTTGAGTAGTTTAAATAGTTAAATTATTTGATTGTGATCTATTGTAATGAGGACTTTTATTTTGAAACAGTTTTGGACAGAGGAAACGGTTGGCGGGAGTCAACATTGACTACAACAGGCAGTTGGAAAGGCTGAACGGTTGAAAAGTTGAGTAGTTTAAATAGTTAAATTATTTGATTGTGATCTATTGTAATGAGGACTTTTATTTTGAAACAGTTGTGGACAGGTGACTCAGTTGGCAGGAGTCATAGTTGATGACAACTCACTGTTGGAATGCCCGAAAAGTTAAATAGTTGAGTAGTTTAAATATTTAAATTGTTTCATAGTGAAATATTGCAGTGAGGACTTTTATTTTGAAACAGTTTTGGACAGAGGAAACAGTTGGCAGGACTCATAGTTGATGACAACTGGCAGTTGAAATGGCTGTACTGTTGAATACAAAACCCAAAACCAGTGAAGTTGGCACGTTGTGTAAATCGTAAATAAAAACAGAATACAATGATTTGCAAATCCTTTTCAACCTATATTCAATTGAATACACTGCAAAGACAAGTTACTTAATGTTGAACAGGTAAACTTTGTATTTTTTGCAAATATTAGCTCATTTGGAATTTGATGCCTGCAACATGTTTCAAAAAAGCTGGCACAAGTGGCAAAAAAAGACTGAGAGAGTTGAGGAATGCTCATCAAACACTTATTTGGAACATCCCACAGGTGAACGGGCTAATTGGGAACAGGTGGGTGCCATGATGGGTATAAAAGCAGCTTCCTGAAATGCTCAGTCATTCACAAACAAGGATGGGGCGAGGGTCACCACTTAGTGAACAAATCGTGAGCTGATTGTCGAACAGTTTAAAAAACAACATTCCTCAACGAGCTATTGCAAGAAATTTAGGGATTTCATCATCTACGGTCCGTAATATCGTCAAAAGGTTCAGAGAATCTGGAGAAATCACTGCATGTAGCGACAAGGCGAAAACCAACATTGAATGCCCGTGACCTTCGATCCCTCAGAAGGTACTGCATCAAAACCGACATCAGTGTGTAAAGGACATCACCACATGGGCTCAGGAACACTTCAGAAAACCACTGTCAGTAACTACAGTTCGTCGCTACATCTGCAAGTGCAAGTTAAAACTCTACAATGCAAAGCTTAAAAGCCATTTATCAACAGCACCCAGAACGCCCCCGGCCGCTGGGCCCAAGCTCATCTGAGATGGACTGATGCAAAGTGGAAAAAGTGTTCTGTGGTCTGGACGAGTCCACATTTCAAATTGTTTTTTGGAAACTGTGGACGTCGTGTCCTCCGGACCAAAGAGGAAAAGAACCATCCGGACTGTTATAGGCGCAAAGTTCAAAAGCCAGCATCTGTGATGGTATGGGGGTGTATTAGTGCCCAAGGCATGGGCAACTTACACATATGTGAAGGCACCATTAATGCTGAAAGGTACATACAGGTTTTGCAGCAACATATGTTGCCATCCAAGCAATGTCTTTTTCATGGACGCCCTGCTTATTTCAGCAAGACAATGCCAAGCCACATTCTGCACGTGTTACAACAGCATGGCTCCGTAGTAAAAGAGTGCGGGTACTAGACTGGCCTGCCTGTAGTCCAGACCTGTCTCCCATTGAAAATGTGTGGCGCATTATGAAGCGTAAAAAATACGACAACGGAGACCCGGACTGTTGAACAACTTAAGCTGTACATCAAGCAAGAATGGGAAAGAGTTCCACCTGAAAAGCTTCAAAAAATTGGTCTCCTCAGTTCCCAAAGCGTTTACTGAGTGTCGTTTAAAAGGAAAGGTGATGTAACACAGTGGTAAAAAGGCCCCTGTGCCAACTTTTTTGCAATGTGTTGCTGCCTTTAAATTCTAAGTTAATAATTATTTGCAAAAAAAAAAAAAAAAAAAGTTTCTCAGTTTGAACATTAAACATCTTGTCTTTGCAGTGTATTCAATTGAATATAAGTTGAAAAGGATTTCCAAATCATTGTATTCTGTTTTTATCTACGATTTACATAACGTGCCAACTTCACTGGCTTTGGGTTTTGTAGTTGAGTAGTTTAAATAGTTAAAATATTTAATTGTGATTTCTTGTAGTGAGAACTTTTATTTTGAAACAGTTGGGGACGGAGGAAACAGTTGGCGAGAGTCAAAGTTGATGACAACAGACAGTCAAAATGGCTGAACAGTTGAAAAGTTGAGTAGTTTAAATAGTTATATTATTTAATTATGATTTATTGTAGTGAGGACTTTTCTTTTGAAACAGTAAAGGACGGAGGAAACGGTTGGCAGGAGTCAAAGTTGATGACGACGGGCAGTTGGAATGGCTGAACGGTTGAAAAGTTGAGTAGTTTAAATAGTTAAATTATTTAATTATGATCTGTTGTAATGAAGACTTTTATTTTGAAACAGTTGTACACAGGTGAAACAGTTGGCAGGACTCATAGTTGATGACAACTGACAGTTGGAATGCCTGAACAGTTAAATAGTTGAGTAGTTTAAATAGTTAAATTATTTAATAGTGAATTATTGCAGTGAGGACTTTTATTTTGAAACAGTTTTGGACAGAGGAAACAGTTGGCGGGAGTCGTAGTTGATGACAATGGGCAGTTGGAATGGTTGAACAGTTGGACGGTTGAGTAGTATAATAGTTAAATTATTTAATTGTGATTAATTGTAGTGAGGACTTTTATTTTGAAACAGTTTTGGACAGAGGAAACAGTTGGCGGGAGTCGTAAATGATGACAATGGGCTGTTCGAATGGTTGAACCGTTAAATATTTGAGTAGTTTAAATAGTTAAATTATTTAAGAGTGATTTCTTGTTGTGAGGACTTTTATTTTGAAAGAGTTGTAGGCAGAGGAAACAGTTGAACAGGATCTGTAGTGTTTAGAGAGCCAGACTGTAGTCTGAAAGCCTGAGAAACTGACAGTTGCTGAAGGTGGTCAGAACATCTGGCACAAGATTCCATTTGCTTAATGGCCCTACTGTGATGTCATCAGCCCAATGTTAAGTCTATGGGGAAAAAAATTAGTAGTTTTTTATTCATAGTTTAAAAAGTATGAAAGTTACAAAGATGAAAAATACATTGCACAGGTGTCCTAAGTAAGACCAACACAACGCAGTTTGAATGAAGTTTATACGTTAAACGGTTGAGGCCGCATTAAGTGCGTTAGAAGAATAATAATAAGAACTAGAGAATGTAATTCCAGGGAATTACGAGTGCATGAAAATGCAAGCTGTAGTTGCGTAAGTTGCTTTATAATATTGGTAGCTAGGTTGTTAGTCGGATATATAGAAAAATCTGGTAGAATTTTTGAATGTGCCTGATGTTCTACACATACAGTATTCGGGGTACTTGCCAGGGTTCTGCAAACTGGTTGCTATGGAGTTCCGGGTGGTTTCTAGGGCATTGCTAGGCGGTTTCTTTGGTGTTCCGGGTGGTTGGTAGGGCATTGCTAGGCGGTTGCTATGGTGTTCCAGGTGGTTGCTAGGGCATTGCTTGGCAGTTGCTATGGGGTTCTGGGTGGTTGCTAGAGCATTGCTAGGCAGTTTCTTAGGTGTTTCGGGTGGTTGCTAGGGCATTGCTTGGGAGTTGCTATGGAGTGCTGGGAGGTTGCTAGGGCGTTGCTAGGTGGTTGCTATGGTTTTCCGGGTGGTTGCTAAGGCATTGCTAGGCGGTTGCTATGGTGTTCCGGTTGGTTGCTAGAGCATTGCTAGGTGGTTGTTATGCTGTTTTGGGTGCTTCCTAGAGCGTTGCTAGGCGGTTTCTATGGTGTTCCGTGTGGTTGCTGCGGCGTTGCTAGGCGGTTGCTATGATGTTCTGGGTGGTTGCTAGGGTGTTGCTAGGCAGTTGCTTTCGTGTTCTGGGTTGTTGCTAGGGCATTGCTAGACGGTTTCTATAGGGTTCTGGGTGGTTGCTAGGGCATTCTTGGCAGTTGCGATCGTGTTCTGGGTGGTTGATAAGGTGTTGCTAGGCGGTTGCTATGGTGTTCCGGTTGGTTGCTATGCTGTTTTGGGTGCCTCCTAGAGCGTTGCTAGGTGGTTTCTATGGTGTTCCGTGTGGTTGCTGCGGCGTTGCTAGGCGGTTGCTATGGTGTTCCGGGTGCTTGCTAGAGCGTTGCAAGGCGGTTTCTATGGTGTTCTGTGTGGTTGCTGGGGCGTTGCTAGGCGGTTGCTATGGTGTTCTGGGTGGTTGCTAGGGTGTTGCTAGGTAGTTGCTTTGGTGTTCTGGTGTGTTGCTTCGGCATTGCTAGACGGTTTCTATAGGGTTCTTGGTGGTTGCTAGAGCATTCTTGGCGGTTGCTATGGTGTTCTGGGTGGTTGCTAGTTGAACAGTTGGATGGTTGAGTAGTTTAAATAGTTAAATTATTTAATTGTGATTAGTTGTAGTGAGGACTTTTATTTTGAAACAGTTGTGGACACAGGAAACAATTGGCGGGAGTCATAGTTGATGACAACTCACAGTTGGAATGTCTGAACAGTTAAATAGTTGAGTAGTTTAAATAGTTAAATTATTTAACAGTGAATTATTTTAGTGAGGACATTTATTTTGAAACAGTTTTGAACAGAAGAAACAGTTGGCGGCAGTCATAGTTGATGACAACTGACAGTTGGAATGGCTGAACAGTTAAATGGTTGAGTTGTTCAAATAGTTAAATTAGTTAACAGTGAATTATTTTAGTGAGGACTTTTATTTTGAAATAGTTTTGGACAGAGTGAACAGTTGGCGGGAGTCGTAGTTGATGACAACTGGCAGTTGGAATGGCTGAACAATTAAATATTTCAATAGTTCAAATAGTTTAATTATTTAATAGTTAATTATTGCAGTGAGGACTTTTATTTTGAAACAGTTTTGGACAGAGGAAACAGTTGGCGGTTGTCATAGTTGAAGACAACAGGCAGTTTGAATGGCTGAACGGTTGAAAAGTTGAGTACGTAAAATAGTTAAATTATTTAATTGTGATTAATTGTAGTGAGGACTTTTATTTTGAAACAGTTGTGGACAGAGGAAACACTTGGCGGGAGTCATCGTTGATGACAACTCACAGTTGGAATGGCTGAACGGTTGAAAAGTTGCGTAGTTTAAATAGTTAAATTTAATTGTGTTTTATTGTAATGAGGACTTTTATTTTGAAAAAGTTCTGGACAGAGGAAACACTTGTCGGGTGTCATAGTTGATGACAACTGACAGTTGGATTGGCTGAACAGTTAAATAGTTGAGTTATTTAACAGTGAATTAATGCAGTGAGGACTTTTATTTTGAAACAGTTTTGGACAGGTGAAACAGTTGGCAGGAGTCATTGTTGATTACAACGGGCAGTTGGAATGGCTGAACGGTTGAAAAGTTGAGTAGTTTAAATAATTAAATTATTTGTGATTTATTGTAATGAGGACTTTTATTTTGAAACAGTTTTGCACAGAGGAAACAGTTGCCGGGAGTCATAGTTGATGACAACGGGCAGTTGGAATCTCTGAACGGTTGAAAAGTTGAATAGTTTAAATAGTTAAATTATCTAATTGTGATTTATTGAAATTAAGGACTTTTATTTTGAAACAGTTGTGGACAGTGGAAACAGTTGGCAGGAATCATTGTTGATTACAACGGGCAGTTGGAATGGCTGAACGGTTGAAAAGTTGAGTAGTTTAAATAGTTAAATTAATTAATTGTGATTTATTGTAATGAGGTCTTTTATTTTGAAACAGTTGTGGACAGTGGAAACAGTTGGCAGGAGTCATAGTTGATGACAACTGACAGTTGGAATGGCTGAACAGTTTAATAGTTGAGTTGTTTAAATAGTTAAATTAGTTAACAGTGAATTATTTCAGTGAGGACTTCTATTTTGAAACAGTTTTGAATAGAGGAAACAGTTTGGCGGCAGTCATAGTTGATGACAATGGGCAGTTGGAACGGCTGAACGGTTAAATAGTTGTGTAGTTTAAATAGTTAAATTATTTACCAGTGAATTAATTCAGTGAGGACTTTTATTTTGAAACAGTTTTGAACAGAGGAAACAGTTGGCAGGAGTCATTGTTGATTACAACGGGCAGTTGGAATTGCTGAACGGTTGAAAAGTTGAGTAGTTTAAATAGTTAAATTATTTCATTGTCATCTATTGTAATTAGAACTTTTATTTTGAAAGAGTTGTGGACAGGTGAAACAGTTGGCGGGAGTCATAGTTGATGACAACTGCCAGTTGCAATGGCTGAACAGTAAAATATTTCAGTAGTTTAAATAGTTAAATTATTTAATAGTGAATTATTGCAGTGAGGACTTTTATTTTGAAACTGTTGTGGACACAGGAAACACTTGGCGGGAGTCATAGTTGATGACAACTCACAGTTGGAATGGCTGAACAGTTAAATAGTTGAGTAGTTTAAATATTTAATTATTTAACAGTGAATTATTTCAGTGAGGACTTTTATTTTGAAACAGTTTTGCACAGAGGAAACAGTTGCCGGGAGTCATAGTTGATGACAATGGGCAGTTCGAATGGCTGAACAGTTGGATGGTTGATTAGTTTAAATAGTTTAATTATTTAATTGTTATTTATTGTAATGAGGACTTTTATTTTGAAACAGTTGTAGGCAACGAAACAGTGAAACAGGATCTGTATTCTGAAGAGAGCCAGACTGTAGTCTTAAAGCCTGAGAAACTGACAGTTGCTGCAGGTGGTCAGAACATCTGGCACAAGATTCCATTTGCTTAATGGCCCTACTGTGATGTCATCAGCCCTATGTTAAGTCTATGGGGAAAAAAAATAATAGTTTTTTATTCATAGTTTAAAAAGTAAAAAAGTTACAAAGATGAAAAATACATTGCACAGGTGTCCTAAGTAAGACCTACGCAACGCAGTTTGAACGAAGTTTCTTCGTTAAACGGTTGAGGCCGCATTAAGTGCGTTAGAAGAATAATAATAAGAACTAGAGAATGTAATTCCAGGGAATTACGAGTGCATGAAAATGCAAACTGTAGTGCTAACCATGTTATTTAACTGAATAATATTGTTAGCAGTGATGCTACTGTACTCAGCTAAATTAGCTAATGTTATTATCATGTATACTAACTATACTAACCATGCTAACCACGTTACTCAGCTAACTTAGCTAATGTTATTAGCATGTATGCAAACTATGCTAACAATGCTAACCATGCTAACTACATTACTCAGCTAAATTAGCTAATGTTATAACCATGGTTACTCTGCTAACTATGCTAACCATGCTAAGTACGTTACTCAGCTAACTTAGCTAATGTTATTAGCATGTATGCTAACTATGCTAATAATGCTAACCATGCTAACCACATTACTCAGCTAACTTAGCTAATGTTATTAGCTTTATGCTAACTATGCTAAAACTGCTAACCATGCTAACCACATTATCCAGCTAACTTAGCATAAGTGCTAACAACATTAGCTAACTATGCTAACAATGCTAGCCATGCTAACCACGTTACTCAGCTAACTTAGCAAATGTTGGTAGCTAAGCTCAAAGTGTACATAGCTCGCCATCAAGGAAAATGAAAGAGGGAAAGAGAAGGAAGGAAAGATAGAATGAGGGAAGAAAAGAAGGAAGGAAGGAAGATAGGAAAGGAGAAAAAGATAGAAAGAAGGAAGTCAGGAAAGAAGCAAAAAAAGAAGGAAAGGAAGGAAGGAAGGAAAGAAGGAAAAGTAGTAGGAAGGAGGAAGGAAATAAGAAAGGAAACAAGGAAGGAAGGAAGAAAAGATGGGAGAAAGGAAGGAAAAAAGGAAGGAAGGGATGAAGAAGGAAGGAAAGATAGAAAGAAGGAAAAGAAAGGAAGGACAGAAGGAAGGAAGGAAATTAAAAAGGAATGAAGAAATGAAATAAGGAAGGAGATGGAAGGGAGGAAGGATAGGCAAGAAGGAAGAAATAAGGACGGAAAGAAGGAAGGAATGAAGGAAGGAAAGATGGATGGAAGGAATGAAGGAAGAAAAAGAAGGAAAAAAGGAAGGATAGAAGAAAAGAAGGAAGGAAGGAAAGAAGTAAAGAAAGATGGAAGGAAGGATGGAAAGCAGTAAGGAAGGTAGGAAAGAAGGAAAGATGGAAGGAAGAAAGGAAAGAAGTAAGGATGGAAGGTAGAAAGGAAAGAAAGGAAGGAAGGATGAAAGGAAAGAAAAAAGGAAGGAAGGAAAGAAGGATGGAAGGACAGAAATAAAGGAATGAAGGAAAGAAGGAAGGAAATAAATAAGGAAGGAAGGAAGGAAAGAAATTAAGAAAGAAAAAGGGAATGGAAGAAAGAAAGAGGACTTCCATTTTGTAACAGTTGTAGACAGAATACAGTTGGCGGGAGTCAAAGTTGATGAGAACTGACAGTTGGAATGGCTGAACAGTTAAATAGTTGTGATGTCATCAGCCCAATGTTAAGTCTATGGGGGGAAAAAAATTAATAGTTTTTTATTAATAACTCAAAAAGTATAAAAGTTACAAAGATGAGAAATACATTGCACAGGTGTCCTAAGTAAGACCTACGCAACGCAGCTTGAACGAAGTTTCTACGTTAAACGGTTGAAGCCGCATTAAGTGCGTTAGAAGAATAATAATAACTAGAGAATGTAATTCCAGGGAATTACGAGTGCATGAAAATGCAAACTGTAGTTGGATAAGGTGGAATGTGGGCAGAGGAAACAAGTTAGCGGGAGTCATAGTTGAAGACAGTAGGAATGGCTGAACAGTTAAATAGTTTTTTAGTTTAAAAAGTTTGATTATTTAACAGTGAATTATTTCAATGAGGACCTTTATTTTGAAACAGTTGTGGATAGAGGAAACAGTTGGCTGGAGTCATAGTTGATGACAACGGGCTGTTGGAATGGCTGAACGGTTGAAAAGTTGAGTAGTTTAAATAGTTATATTATTTAATTATGATTTATTGGAGTGAGGACTTTTATTTTGAAACAGTTAAGGACGGAGCAAACAGTTGGCGGGACTCAAAGTTGATGACAATGGGCAGTTGGAATGGCTGAACGGTTGAAAAGTTGCGTAGTTTAAATAGTTAAATTTAATTGTGATTTATTGTAATGAGGACTTTTATTTTGAAAAAGTTCTGGACAGAGGAAACACTTGTCGGGTGTCATAGTTGATGACAACTGACAGTTGGATTGGCTGAACAGTTAAATAGTTGAGTTGTTTAAATAGTTAAATTATTTAACAGTGAATTATTGCAGTGAGGACTTTTATTTTGAAACAGTTTTGGACAGGTGAAACAGTTGGCAGGAGTCATAGTTGATGACAACTGACAGTTGGAATGGCTGAAGAGTTAAATATTTGAGTAGTTTAAATAGTTAAATTATTTAAGAGTGATTTCTTGTTGTGAGGACTTTTATTTTGAAACAGTTGTAAGCAAAGGAAACAGTTGAACAGGATCTGTAGTGTTCAGATAGCCAAACTGTAGTCTGAAAGCCTGAGAAACTGACAGTTGCTGCAGGTGGTCAGAACATCTGGCGCAAGATTCCATTTGCTTAATGGCCCTATTGTGATGTCATCAGCCCAATGTTAAGTCTATGGGGAAAAAAATTTATAGTTTTTTATTCATAGTTTAAAAAGTATAAAAGTTACAAAGATGAAAAATACATTGCACAGGTGTCCTAAGTAAGACCTACGCAACGCAGTTTGAATGAAGTTTCTACGTTAAACGGTTGAGGCTGCATTAAGTGCGTTAGAATAATAACTAGGGAATGTAATTCCAGGGAATTACGAGTGCATGAAAATGCAAACTGTAGTGCTAACCATATTATTTAACTGAATAATGTTGTTAGCAGTTATGCTAACTATGCTGACTACGTTACTCAGCTAAATTAGCTAATGTTATTATCATGTACACTGACTATGCTAACTATGCTAACAATGCTAACCATGCTAAGTACGTTACTCAGCTAACTTAGCTAATGTTATTAGCAGGTATGCTAACAATTCTAACAATTCTAACAGTGCCAACCAAGCTAAACACGTTACTCTAACGTAGCTAATGATATTAGCATGTAAGCTAAATATGCTAAAAATGCTAACCATGCTAACCATGTTACTCAGCTAACTTAGCTAATGTTATTAGCAAGTATGGTAACTGTTAACTATGCAAACAATGCTAACCACGTTACTCAGCTAACTTAACTGTTATTAGCATGTATGTTAACCATACTAACAGTCCTAACCATGCTAACCAAGTTACTCTGCTAACTTAGCTAATGTTATTAGCATGTATGCTAACAATGCTAACTATGCTAACCACGTTACTCAGCTAACTTAGCTAACGTTATTAGCATGTATGCTAACTATGCTAACAATGCTACTCAGCTAACTTAGCAAACGATATTAGCATGTATGCTAACAATGCTAACCATGCTAACCACCTTATTCAGCTAACTTAGCTAATATTATTAGCATGTATGCTAACTATGCTAACAATGCTAACTATGCTAACCACGTTATTCAGCTAACTTAGCAAATGATATTAGCATGTATGGTAACTATGCTAACCATGCTAACCACGTTACTCAGCTAACTTAGCTAATGATATTGGCATGTATGCTAACAATGCTAACCATGCTAACCACCTTATTCAGCAAACCTAGCTAATATTATTTGCATGTATGCTAACTATGCTAACTATGCTAACCACGTTACTCTGCTAACTTAGCTAATGATATTAGCATGTATGCTAACAATGCTAACAATGCTAATCATGCTAACCACGTTAGTCAGCTAACTTAGCAAACGATATTATCATGTATGCTAACTATGCTAACAATGCTAACCATGCTAACCACCTTATTCAGCTATCTTAGCTAATATTATTAGCATGTATGCTAACTATGCTAACTATGCTAACCACGTTACTCAGCTAACTTAGCTAATGATATTAGCATGTATGCTAACTATGCTAACTATGCTAACCACGTTACTCTGCTAACTTAGCTAATGATATTAGCATGTATGCTAACTATGCTAACCATGCTAACCACGTTTCTCAACTAATTTAGCTAATGTTATTAGCATGTATGTTAACAATGCTAACTATGCTAATCACGTTACTCAGCTAACTTAGCCAATGATATTAGCATGTATGCAAACTATGCTAACTATGCTAACAATGCTAACCACGTAACTCAGCTAACTTAGCTAATGATATTACCATGTATGCTAACTATGCTAACCACCTTACTTAGCTAAGTTAACTAATGTTATTAGCATGTATGCTAACAATGCTAAGTATGCATACAGCGCCAACCACGCTAACCACGTAACTAAGCTAACTTAGCTAATATTATTCGCATGTGTGCTTACTATGCTGAAAGTGCTGAACATGCTAACCTCATTACTCAGCTAACTTCGCAAATGTTGGTAGCTAAGCTCAAAGTGTGCATAGCTCGCCATCTAGAAAAATGAAACAGGGAAAGAATGGGAAGGAAAGAGAAAAAGAAGGAAGGAAAGATAGAACGAGGGAAGGAAAGAAGGAAGGAAGGAAGGAAAGAAGGAAAAGAAAGATCGAAAGAAGGAAGTCAGTAAAGAAGCAAAAAAGGAAGGAAGGAAGGAAGGAAGTAAGGCAAAAAAGAAGGAATGAAGGAAGGAAGGAAAAATTGTAGGAAGGAGAATGGAAATAAGAAAGGAAACAAGGAAGGAAGGAAGTAAAGATGGGAGAAAGGAATAAACGAAGGAAGGAAGGGAAGCAGAAGGAAGGAAGGATAGATAGAAAGAAGGAAGAAAGGAAAGAAGGAAAAGAAAGGGAGGAAAGAAGGAAGGAAAGAAAAAAGGAAGGAAATTAAAAAAGAATGAAGGAAGGAAAGAAGGGAGGAGATGGAAGGGAGGAAGGAAGGCAAGAAGGAAGAAATAAGGAAGGAAAGAAGGAAGGAATGAAGGAAGGAAAGATGGATGGAAGTAAGTAAAGAAGAAAAGGAAGGAAAAAAGGAAAGAAGTAAGGAAAGAAGTAAAGAAAGAAGGAAGGAAAGAAGGAAAGATGGAAGGAAAGATGAAAAGCAGTGAGGAAGGCAGGAAAGACGGAAAGAGGGAAGGAAAGATGGAAGGAAGAAAGGAAAGAAGTAAGGATGGAAGGTAGTAAGGAAAGAAAGGAAGGAAAGGATGAAAGGAAAGAAAAAAGGAAGGAAGGAAAGAAGGATGGAAGGAAGGAAAAGGAAAGAAAGGAAGGGAAGAAAGAAAGAAAAAAGGAAGGAAATAAATAAGGAAGGAAGGAAGGAAAGAAATTAAGAAAGAAAAAGGGAATGGAAGAAAGAAAGAAAGAAAGAAAGAGAACTTCCATTTTGTAACAGTTGTAGACAGAGAAAACAGTTGGCGGGAGTCAAAGTTGATGAGAACTGACAGTTGGAATGGCTGAACAGTTAAATAGTTGTGATGTCATCAGCCCAATGTTAAGTCTATGGGGGGAAAAAAATTAATAGTTTTTTATTAATAACTCAAAAAGTATAAAAGTTACAAAGATGAGAAATACATTGCACAGGTGTCCTAAGTAAGACCTCATAGCGCAGTTTGAACGAAGTTTCTACGTTAAACGGTTGAAGCCGCATTAAAATGCGTTAGAAGAATAATAATAATAACTAGAGAATGTAATTCCAGGGAATTACGAGTGCATGAAAATGCAAACTGTAGTTGCATAAGGTGGAATGTGGGCAGAGGAAACAAGTCGGCGGGAGTCATAGTTGATGACAGTTAGAATGGCTGAACAGTTAAATAGTTTTTTGGTTTAAAAAGTTTGATTATTTAAAAGTGAATTATTTCAATAAGGACTTTTATTTTGAAACAGTTGTAGACAGAGGAAACAGTTGGCGAGAGTCAAAGTTGATGACAACTGACAGTTGGAATGGCTGTATAGTTCAATAGTTGAGTAGTTTAAAAAGTTAAATTATTTAACAGTGAATTAATGCAGTGAGGACTTTTATTTTGAAACAGTTTTGGACAGAGGAAACAGTTGACTGGAGTCATAGTTGATGACAACAGGCAGTTGGAATGGCTGAACGGTTGAAAAGTTGAGTAGTTTAAATAGTTATATTCTTTAATTATGATTTATTGTAGTGAGGACTTTTATTTTGAAATAGTTAAGGACGGAGGAAACAGTTGGCGGGAGTCAAAGTTGATGACAACGGGCAGTTGGAATGGCTGAATGGTTGAAAAGTTGAGTCGTTTAAATAGTTAAATTTAATTGTGATTTATTGTAATGAGGACTTTTATTTTGAAAAAGTTCTGGACAGAGGAATCACTTTGCTGGCGTCATAGTTGATGAGAACTGACAATTGGAATGGCTGAACAGTTAAATAGTTGAGTAGTTTAAGTAGTTAAATTATTTAACAGTGAATTATTTCAGTGAGGACTTTTATTTTGAAACAGTTTTGGACAGAGGAAACAGTTGGCAGAAGTCATCGTTGACTACAACGGGCAGTTGGAAAGGCTGAACGGTTGAAAAGTTGAGTAGTTTAAATAGTTAATTTATTTGATTGTGATCTATTGTAATGAGGACTTTTATTTTGAAACAGTTGTGGACAGGTGACACAGTTGGCAGGAATCATAGTTGATGACAACTCACTGTTGGAATGCCCAAACAGATAAATAGTTGAGTAGTTTAAATAGTTAAATTGTTTAACAATGAATTATTTCAGTGAGGACTTTTATTTTGAAACAGTTTTGGACAGAGTGAACAGTTGGCGGGAGTTATAGTTGATGACAACTGGCAGTTGGAATGGCTTAACAGTTTAATTGTTGAGTTGTTAAAATAGTTAAATTAGTTAACAGTGAATTATTTCAGTGATGACTTTTATTTTGAAACAGTTTTGAACAGAGGAAACAGTTGGCGGCAGTCATAGTTGATGACAACCGGCAGTTGGAATGGCTGAACGGTTGAAAAGTTGAGTAGTTTAAATAGTTAAATTATTTAATTGTTATTTATCGTAATGAAGACTTTTATTTTGAAACAGTTTTGGACAGAGCAAACAGTTGGCGGGAGTCATAGTTGATGACAATGGGCAGTTGGAATGGCTGAACGGTTGAAAGGTTGAGTAGTTTAAATAGTTAAATTATTTAACAGTGAATAATTTCAGTGAGGACTTTTATTTTGAAACAGTTTTGGACAGAGGAAACAGTTGACAGGAGTCATAGTTGATGACAACAGGCAGTTGAAATGGCTGAACTGTTGAATAGTTGAGTAGTTTAAATAGTTAAAATATTTCAGTGTGATTTATTGTCGTGAGGACTTTTATTTTGAAACAGTTGTGGACAGAGGAAACAGTTGACGAGAGTCAAAGTTGATGACAACTGACAATTGGAATGGCTGAACAGTTCAATAGTTGAGTAGTTTAAATAGTTAAATTATTTAATAGTGAATTATTGCAGTGAGGACTTTTATTTTGAAACAGTTATGGACAGAGAAAACAATTGGCAGGAGTCATAGTTGATGACAACTGAAAGTTGGAATGGCTGAACATTTGAATGATTGAGTAATTTAAATAGTTAAATTATTTAATTGTGATTTATTGTTGTGAGGAGTTTTATTTTGAAACTGTTTCAGACAGAGGAAACAGTTGGCAGGAGTCATAGTTGATGACAACTGACAGTTGGAATGGCTGAAAAGTTAAATATTTGAGCATTTTAAATAGTTAAATTATTTAAGAGTGATTTCTTGTAGTGAGGACTTTTATTTTGAAACAGTTGTAGGCAGAAGAAACAGTTGAACAGGATCTGTAGTGTTAAGAGAGCCAGACTGCAGTCTTAAGCTGGACTCACACTACAGGATAATCGGGCCTATTGGAGTCTATGGAAGTGTCGTAACTCTGTTTTTCAACGGCTCTGGTGTTTGCGGATGTGATGAGATCACGTGAGGTGGTGCGTTCGCTGCTTCGTCGGACACAATAATCTTAATATTATCCTGTAGTGTGTGATGTGCCACAATTTCCAAATCTGGTAGTGTGTACACGTTTGAGATTTTAAAGAAGATTATCTATTAAGATTCTCCTTATGTGTGTGATGCATCCAGATTTCAAAATCGGTTAGGAGTTCCAAACTCCTGTAGTGTGAGCCTAGCTTTAAAGCCTGAGAAACTGACAGTTTCTGCAGGTGGTCAGAACATCTGGCACAAGATTCCATTTGCTTAATGGCCCTACTGTGATGTCATCAGCCCAATGTTAAGTCTATGGGGAAAAAAATTAATAGTTTTTTATTCATAGTTTAAAAAGTATAAAAGTTACAAAGATGAAAAATACATTGCACATGTGTCCTAAGGAAGACCTACGCAACGCAGTTTGAACGAAGTTTCTACGTTAAACGGTTGAAGCCGCATTAAGTGCGTTAGAAGAATAATAATAATAATAATAATAATAATAATAAGAAGAAGAACTGAAATAACAATAGTGTGCATTTTCATGCACACTAATAAGAAGAACTGGAATAACAATAGTGTGCATTTTCATGCACACTAATAATAATAAGAAGAAGAACTGGAATAACAATAGTGTGCATTTTCATGCACACTAATAATAATAATAATAATAAGAAGAACTGGAATAACAATAGTGTGCATTTTTATGCACACTAATAATAATAATAATAAGAAGAACTGGAATAACACTAGTGTGCATTTTCATGCACACTAATAATAAGAAGAAGAAGACCAGAATAACAATAGTGTGCATTTTCATGCACACTAATAAGAAGAACTGGAATAACAATAGTGTGCATTTTCATGCACACTAATAATAATAATAAGAAGAACTGGAATAACAATAGTGTGCATTTTCATGCACACTAATAATAATAATAAGAAGAAGAACTGGAATAACAATAGTGTGCATTTTTATGCACACTAATAATAATAATAATAATAATAAGAAGAACTGGAATAACACTAGTGTGCATTTTCATGCACACTAATAATAATAAGAAGAAGACCAGAATAACAATAGTGTGCATTTTCATGCACACTAATAATCAGTTTAAAGACATGTTTATCGCCCTCCCAGCTCTCTGTCCACTGGCCGCCACTGCTCGCGACAGGAGCTGTCGCCTACAACTCCCCGTAGCTCCTTGCACAGCGCATCAGCAAACGCGGATATGTATTTAGTCTGTTAATTTAGTCAAATGAATATTTAAAATATTCTCAATCCTTCACAACTCTGTCTCATATTGTATGTTTTGATAACTGTGTTCTATTCTTGTAAAAAAAAAAAAAAAAAATCTTACAAACAAATCAAATAGCCTATCGTACCGTGGATAATTTACGAAGAATGAATGAGTGAATGAATAAATGACAGGCAACCCGTACAGCTGGGGACTCAGCTAATCAATACTGAGGTCATTAGATTACATATAAAATGCTCTTTGGCAGTGAAAGCCTCATACAGAGACAATTACTTGTGAAGCAGCTCAAGGTTTGAAATCATGAACAATCTGAAAGGCTGCCTGTCTGTGCTTGTCTGGGTGTTTCTGTGTCCATCTTGGACATTTTAGACTGCAGTCATAGGTCATTCAAATGTCACTGTGCCGTTGCCCACAGGTGATTGGCCGAATCAACTGCAGTTCGGCCAATCGCCTGTGTGTAACAGCACAGCGAAAACCAACAGTTAAGACCTCTTACAGAGACAATAACATGTGAAGCAGCTCAAGCTTTGAAATCATGAACAGTCTAAAAGACTGTCTGTCAGTCTGCCTGTCTCTGTCTGGCACTCTGCCTGCCTGTCTGTGTCTGTGTATGTGTCTGTCTTTCTGTGTCCATCTTGGACATTTTAGACTGCAGTCTTTTTTTTAACTGTTAATACATTCAAACTTTGAGCTGGTTCATGTTTAACTCATTCATTCAATCATTCTTTCATTCTCTCTTTATTCAGCTTTCTTTCAGTTTTTTAATAAACATTCAAGTATTCTACAAAATTCAAATATTATATTTTCATGGCAGCTATTCAGTGTGGCGTCAGCAAACATTCAAATCATTCAGACTTTATTGCATTCAAGACAGCATCGCAGTGTGGCTTCAGCTTTCAGCATTCACACCCGCAATTTCTTCCGAAATTGCTTCTCTAGTTATGTGCCTGCAGCAATGCAGACACATATTATAATCCTGCATACTTCTTTATTAGTGTGCATGAAAATTGTTTTTCCAGTTGTTCTTATTATTATTCTTCTTCTAACGCACTTAATGCGGCTTCAACCGTTTAACGTAGAAACTTCGTTCAAACTGCGTTGCGTAGGTCTTACTTAGGACACCTGTGCAATGTATTTTTCATCTTTGTAACTTTCATACTTTTTAAACTATGAATAAAAAACTATTAATTTTTTTCCCCATAGACTTAACATTGGGCTGATGACATCACAGTAGGGCCATTAAGCAAATGGAATCTTGTGCCAGATGTTCTGACCACCTGCAGCAACTGTCAGTTTCTCAGGCTTTCAGACTACAGTCTGGCTCTCTTAACACTACAGATCCTGTTCAACTGTTTCCTCTGCCTACAACTGTTTCAAAATAAAAGTCCTCACTACAAGAAATCACTCTTAAATAATTGAACTATTTAAAATACTCAAATATTTAACTGTTCAGCCATTCCAACTGTCAGTTGTCATCAACTATGACTCCTGCCAACTGTTTCACCTGTCCAAAACTGTTTCAAAATAAAAGTCCTCACTGACATAATTCACTCTTAAATAATTTAACTATTTAAACAACTCAACGTTTCAACCGTTCAGGCATTCCAACTCTCAGTTGTCATCAACTATGACTCCTGCCAACTGTTTCACCTGTCCAAAACTGTTTCAAAACAAAAGTCCTCACTGCAATAATTCACTCTTAAATAATTTAACTATTTAAACAACTCAACTATTTAACTGTTCACCCAATCCAACTGTCAGTTGTCATCAACTATGACTCCTGCCAAGTGTTTCCTCTGTCCACAACTGTTTCAAAATAAAAGTCCTCATTACAATAAATAACAATTAAATAATTTAACTTTTTAAACTACTCAACTTTTCAACCGTTCAGCCATTCCAACTGCCAGTTGTCATCAACTATGACTCCCGCCAAGTTTCCTCTGTCCACAACTGTTTCAAAATAAAAGTCCTCACTACAATTAATCACAATTAAATAATTTAACTTTTGAAACTACTCAACCATCCAACGGTTCAACCATTCGAACAGCCCATTGTCATCATTTACGAGTCCCGCCAACTGTTTCCTCTGTCCAAAACTGTTTCAAAATAAAAGTCCGTACTGCAATTATTCACGATTAAATAATTTAACTATTTAAACTATTGAAATATTTAACTGTTCAGCCATTCCAACTGTCAGTTGTCATCAACTATGACTCCTGCCAACTGTTTCACCTGTCCACAAATGTTTCAAAATAAAAGTCCTCACTACAATAAATCATAATTAAATATTATAACTATTTAAACTACTCAACTTTTCAACTGTTCAGCCATTCCAACTGTCAGTTATCATCAACTATGACTCCAGCCAACTGTTTCCTCTGTCTAAAACAGTTTCAAAATAAAAGTCCTCACAACAATAAATCACAATTAAATAATTTAACTATTTAAATTACTCAATCATTCAAATGTTCAGCCATTCCAACTTTCAGTTGTCATCAACTATGACTCCTGCCAATTGTTTTCTCTGTCCAAAACTGTTTCAAAATAAAAGTCCTCACTGAAATAATTCACTGTTAAATAATGTAAATATTTAAACAACTCAAATATTTAATTGTTCAGCCATTCAGACAGTCAGTTGTCATCAACTATAACTCCAACCAACTGTTTCCTCGGTCCAAAACTGTTTCAAAATAAAAGTCCTCACTACAAAATTTCACTGTTAAATAATTTAACTATTTAAACAACTCAACTATTTAATTGTTCAGCCATTCCAACTTGTCATCAACTATGACTCCCGTCAACGGTTTCCTCAGTCCAAAACTGTTTCAAAATAGAAGTCCTCACTACAATAATTCACTAATAAATAATTTAACCATTTAAACTACTCGAATATTTAACTGTTCAGCCATTCCAACTGCGCATTGTCATCGACTATGACTCCCGCCAACTGTTTCCTCTGTCCACAACTGTTTCAAAATTAAGGTCCTCACTACAATAATTCACAATTAAATTATTTTACCATTTAAACTACTCAAATATTTTTTCAGCCATTCCAACTGTCAGTTGTCATCAACTATGACATTTGCCAACTGTTTCCTCTGTCCACAACTGTTTCAAAATCAAAGTACTCATTACAATAAATCACAATTAAATAATTCAACTATTTAAACTACTCAATTTTTCAACCATTCAGCCATTCCATCTGCCCGTTGTCATCAACTATGAGTCCTGCCAACTGTTTCCTCTGTCCAAAATTGTTTCAAAATAAAATTCCCCACAGAAATAATTCACTGTTAAATAATTTAACTATTTAAACTACTCAACCATTCAACTGTTCAGCCATTCCAACTGTCAGTTGTCATCAACTATGACTCGCGCCAACTGTTTCCTCTGTCCACATCTGTTTCAAAATAAAAGTCCTCACCACTACCATAATTATCCTACTAACAACCTAGCTACCAATATGATAATGCAATTATTTGCCACAAATTCCACCTTAAGCAACTACACTTTGCATTTTCATGCACTCGTAACTCCCTGGAATTACATGATCTAGTTGGGTGTGAATGCTGCAAGAAGCATTCAAACCCTATGTTCTTCTGTTACCAAAATTTTTTTTATTTTTATTATGTGCCTGCAGCAATGCAGACACATATTATAATCCTGCATACTTCTTTATTATTATTATTATTGGGTGTGAATGCTGCAAGCAGCATTCAAACCCTATGTTCTTCTGTTACCGAAATTCTTTATTTTTATTATTATTATTATTAGTGTGCATGAAAATGCACACTATTGTTATTCTGGTCTTCTTCTTCTTCTTCTTCTTCTTATTATTATTATTATTATTCTAACGCACTTAATGCGGCCTCAACCGTTTAACGTAGAAACTTCGTTCAAACTGCGTTGCGTAGGTCTTACTTAGGACACCTGTGCAATGTATTTTTCATCTTTGTAACTTTTATACTTTTTAAACTATGAATAAAAAACTATTAATTTTTTTCCCCATAGACTTAACATTGGGCTGATGACATTACAGTGGGGCCATTAAGCAAATGGAATCTTGTGCCAGATGTTCTGACCACCTGCAGCAACTGTCAGTTTCTCAGGCTTTCAGACTACAGTCTGGCTCTCTTAACACTACAGATCCTGTTCAACTGTTTCCTCTGCCTACAACTGTTTCAAAATAAAAGTCCTCACTACAAGAAATCACTCTTAAATAATTTAACTATTTAAAATACTCAAATATTTAACTGTTCAGCCATTCCAACTGTCAGTTGTCATCAACTATGACTCCTGCCAACTGTTTCACCTGTCCAAAACTGTTTCAAAATAAAAGTCCTCACTGAAATAATTCACTCTTAAATAATTTAACTATTTAAACAACTCAACTATTTAACTGTTCACCCAATCCAACTGTCAGTTGTCATCAAGTATGACTCCTGCCAAGTGTTTCCTCTGTCCACAACTGTTTCAAAATAAAAGTCCTCACTACAATTAATCACAATTAAATAATTTAACTTTTTAAACTACTCAACCATCCAACGGTTCAACCATTCGAACAGCCCATTGTCATCATTTACGACTCCCGCCATCTGTTTCCTCTGTCCAAAACTGTTTCAAAATAAAAGTCCTCACTGCAATAATTCACTATTAAATAATTTAACTATTTAAACTATTGAAATATTTAACTGTTCAGCCATTCCAACTGTCAGTTGTCATCAACTATGACTCCAGCCAACTGTTTCCTCTGTCTAAAACAGTTCAAAATAAAAGTCCTCACAACAATAAATCACAATTAAATAATTTAACTATTTAAATTACTCAATCATTCAAATGTTCAGCCATTCCAACTTTCAGTTGTCATCAACTATGACTCCTGCCAATTGTTTTCTCTGTCCAAAACTGTTTCCAAATAAAAGTCCTCACTGAAATAATTCACTGGTAAATAATTTAACTATTTAAAGTACTCCACTATTTAATTGTTCAGCCATTCCAACTGTCAGTTGTCATCAACTATGACTCCCATCAACTGTTTCCTCGGTACCAAACTGTTTCAAAATAAAAGTCCTCACTACAATAATTCACTGTTAAATCATTTAACTATTTAAATAACTCAACTATTTTACTGTTCAGCCATTCCAACTGTCAGTTGTCATCAACTATGACTCCTGCCAAATGCTTCCTCTGTCCACAACTGTTTCAAAATAAAAGTCCTCACTACTTTAAATCACAATTAAATATTTTAACTATTTAATCTACTCAACTTTTCAACTGTTCAGCCATTCCAACTGCCCATTGTCATCAACTATGACTCCAGCCAACTGTTATCTCTGTCCAGAACTGTTTCAAAATAAAAGACCTCACTGAAATAATTCACTGTTAAATTATATAACTCTTAAAACTACTCAACTATTTAACTGTTCATCTATTCCAACTGTCAGTTGTCATCAACTATGACACCCGCCAACTGTTTCACCGGTCCAAAACTGTTTCAAAATAAAAGTCCTCACTGAAATAATTCACTGCTAAATAATTTAACTATTTTAACTACTCAACTTTTCAACGGTTCAGCCATTCCAGCAGCCCGTTGTCATCAACTATGACTACCGCCAACTGTTTCCTCTGCCCACATTCCACCTTAAGCAACTACAGTTTGCATTTTCATGCACTCGTAATTCCCTGGAATTACATTCTCTAGTTGGGTGTGAATGCTGCAAGCAGCATTCAAACCCTATGTTCTTCTGTTTCCAAAATTCTTTATTTTATTATTATTATTATTATTATTATTATTCCGCCGGGTTTTTGGCTCAGCGTATCTTCAGCATACTTCAACCGATTGAAAAAATTCAAAATTCACATGATTCAGCTTCATTAGGACGTTCCGGGTCATTCTTCCGATTTTTCGTAACATTCATAATTTTCCCAGAATTCAGCGGTAAACTTCCGATTCCTTTTAAATCCCATTCAAATCTAAAAACTGTGAAATGCTACTCCTTCCACAAACTTCAACCGATTCAAACCATTCCAAGTCAAAACATTCAGCTCAATTAGTACTTGCATGGAGTGTCTTTTCTAATTCCTAACATTCATATTTTCCCAGATATTCCAATTTTTTACAAAACCATTTTCCCATTGAAAATGAATTATGGAATCTTCAAAAATCAGAAAACTTCACCTTTTTTCAAACGATAACTGCCGAGTCATACTTTCAGCTCGAAACTCCATTCAAAGTGTAAAATATTCTACATTTTCCTTAGTTTTTACATATGATTCATCTTCTCAATCTCATTCAAACTTTAAAAAATATTCACCGTTTTCTGAAAATTGGTTATAATGGAAGTCAATGAGAAAATCATTCAAACTCACTCATCTTCACCCACACATCACGAATTCATACAATCACGTAGAAACTCCATTCCAACTCTGAAACGTTCACATTGCCGTCGACTTTCAGTGACTAATTCATATTTTCAGTATCTCTTTTAGTTTTTCTACTCCAGCAGTTTAAAAAACATTAAATTTTGAGCCCTTCTCAGACTTTATAATGGGTGTCTATGGTGTGGAATCTTCAGAGCTATAGTGGTTGATTGTATTCTTAGAGTGCGACCTGGGAGCAGACAAGCTGAAAAATATACTTTTTAAATCGCTGTAACTTCCACAAATTGAATCCCTCTTCATGACATTTCACAAAAACGTAGGAAAATTTGTTCTTGTTCCAGCGGTATAATGTTTGTAGCAGAGAAGTACACGGTTTTGGCTCAGGGAACAGTCAAAGGACAGGAAGCAGGTAAAACTTCTCTATCTCTTCCATTCAAAATTCGCCCAAAAATTTTGGGAGAACAGCAAACGGGCTGAGTTATTTAGATCGCTGTAAATCCAACATTATATCACTCAGAGAAATAAAAAAGACATCCACACACTCAGCAAAGTCTCCTGCCTTGAACGATGTGGTTACATTGGTGACAGGACGAACATTTTTTGCGTGAGAAGCAGGAGTTTGAGGTGAGAGCTAACGAGGATTTCTTTGACTGAGTGACTCGGTGGCTCTGTGTGTGTGGCGGTTGTTTGCTCCTCGCACTTTTACTAGGAGACAAGTACTGGCATAGCCCTCTGTCAATCAATCAAAAGGAACAAAATGTTCGCGAGAAATGCAAAGTTAAAAATGGAAATGTATGTTAATGAATGCGATATGCCGCTGTTTGCAGTCTACCTTAAATTAAATTACTGCTTAGCAGAACTAGTGTTGGTCAAATTCAACGTTTATTGGCAAAAGTTATGTCTTCACTTATTACAATACAGGCTCGCCAAGTCAACAGCAGCTGTTTGCCAGCGTTACCATTAAGATAAGCGAAACCTCCGAGAATATTCGTGCAGATAACGGAAGAGCTATCAGAGGACAAATGCGTGCGAGTATATCTCGCAGGTAAGCGTGCCTAAATCTCCGTCTGTAACCTATTCAAGTTCTGTAACGTTACTGTATCTAGCTAGCAAGTGAACAATGTTAGTTACTGCTTAGTTTCCTGAAATATCAAGAACTGGATTGAGAAACCGAACAATTAATAGCGCGACTCAATGTCGGTTTCCCTATAAGTTAATTAACTGTATTCGAGCGTTTAAAGCGTTTCCCTAGAGTTTTCTTGGCAAAGAGTGATAAAGGATAAAAAAAAATAATTAAAGCTGCAAGCAGCGTTGAACGGGCCCTCGCACCCTGTTGCACGTTGGGGGTAGTGGTGAGATCCTGACGGGTGCAGGTGTGCACTCACGACCAGTGGACAGGTCAAGTACAGGCACCAACCTGTGAGAAAGTTTCGAGCGAATCGGACAACGCAGGAAAAAGTTATGAAAAGTTGATAGTTCATCCACCAGGGGGCGCTCTGAGCTGACCCAAATGGGTGCAGGTGCATTCAGGGGCATACCATCAGCACAAATGTGAAGTTTCGAGCAAATCGGCCAATGTCAATGTAAAATATGGCATTTCCTGTTTCCACAAGGGGGCGCTATAGAGACATTTTGCTCCCGACATGGGCGAGGCCCCTATCAGATTTAACAGCTTGCCATCCTTGACCTGTGTATCAATTTTTATGATGAAATGAGTTCAGTAAAGACATCAAAAACACAATCGTATTTTCATGGCAAGGGATCCATCTTCGCCGCCTTGCCACATGAATGCCATTAGTTGTAGCTTGACAGCATTCATAATGTAGCTTCAACAACTTGTTCTGCATTTTTTAGAAGTGGAATGAAGTTGATGGGTTCGACTTTGTGTCATCAGTACATGTTAAAGTAAAAAATGGTCACTTCCTGTGACCACCAGGGGGCGCTATTAGTAAAGTGGGAAGTTATGATATTGTGACTTTCAGGGCAAAGCCATCATCATTTCCAGCAAGTTTGAAGCTGCTACGATCAAGTATGTTGGCGTGAGAGCATTTTGAAATTTTTTTGTCGAGTCGCCAATTTTTGTCACGCCCTAGCAGCCACGCCCTTTGACCGACAGACATGCAGAGCACAACTTTTGATCAGCTTGGTCTCTACATGATTTCTACCAAATTTGAAGTCAATCGGTCAAAAACCTTAGGAGGAGTTCGTTTTCAAATTCAAGAATTCAATTCAAAATGGCTGACTTCCTGTTGGGTTCAGGGCGTGGCTCCAATAAGTTTTGTGTATGACTGGGTATGATACATATGTGTATCGAATTTTGTCTGCCTATGACAAAGTAATCGAACTGGACAATTCCTGTTACCACCGGATGGCGCTATTAGAAAAGTTGGAAGTTATTATATCTTGACATTCAGGGCGGAGCCATTATCATTTCCAGCAAGTTTGAAGCTGCTGCGATCAAGTATGTTGGCGTGAGAGCATTTTGAAATTTTTTTGGCGACTCGCCAATTTTTGTCACGCCCTAGCAGCCACGCCCTTTGACCGACAGACATGCAGAGCACAACTTTTGATCAGCTTGGTCTCTAGATGATCTGTACCATATTTGAAGTCAATCGGTCGAAAACCCTAGGAGAAGTTCGTTTTAAAATTTAAAAATTCAAATCAAAATGGCTGACTTCCTGTTGGGTTTAGGGCGTGGCTCCAATAAGTTTTTTGTCTGTCTGGGTATGATACATATGTGTATCGAATTTCGTCTGCCTATGACATAGTAACCGAACTGGTCACTTCCTGTCACCACAGTGGGGCGCTATTAGTAAAGTGGGAAATTATTATATTGTGACGTTCAGGGCAGAGCCATCATCATGTCCAGCAAGTTTGAAGCTTCTACGATCAAGTATGTTGGCGTGAGAGCATTTTGAAATTTTTTTGGCGACTCGCCAATTTTTGTCACGCCCTAGCAGCCACGCCCTTTGACCGACAGACATGCAGAGCATAATTTTTGATCAGCTTGGTCTCTAGATGATCTGTACCAAATTTGAAGTCAATCGGTCGAAAACCCTAGGAGGAGTTCGTTTTAAAATTCAAAAATTCAAATCAAAATGGCCGACTTCCTGTTGGGTTTAGGGCATGGCTCCAATGAGTTTTTTGTATGTCTGGGTATGATACATATGTGAATCGAATTTCGTCTGCCTACGACGAATTAACTGAACTGCACACTTCCTGTTACCACTAGGGGGTGCCATTAGTAAAGTGGGAAGTTATGAGATCATGACGTTGAGGGCGTAGACTTCAACATTTCCAGGAAGTTTGAAGATGCTACGATCAAGTATGTTGGCGTGAGAGCATTTTGAAATTTTTTTGGCAAGTCGCCAAATTTTGTAACGCCCTAGCAGCCACGCCCTTTGACCAACCGACATGCAGAGCACAACTTTTGATCAGCTTGCTCTCTAGATGATCTGGACCAAATTTGAAGTCGATCGGGCAAAATCCCTAGGAGGAGTTCGTTTTCAAAGTAAAAACTAGACACTTCCTGTTACCACTGGGGGGCGCTATTAGGAAAGAGAAAAGTTATGATATGGGGACGTTCAGGACGGAGACATCATCATGTCCAGCAAGTTTGAAGCTGGGAAGATCAAGTATATGGGCGTGAGAGCATTTTGAAATTTTTTTGTCGAGTCGCCAAATTTTGTCACGCCCTAGCAGCCACGCCCTTTGACCTACAGACATGCAGAGCACAACTTTTGATCAGCTTGGTCTCTATATGATCTGGACCAAATTTGAAGTCGATTGGGCAAAATCCCTAGGAGGAGTTCGTTTTAAAATTCAAAAATTCAAATCAAAATGGCCGACTTCCTGTTCGGTTTAGGGCGTGGCTCCGATGAAATTTTTTGTATGTCTAGGTATGATACATATGTCTACCGAATTTCGTCTGCCTACGAGAATGTAACCGAATTTCCCTATGGGAATTTTGAAACGTGTTTGGGGGGCGCTATTTTGGCATTTTGCGTCGACCATGAACGATCACCCAAAAATATCGAATTTCGGATCCGGCCGGACGAATGTGGAAAATTAGACGCGTTTTTACCATTGGGAAAGGGGCGAAATTCGCCTTTGAAATGTCGGAAGAATAATAATAATAATAATAATAATAATAAACAGCGCGATTTCAATAGGGCCCTCCGCAGACGACTTGCAAACGCATCTTGCTGAAAACAAAGCGCTGACAGCACAGTCTGGGAGTTAGATGCAGGCTGCCAGTGGTCCCTTCTGAAAGGAGCCAACCATTTATTCTGTCAGTGTAGCGAAGTCTTTCGCGATGGAATTAAACTGTCGTTTGGAGATTCTCTGACGACTGTTGTTACTGCAAACTGTACTACATATGTTAATTATGCATATGTTAATGAATGCGATATTCCGCTGTTTGCAGTCTACATTAAATTAAATTACTGCTTAGCAGAACTAGTGTTGGTCAAATGCAACGTTTATTGGCAAAAGTTATGTCTTCACTCATTACAATACAGGCTCGCTAAGTCAACAGCAGCTGTTTGCCAGCGAAGCGAAACCTCCGAGAATATTCGCGCAGATAACGGAAGAGCTATCACAGGACAAATGCGTGCAATTACATCTCGCAGGTAGGCAATGCCTAAATTACCGTCTGTAACCTCTTCAAATTCTGTAACGTTACTGTATCTAGCTAGCAAGTGAACAATGTTAATTACTGCTTCGTCTTCTGAAATAACAAGCACTGGTTTGAGTAACCGAACAATTAATAGCGCGACTCAATGACGGTTTCCCTGTAAGTTAATTAACTGTATTTGAGCGTTTGAAGTGTTTCCCAAGAGTTTTCTTGGCAAAGAGTGATAAAGGATAAAAAATAATAATTAGCTAAGTTGAAGACAAACGCATCTTGCTGAAAACAAAGCGCTGACAGCACAATACCTGGGAGTTAGATGCAGGCTGCCAGTGGTCCCTTCTGAAGGAGGCCAACCATTTATTCTGCCAGTGTAGCGAAGTCTTTCGCGATGGAATTAAACTGTCGTTTGGAGATTCTCTGACGACTGTTGTTTCAGCAAACTGTACTACATATCCCGGGCATATTGGATTCACTTAATGTAAGCATTTCGAATAACCAAGAGAATTAGCAACACCTGAGATGGGAGAATTAAAGTATCTTTAATCAAGGGAAATGACTGAAAACAGTTCAAGGCTAATAATCAGTTTAAAGACATGTTTATCGCCCTCCCAGCTCTCTGTTCACTGGCCGCCACTGCTAGCGACAGGAGCTGTCGCCTACAAACTCCCGTAGCTCCTTGCACAGCGCATCAGCAAACGCGGATATGTATTTAGTCTGTTAATTTAGTCAAATTAATATTTAAAATATTCTCAATCCTTCACAACTCTGTCTCATATTGTATGTTTTGTTAACTGTGTTCTATTCTTGTAAAAAAAAAAAAAAAAAAAAAAAAAAAATATACAAACAAATCAAATAGCCTATCGTATCGTGGATAATTTACGAAGAATGAATGAGTGAATGAATAAATGACAGGCAACCCATTACAGCTGGGGACTCAGCTAATCAATACTGAGGTCATTAGATTACATATAAAATGCTCTTTGGCAGTGAAAGCCTCATACAGAGACAATTACTTGTGAAGCAGCTCAAGGTTTGAAATCATGAACAATCTGAAAGGCTGTCTGCCTGTGCTTGTCTGGGTGTTTCTGTGTCCATCTTGGACATTTTAGACTGCAGTCATAGGTCATTCAAATGTCACTGTGCCGTTGCCCACAGGTGATTGGCCGAATCAACTGCAGTTCGGCCAATCGCCTGTGTGTAACAGCACAGTGAAAACCAACAGTTAAGACCTCTTACAGAGACAATAACGTGAAGCAGCTCAAGCTTTGAAATCATGAACAGTCTAAAAGATTGTCTGTCAGTCTGCCTGTCTCTGTCTGGCACTCTGCCTGCCTGTCTGTGTCTGTCTTTCTGTGTCCATCTTGGACATTTTAGACTGCAGTCTTTTTTTTAACTGTTAATACATTCAAACTTTGAGCTGGTTCATGTTTAACTCATTCATTCAATCATTCTTTCATTCTTTCTTTATTCAGCTTTCTTTCTTTCAGTTTTTTAATAAACATTCAAGTATTCTACATAATTCAAATATCATTATATTTTCATGGCAGCTATTCAGTGTGGCGTCAGCAAACATTCAAACATTCAAATCATTCAGACTTTATTGCATTCAAGACAGCATCGCAGTGTGGCTTCAGCTTTCAGCATTCACACCCGCAATTTCTTCAGAAATTGCTTCTCTAGTTAGTGTGCATGAAAATGCACACAATTGTTATTCCAGTTCTTCTTCTTATTATTATGATTATTATTATTCTTCTAACGCACTTAATGCGGCTTCAACCGTTTAACGAGAAACTTCGTTCAAACTGCGTTATGAGGTCTTACTTAGGACACCTGTGCAATGTATTTTTCATCTTTGTAACTTTTATACTTTTTGAGTTATTAATAAAAAACTATTAATTTTTTTCCCCCCATAGACTTAACATTGGGCTGATGACATCACAACTATTTCACTGTTCAGCCATTCCAACTGTCAGTTCTCATCAACTTTGACTCCCGCCAACTGTATTCTCTGTCTACAACTGTTACAAAATGGAAGTCCTCTTTCTTTCTTTCTTCCATTCCCTTTTTCTTTCTTAATTTCTTTCCTTCCTTCCTTATTTATTTCCTTCCTTCTTTCCTTCCTTCCTTTTTTCTTTCTTTCTTCCTTCTTCCCTTCCTTTCTTTCCTTTTTCCTTCCTTCCTTCCATCCTTCTTTCCTTCCTTACTTTTTTCTTTCCTTTCCTCCTTTCCTTCTTTCCTTCCTTTCTTTCCTTACTACCTTCCATCCTTACTTCTTTCCTTTCTTCCTTCCATCTTTCCTTCCCTCTTTCCGACTTTCCTGCCTTCCTTACTGCTTTCCATCCTTCCTTCCATCTTTCCTTCTTTCCTTCCTTCTTTACTTATTTCCTTACTTCCTTCTTTTCTTCTATCCTTTCTTCTTTTTTCCTTCTTTCCTTTTTTCCTTCCTTTTCTTCTTTACTTACTTCCATCCATCTTTCCTTCCTTCATTCCTTCCTTCTTTCCTTCTTTATTTCTTCCTTCTTGCCTTCCTTCCTCCATTCCATCTCCTCCCTTCTTTCCTTCCTTCATTCTTTCTTTCCTTCCTTCTTTCCTCCCTTTCTTTTCCTTCTTTCCTTTCTTCCTTCTTTCTATCTATCCTTCCTTCCTCTTCCCTTCCTTCCTTCCTTCGTTTATTCCTTTCTCCCATCTTTTCTTCCTTCCTTCCTTGTTTCCTTTCTTATTTCCATTCTCCTTCCAACAATTTTTCCTTCCTTCCTTCATTCCTTCTTTTTTGCCTTCCTTCCTTCCTTCCTTCCTTTTCTTCTTTCCTTTCCTTCCTTTTTTGCTTCTTTACTGAGTTCCTTCTTTCTATCGTTCTTTTCCTTCTTTCCTTTCTTCCTTCCTTCCTTCTTTCCTTCCCTCGTTCTATCTTTCCTTCCTTCTTTTTCTCTTTCCTTCCCATTCTTTCCCTGTTTCATTTTCCTAGATAGCGAGCTATGCAAACTTTGAGCTTAGCTACCAACATTTGCGAAGTTAGCTGAGTAATGAGGTTAGCATGTTCAGCACTTTTAGCATAGTAAGCACACATGCTAATAATATTAGCTAAGTTAGCTTAGTAACGTGGTTAGCGTGGTTAGCGCTGTTAGCATAGTTAGCATTGATAGCATACATGCTAATAACATTAGCTAATTCAGCTGAATGACGAGGTTAGCATAGTTAGCATTGTTAGAATACATGCTAATAACATTAGCTAACTTAGCTCAGTAACGTGGTTAGCATGGTTAGCATAGTTAGCATACATGGTAATATCATTAGCTAAGTTAGCTGAGTAACGTGGTTAGCATTGTTAGCATAGTTAGCATAGTTTGCATATATGCTAATAACATTAGCTAACTTAGCTGAGTAACGTGGTTAGCATGGTTAGCATTGTTAGCATACATGCTAATATCATGAGCTAAGTTAGCTGAATAACGTGATTAGCATAGTTAGCATTGTTAGCATACATGCTAATAACATTAGCTAAATTAGTTGAGAAACGTGGTTAGCATGGTTAGCATACATGCTAATATCATTAGCTAAGTTAGCTGAGTAACGTGGTTAGCATTGTTGGCATAGTTAGCATACATGCTTATAACATTAGCTAAGTTAGCTGAGTAATGTGGTTAGCATGGTTAGCATAGTTAGCAAAGTTACCATACATGCTAATATCATTAGCTAAGTTAGCTGAATAACGTGGTTAGCATGGGTAGCATTGTTAGCGTAGTTAGCTAATGATATTAGCATGTATGCTAACTACGCTAACAATGCTAACCATGCTAACCACGTTATTCAGCTAACTTAGCATACATGCTAATATCGTTTGCTAAGTTAGCTGAGTAACGTGGTTAGCATAGTTAGCATACATGCAAATAACATTAGCTAAGTTAGCTGAGTAACGTGGTTAGCATAGTTAGCATACATGCCAATATCATTAGCTAAGTTAGCTGAGTAACGTGGTTAGCATGGTTAGCATTGTTAGCATAGTTAGCATACATGCTAATAATATTAACTAAGTTAGCTGAATAAGGTGGTTAGCATGGTTAGCATAGTTAGCATACATGCTAATAACGTTAGCTAAGTTAGCTGAGTAACGTGGTTAGCATAGTTAGCATTGTTAGCATACATGCAAATAACATTAGCTAAGTTAGCAGAGTAACTTGGTTAGCATGGTTAGCATTGTTAGTATGGTTAACATACATGCTAATAACATTGGTTAAGTTAGCTGAGTAACGTGGTTAGCATTGTTTGCATAGTTAGCAGTTAGCATACACGCAAATAACATTAGCTAAGTTAGCAGAGTAACTTGGTTAGCATGGTTAGCACTGTTAGTATGGTTAACATACATGCTAATAACATTAGTTAAGTTAGCTGAGTAACGTGGTTAGCATTGTTTGCATAGTTAGCAGTTAGCATACTTGCTAATAACATTAGCTAAGTTAGCTGAGTAACATGGTTAGCATGGTTAGCATTTTTAGCATAGTTAGCATACATGGTAATATTAGCTACGTTAGAGTAACGTGGTTAGCTTGGTTGGCACTGTTAGAATAGTTAGAATTGCTAGCATACCTGCTAATAACATTAGCTAAGTTAGCTGAGTAACGTACTTAGCATGGTTAGCATTGTTAGCATAGTTAGCATAGTCAGTGTACATGATAATAACATTCGCTAACTTAGCTGAGTAACGTAGTCAGCATAGTTAGCATAACTGCTAACAACATTATTCAGTTAAATAACATGGTTAGCACTACAGTTTGCATTTTCATGCGCTCGTAATTCCCTGGAATTACATTCTCTAGTTATTATTCCATATCCTTCTGTAATCACACGGTTCGCTACTCCTCCCACAGTTTTCACCCGATCCCCACAGATTACACATGAAAATGTCCGGCTCCCTTGTGAGGAGTGTGCTATGACTGTTCTAAGCGATCCGACTTACGGACTTCCCACAATTCCCGAAAAACATGGACTTCTGAAACCTCTTTATAATGGAAGTCAATGAGAAAACTCACTCATCTTCACCCTCTCACCGTGAACTCATATATTGACGTAGAAACTCTGTTCCAACTCCCAAACATTGACAAGCAAACCCAAGCAACCATTAGGAACAGCATAGCAACCGCCTAGCAACGACCTAGCAAACACCCAGAACACCATAGCAACCACCCAGAACGCCCTAGCAACCACCCAGAACACCATAGCAACCGCCTTGAAACACCCTAGAAACCACCCAGAGCACCATGGCAACCACCTAGCAAAGCCCTAGCAACCACCCAGAACACTATAGCAACTGACGCAAGCAAATAAAAAACACCATAGCAAGCAACACCTAGCAACCACCCAGAACACCATAGCACCCGAAGCAAAGCCCAGCAACCACTCAGAACACCATAGCGCTTAGCCAGCAACGACCTAGCAACCACCTAGAACACCCAGAACCGCCTAGCAATGCCCTAGCAACCCAGAACACCATAGCAACCGCCTAGCAAGCGCCCTAGCAACCACCCAGAACACCACCATAGCAACACTCTAGCAACCACCCAGAACACCATAGCAACTGCCTAGCAACGCCCTAGCAACCACCCAGAACAGAGCAACTGCCTAGTAACACCCTAGCAGCAACTGCCTAGCAATGCCCTAGCAACTACCCAGAACACCATAGCAACTGCCTAGCAAAGCCCAAGCAACCACCCAGAACACATAGCAACTGCCTAGCAATGCCCTAGCAACCACGCCAAAAACACCATAGCAACCCTAGCAAACCTAGCAACCACCCAGAACAACACCATAGCAACTGCCTAGCAATGCCCAACAACCACCCAGAACACCATAGCAACCGCCTACCAACGCCCTAGCAACCACCCAGAACACCTAGCAACCACCCAGAACACCAGAACAACTGCCTAGCAACGCCCTAGCAACCACCCAGAACACCATAGCAACTGCCTAGCAACACCTAACAACCACCAGAACCATAGCAACTGCCTAGCCTGCAGCACCCTAGCAACCACCCAGAACACCATAGCAACTGCCTGAACACCATAGCAACCGCCTAACACCAAAGCAACCACCCAGCAACTAGAACAACCTGCCTAGCAATGCCCCCAGAACACCCGCCTAGCAACCACCCAGAACACCGTAGCGCAACCACAGAACAACCATGCAAAACAGCGCCAAGCAACGCCCTAGCAACCACCCAGAACACCATAGCACCCAGCCCTAGCAACCCCAGAACACCATAGCAACCGCCTAGCAATGCCCTAGCAAACCTAGAACACCCCAGAACACCAATAACCAACCAGAACACCATAGCAAACGCGCCCTAACAACCACCCAGAACACCAACAACATGGCAAACCGCAACCACCCAGAACAAAACAACTGCCTAGCAATAGCAACCACCCAGAACACCATAGCAACTGCCTAGTAACACCTAGCAAACAGAACACCATAGCAACCACCCAGAACACCATAGCAACCGCCTAGCAAAGCCCTAGCAACCACCCAGAACACCATATAGCCTAGCAACGCCCTAGAGAACAATGCCCTAGCAATGCCCTAGCAACCCAGAACACCATAACATCAACCACTAACAACCACCCAGAACAACAGAACCCTGGAACAAGCAACCACCTAACACTGTAGGTGCAAAGCCCTAGAGCAGCAGGCACAATTCAGAAAATTTACCAGAACCTGGCAAGCACCTCGAACTTTTCTAGTTAAAATTTAGCGAATTTTCACAGCTGTTCACAGTTTCCGTAAACTCACTGATGGTCACCATGGCCAACGTTACTACCAACAAGAGTATATGATGTTGGTGGAAGGGGAGAACAAAGCCCGAAAAGGTGAAATGGTCGGGTCGGCTGCATTTACCAATATCAGCAGAATACCCGTGAATATTAGTTGTCTCAGCTGAAAGTCAGTGAAAGTACCTTGTGAAAAACGTTAATCACAGAGAGGAGTATTGGAGGTGATCCTCAGCTCTCCATCAAGATGCCTGTTTACAAAAGCAATCCACCTGTTCTTCATTGTTCGCTAATTAAATAGGATTACAGAGATTTTTTAAATTCTCGCATTCAGAGAAGATACAATTTTGGGACACAGCAGGCAGAATACCTGATTTGCTTCCAAGAAAACTGAATACTGGTGACTCAACTGGCAAGCTACACACAGGACGTGCAGTCACTAACCATGATTGAGGTGGTAGCCAAAGATGCAATGCACTCATGATTTTATATACTGCTAGGGGCGAGAGGACTTCAGTGTGTCATCAGGTCCTATTTAACCCTGCCCAAAAAAATCAGGATAACAAAGCTGGTGAAAAACTGTTTAACGGTCTAATGCCACTATTCAGCACTAGTTTAGTTTGCAGTCTTTTCACGTTACCAGCTTCTATTTTGTAACTATTTGGTACATTGTGTTTAGAAGCAAATCTTGGATTTCAGTTTACCTGGACTTTAAGAAATGACAGAGCAGAGACGGGCTACATTGACAACGTACTTAATGGTGATATTGCAGGGATGGAAAAAAAAAAAAAAACTTTCTCTGAAGTCCATCTCCCGTTTCAGCAATTTTTTTCTCAGGCGTGTAAATTTGTTTCAAGATTTCACTTACTCAAAATGTTTTCAGCATTCAAAATGATAGGCAACATTTGCAGGGAGAAGCAGTTGCACACTCCTTGCCAATGCTATAATAATTAATTCATTAAATTACCAACGTTTCTTTCATCGAAGCATTGGTAATTGAATAATTTAGTAAATTGGTTATTACTGCAGTTCATCATGAAAGTTTGATGTGTGGCATGCATTTAAAATCAGTTAAAATGGGTGCCATGCGTCAAACTTTCATGGTCGCAAAATCTTTGTTGAGGTCTTTATTGTCCAGTTTCTAGGAAAGATTTTAGAAGACTACAATATGAGACTTTAAGAACAGTAACTATCTTAATACTTAGTAAGAAAGGAAATCTAAACCTTATCTCACTACCATCTTCAGCAGCATTTAATACACAACATTCTATTTTAAGATGGAATTTCGAGAAATTTCAGTTATTACCATCCATCCAATTTTATATTGTAGCCTTCCTCTTTCACACAAAGCTATGTCTAACTCATTAATGGCTACGCAAGCTTATTGGTGGCCTATTTGCTCAATAAATTAATTCAATCAATTGTCTGATTCTTAATTGTAAACAGGTTGAGAGTCAACCTGCATTATGGTAACATCGCTGTTTGTAGAGAGTTTTATTTTCATATAAGCAAACTTCACATGCGGACCTGAGACGGCAAAACCATGTTTTTTAAACATTTTCTTTGGTGTAACAAGCCGAGACTGCCGCAGAAAAAAGAATAGTTTTGTGGGCAAAGGGAATTCAGTAGCTTCGAAAGAAATTTTATGTCATCATTAATGTAAATTGGAAAATGCTTGATTTCTATTGCAATGAAAACTAATTTAAACTGAGGGGAAATGGACAATACGTAATTCTACTGATCGATCCTCGCAACTGAACAAATAAATGCTTAGTTGCTGATAAGGAAGCATAAATGGGAACTGATTTAGAGAAAGAATGCGCTTTAAAGGAAAAGTAAACATACGGTAAACCTACATTGCCAAATAAAGTACATAATCTCTGCTATCCAGAACGCATAATCCTAGAAATGTCAGAATCTGCCATTGCCGCCATTGATAATAATCAAGCAATCAAACAATAGGAAATATTCTTCCCAGACCAGTGTGTGACATCACTAGGGCTGATCCTGTCTTTTGAGTGTATGGAGTAAAAGCATAAGTATTCGAAGTTGAGTCGATGATTAAGAGCAGTCGGCATAAGGTGAGGCAGGATCCTCACCATTAAGCAAACAATAACTCTCTATTACTTTGCTTGATTAGCAATCAGAGGATTGATTAACTAATTTGCAAGACTAAACGGCAGAATGGCATGCCAATGTAATCCACGACATTATTGCTCTGTGCATCAAACTTAAAATGCCCACAAGACAGCAAATTTATTCATATTTGGAAACGCAATGCCATTAACAAATATTAAAACCTTTCTTGTGCCCCTTTCAATGGGTGGTCAATATGTTTACATTAATGTTTCCCCCCTTATACGTACTCTTTAATGCCATTCAAATATTCAAAATATATATATATATATATATATATACACACACACACTGGGGTGCAAAAATTTGGGCACCCCTGGTTTAAATGTCTGTTACAATTAATCTCCAAGTGATGGAAAGCAAGCTGAATACTAAATGCTACAAAGTTAAACTTGACACATTTCATCATATACTGAACAAAAATATAAACACAACAGTTTAGTCCTTTCAATATTCCGCATAATTATTTCTGAGGTTGGCTTAGTTGGGTTTATTTATGTGACCAAGGTTGTGTGCCACTGGTCTGTGCGCATTTCAGTCACCTTCTCCATATCATTGTTAAGTTCATGCCCTTTGTCAAAATTGGCCTGTCAGACAGGTAGTGCATGATCTAGAGCTATTGAAATCAGATACAGTCAGCCCAGGCACATCCTGTACTCTGGTCAACAAAAGGCCACCTCAAAAGTCCCAGTTCTGCCATTGTTCAAAATGCCATAAATGACTCGAGCCATCCGGGAGCATGCCATTGGCATGCTCAATGCAGGAATGTTTTTCAGGGATGTTGAAAGGGCTCTTAATGTCCATATTTCAACACTAAGTCGCATAAAACACCTTTTTGAGGAATGAGGCAAGACAGCACACAGCCCACATGCATGACGACCATGTGTGACAACCCTCGCCCAAGACCGCCATCTCTGGACTCTCCATCTCTGTGATTGTCTGAGACCAGTAACTGCCACTGCAGATGAGACAGCTGGTCCCCACCATCGCCCCATTTTTGCCAAAACCGTGAAAAATAATCTCCAGGAAGTCCATATTTTTATGTGTTTTGCTCTTTGTGGATTGGACCTCTCCTCAGCTCGATGAAAAAATTGGTTCAACGAAGTGAATAGACACATTTGATGGCCAATGGCACAATGGAGGACTGTTTTCTTGAGAGACGAGTCAAACTTCACACAGCGGATGGACGGGGGATCGTTACGCTGACATGATGGTGTGCATGGTGGCACATGGTGGTGGAGTGCTGGTTTGGGTGGGAATATTCCAAGGACATTTGCACCCAACTGCAGTTCATGAACAGCAACTTGAATGCAGTGCGATTTCACGATGAGATGCTGCTGCCTATCGTCCTACCATTCATCCATCAAAACAATAACCATCCAGCATGACCATGCCAGACCTACGTCACCCATGTATGCACAGAGTTCCTTGAGCCTGAAAAAATTTGTGTGCTTGAATTGCCGGCTTATTCCTTGGATTTGTCCCCCTTCCAGCATTTTTGGGATGTCCACAAGCAACGAGTTTGTCATTGGATTCCACTTTCGGCCAATAGCCACCAACTCCACGCAGCTCTTGAAGAGAAGGGGGAACACGTGCCCCAACTCAACATTGACCATTTGTTACAGTCCTCACAGCAGACATGTGTAGCAGTGCAGCAGGCCAAAGGCAGACATACCAAATATTGATTTTTGAAATTTGGACAATAGACCCCATCCCCTTCATCATTACGCCATCACGAGATTATTGTTTGTCTGTTTAAATCATTGATCAAAATGTATTGCAATATGGTCATACAATCTGTCTACACTCAATTAAAGTACAGTGAGCTTCTGAACATGGTCATATTTCTCACAATAAGAAGAGTTGCGTTTATATTTTTGTTCAGTGTATTTTAAAGCAAGAATAATTTTTATTTTTAACTTTTTACAGTTTCAAAATAATAAAACAAGGAAAAAGTGCAAAGGTTTGGGAACCCTGTCAGCTAGTACTTTGTAACTCCTCCTTGGGCAGCGATAACAGCTTGCAAATGCTTCCTGTAGCCAGCTAAGATTCTTTCAATTCTTGTCTTTAGAATTTTTCCCCATTCCTCCTGACAGAACACCTCTAGCTCGGAAATATTCTTCGGCCTTCTTGCATGCATGGCATGTTTGAGATCTCTCCACACTAGATTTTCAATAATATTCAAGTCTGGAGACTGTGATGGCCATTCCAAAACCTTCATCTGTCTTTTCTGGAGGTACCTCATGGTGGATTTTGAGGTATGCCTTGGGTCATTGTCTTGCTGGAATACCCAAAGTCTCTTCAACTTCAATTTCTGGACCGAGCTTTTAACATTAGCCTCTAGAATGTCTTGACATTTGGTGGAATCCATTCTTCATTCCACCCACACAATATTGCCTGTGCCCCCAGCTGCTACACAACCCCAAAGCATAATGGATCCACCTCCATGCTTAACAGTTGCCAATGTGTTCTTCTCTACAAATGCCACACCCTTTTTTCTCCAAACATACCTTCTTTCCCAGATAGCGGGCGCCTCTGCTCCGGATCTGCACGGCGCTGGCACGGATCCGGTGCAGAGGGGCTTGCTGTCTGGGTTGGTTGTGGCCAAACAGTTCAATTTTGGTTTTGTCATTCCAAAGCACATTGTTCCAATAGGCTTGAGGTTTCTCAAGGCTTTCTTTTGCACACTTCAGACGCTTAATTTTGTGTTGAGGTCATAGGAAAGGCTTCTTTCTTGCAACTCTGCCATGTAGGTCTTTGTTGTTTAAGGTACGCTGTATTGTTGTCCTGCGAACAACAAGACCTCTGGAGTGTTATGCAAAAACCTAGCAAGTCTAATTTTGGTCGAAACTAAGTTAGGACCATTTTTGTGCTTATTAGGCTTTGCCTCATCATATACAATAAGATACATGAAAAGTAATCATTGATTTCCTATGTTTTCCAGTGGCAAAACCAAGCAAGTCATCAGTATTTAATCAGTTGTGAAGTAAAAATCAAGCAAGTTGATCTTCCTTGGTTCGACCACATAAAATTTTCGATTTTTTATGATAAAACCTGGTCAGTGAATTAGCCAGTTATGAAGCAGCATACCTATATTATCTGATCTGTGAGGTAAGTCCCCATGCAGAGCATAGGATGTGCAGGACATTCATGGTCAGAATTCGTAAATCACGCAATTCACGTACTAATAACGACTGAAAAATGGCTTGAAGAGGGAAGCAAATGGTGGAGTTAACACGGAAAAACTGTCAAATGCCACTGCAGCTGCATAATCGTTAGGTTTTGGTCCATCATTTTGAGATTTGACATTTTATATTTTCAGATGGAAAAATTTCTTCAGTCATATTGTCAGGGATACTAATAAAAAAGAAAAAAAATCCTCCATAAATATCTCTTATTAGGTCATGAACAAATAACTACCATGTCAGTTTCATTGTCGGACAAGAGCTTAACCCCAGAGTGATACAGTTTTCTGTCTTTTTCTCGGAATCAGCTTTTTGTCACTTACTAGGTTTTTCCATAACACTCAAGACCTGTGTCTGCTACTCTTTTTTGCAGCTCTTTTGCAGTGATGTGTGGGTTCTTATGAGCATTTCTCACCAGATCTCAGGCCATTCTATCTGAAATTTCTGTTGTCTTCCAGATATTGCCTTGACTTCAATTGTTCCACTTATTTTCCATTTTCATACGATGTTCCTGACAGTAGAAATGGGTAGTTTGAAACGTTGTGAGAGTTTTTTGTAGCCCTCTCATTGTTGGGAGAAGTGAATCATCTTGATTTTGACATCCTTGGACAACTGTTTAGAGAGACACATGGTTTTTAACACCAGACACAACAGCCACCACAGTTGGATACTTTAGAAGGCATGGAGTTACTTCAGAATATATAGATCAACCCTGGAATTATATTCACCTGACTCATTGAAGCCCTAACAAGTAAATCACCAGGGTCTGGGTCGTCTTCATCATCATATTTTTAAAAGGTAACAGAATAATCCAAAAGGGTTCCCAAACTTTTGCACAGGGCCCTTTTTCCTTTATTTTCATTAAACTCAGAAAAATTCAAATAAAAAGAAACCTTGCCTTTAAATTTGCAAAAAAGGTGTCATGTTTAACTTTGTCGCATTTAGTGTTCAGGTTTGCTTTCAATCACTTGGAGATTAATTGTAACAGACATTTAAACCAGGGGTGCCCAATTTTTTGCACCCCACTGTATATATAGGGGAGAGGGGGGTTCGTTGGAACAGATTTCACAAAAATGCTTATTTTCAAAATATGGCTATATTGAAAATTCTACTGTATGTTATTTTTTATACATATCTATGTGTACAACAATCTCAGCAATAAAGCTCAGCAGTGTTCAAAGAGGTTCATAAAAAAAATAAGTCTTTGTGATATGAGTCGAGGGGTTCCAACTCACCCCACAGTGGGACGAGTTGGAACATGCCATGGAGTGAGTTGGAACACCTAAGTTAGTGAAGGGAAAATCATGAATTATCTTGACATATGGTCTAATTTTGACACTTTTTCCTCCCTGGGAGTGGTCCTGATGAAATATGTGTTGAGGAATAATCAAGGACCCTAAACTACCAAAATTTGTATGTGCCTCAACCACATAATTCTTGAGTGACCCTACATGCCTTAGGCAAGTCTTGATCTGCAGTTGGACACTAAATAATCATTAGACCTCAGCAGTATTTAATGAAACATGCTAACAACATAAAATACATGAACTTCTTTTTTCCTAAATTCATTCTAAAAAATATAGAACTTCATCAAAATTGAAGACAATTTTGCTAAGAAATAAAGAAGAAATCAGGGTTTTTTTAGTGGCTGTGCTTTTTGATCAGGCCTATTTAAGAACAGAAATCTACAACAGTATTTAATGTGATCATTTTTAAGCATAAGTGCAGTAACATGTACCAGTCTACTTGTGATGAACAGCGGGATTTGTTGGAACATGATCCAACTAGCCCCCCACATCATGTTAAAACTAGCCCCATGCTATAATCATGAGAACACATGCAGTGGACACAATACACATTAGCACAGGCAAATTATTTGTTGCCCCATTTTGTTTACATTCATCCAAACAATTAACACACAATAGGGTTCATTCATGGGGATCATGTGTACTGAACAAAGTAGATATTTTCAAAAGGTAAAAATTTTACACCAAGATGCAAAAAACATACAAACCTCTATTAACACATGTGAACTTCAAGCATAGTCTAGATACCAATATGGCTGAAGGGAAGTGGTATAGGCTTCCACAAGATTGCAGCAAAGTCTTCAAAAATTCTTTGCATCTTCAGGGAAGTGGTATGTTTCAACATACCCCACGTCCCAACCAACCCCCCTCTCCCTATATATATATATATATATATATATATATATATTCAGCGCCCTCCATAATTATTGGCACCGCTGGTTGAGATGTGTTAAAAGCCTTCAATTCAATTTTTATTGCAGAAGCATACTCACACTGAAAATTGTAGAAAAATGTAACCTTCAACTCAAGTGAATTTTAAGGGAAAAAAATATCCCTGACTAAGAAATAATTATTTTTCATAAAATCACCTGTCCCACAATTATTGGCACCCCTAACAATTCCTAGAAATAAATGTAATTGAAGTATTTCTGTCATTTCTACAGTAGTTTACAAAGTTGATCAGAGTATCTAGGAACATTTAATTAGTAATTCATCACTTCCTGTTTCCCTGGGGTATACATATGACGTGACACAGAGGCCATTTCTCTTATCCACTCTTCAAAATGGGAAAGACAAAGGAACACACCATTCAAGTAAGGCAGATGTGTGTCGACCTTCACAAGTCAGGCAATGGCTACAAGAAAATAGCCACTCGCCTGCACCTGCCCATATCTACTGTCAGAGGAATCATTCAGAAGTTTAAAACAACTGGAACAGTGGTAAACAAGCCTGGACGAGGACGCAAGGTTATTTTGCCACCACGCACAGTGAGGAGGATGGTAAGAGAAATAAAAAGTTCTCCAAAGCTCACTGTTAAAGAATTGCAACAAATGGTAGCATCTTGGGGTCACAAAGTCTCCAAAACAACCATCAGGCGCTATCAACATGCCAACAAGCTGTTTGGGAAGCATGCACGGAAAAAACCTTTTCTCACTCACAATCATAAAGCAAACGTCTGGAGTTAAGCTAAAAGCGGTACTGGGACCGTGTGCTTTGGTCAGATGAGACCAAGAGAGAGCTTTTTGGCAACAAACACTCTAAGTGGGTCTGGCAGAACACAAAAGATGAGTATGCAGAAAAGCACCTCATGCCCACTGTGAAGTATGGGGGAGGATCGGTGATGCTGTGGGCCTGTTTCTCTTCCAGAGGCCCTGGGAACCTTGTTAGGGTGCATGGCATCATGAACGCTTTGAAATACCAGGACATTTTAAATCAAAATCTGGTGGCCTCTGCCCGAAAGCTGAAGATGGGTGGTCACTGGGTCTTTCAGCAAGATAATGACCCTAAACATGTGGCCAAATCTACATAGAAATGGTTCACCAGACACAGAATCAAGCTCCTCCCATGGCCATCTCAGTCCCCAGACCTCAACCCCATTGAAAACCTGTGGAGTGAGCTGAAGAGGAGAGTGCAGAGGAGAGGACCCAGGTCGCTGGATGATTTAGAGAGATTGTGCAAAGAGGAATGGTCGAAGATCCCTCTTTCTGTATTCTCCCATCTTGTGAAACATTATAGGAGAAGATTAGGTGCTGTTTTGTGGGCAAAAGGGGGTTGTACAAAGTGTTAACATCAGGGGTGCTAATAATTGTGGCACACATGATTTGATGTAAAAGAATTATTTCTTTGTATGGGATTTTTTTGCAACTGAATAAATGCACTTGAATCAAAGGTTGGATTTTCCTCTTTTTTTCATTGTGGTCCTATATTATTTAGAAAAAAACTGAATTTATTAGAAGCTAAAGAACACATCTTAACCAGGGGTGCCAATAATTATGGAGGGCAGTGTATATATATACACACACACACACACACACACTTGGGGTCAAAAATTTGCATTGTATTTCATTAGGGCCTGAGCACCGGCCGGTGCCAGGGCCCGGAACGGGTCCTGGCACCGAAGGTGCGAGGAACCTATTGTTTTTGAAGGGATTTTTATTATTCTTCTTCTTCTTCTTCTTAGTTATTATTATTATTATTATTTTTATTCTGCTGCGAGAACAGCGTTTTTGAGGGCCTTGCCATGCACGAAAAACTCACAAAAATTTGCAGAGACGTCAGTCGTGGTGAAAATTTCAAAGTTTTGTTATTTTTATGCTTGGACATGCCCCGGTGACTCTATAGCGCCACCAAACACGCGGCCATTTTGGAACGCAATTGCTCGGATTCTCACGAAATTCGATATGGCCATAGTAGTCATTATGAAGTTTTTTGTTAATTTTTTTGAAATTTTTTTGCCTGACAGGAAGTGAGCTATGAGCCATTTCCTGCGTTTTTTCAGATTTTACGAAGACATTTTTGAGGGTCTTATCATACTCGAAAACTCGCCAGACTTGGCTCATAGATTAGAAACATGAATCTCTTCGATTTGATGTCTCATTTGGCATTGGGTGTGACATGGTGGCTCTATAGCGCCCCCTAAAAGATAATTGCATTTTTGAGGGCCTCAGCATGCTCGAAAACTCACGAAATTTTGCAAACTTATAAAGCCGGTCATAAGTTTTACTATGATATAGGGTTTACAGATGGGCATGGCAAAATCGCATTATAGCGCCACCTAGAAAATTTCAATGAAGCAGCCCTCGCAGCGTGTTTCACCTACATGTACAAAATTCGGTGTCCATGTAGATTATGCCAAGCCCTAAAAAAAAGTCTCTTGGTGCCATGACCTAGACCCAACAGGCAGTCCGCCATTTTTAATTGAAATTGCAACTTTTTTTGATTTTTCGCCATTCACAGGCGTCGTACTTGAACGAACTCCTCCCAGAGATTTTATCCGATCAACTTAAAATTTGGCGTATGACATCTAAACACCTTGCCGATGTTAAATTGCGAAGCTTTTTTGGATTCATCGCACGATGTATCCGTGGCGTTGCGGCGAATTTCGATGTTCCGCCATGAAACAGGAAGTTGGTTTAACTCCCACATACTATGTGAGATTTGCCTGAAACTTTCCGAGCTTGATATAAGTGTCCTCCAAAGTATAAATATATGCTGATATTAGATCGGGAGTGGCCAGGTGGCTCCACAGCGCCCTCTAGACACAGCCATGTTAAGATAAAAGTGCTTGAATGTTCATGAAATTTGGTGTGATCATTGAATTTCTCATGCAGGGTTATGGTAATTTTTTTGAAATTTTTTGGCCAAACAGGAAGTGAGCTATATGCCATTTCCTGCGTTTTTCCAAATTTTACGAACACACGTTGAAAGGCCTTCGGATATTCCAAAACTTGCAAAACGTTGCACAAATTGACAGTGTTTATGATCTTTTACTTGATATCCCAATTGCCATTTAATATGGCACAATGCCTCTTTAGCGCCCCCTCAACTTTTTTTTTAAAAGAATTGCCTCTTTGAGGGTCTCAACATGCTTGAAAATATACAAAAATCAACACACTCATGGAGCCTGGTATTACGATAACTATGGTACAGGTTTTGCACGCAGGCATGTCAAAATGTTATTCTTGGGCCCTCCAGAAAATTTCAACAAAACAATTCTCAAAGTTCAGTTCACCAACATGAACAACATTTGGTGGAGACATGAAACGTGCCAAGACTTGTAAAAAAATTGTATCGTGCCACGACCCGAACCCAACAGGAAGTGCATTATTTTGATTTAAAATTTCAACTTTTTTTCATGAACAGGTGTCATACTTTAACGTGCTAAACCTATTGATTTCAGGAGTGGTGTTTGCACTCCCTTCAGGAAAACGCATTGTACACAGTCTAGCAGTGTCCAATGGCTGTGAATGGACACCTGCACCCATCAACATCTCGCCACCACCCCAACGTGCTTGAGGGGTGCGAGGGCCCTTTCAACGCTGCTTGCAGCTTTAATTATTATTATTATTTTTATTCTGCTGCGAGAACGCGTTTTTGAGGGCCTTGCCATGCACGAAAACTCACAAAAATTTGCAGAGACGTCAGTCGTGGTGAAAATGTCAAATTTTTGTTATTTTTGTGCTTGGGCATGCCCCGGTGGCTCTATAGCGCCAACAATCACGCGGCCATTTTGGAACGCAATTGCTCGGATTCTCACGAAATTCGATATGGCCATAGTAGCCATTATGAAGTTTCTTGTCAATTTTTTTGAAATTTTTTTGCCTGACAGGAAGTGAGCTATGAGCCATTTCCTGCGTTTTTTCAGATTTTACAAACACATTTTTGAGGGTCTTATCATACTAGAAAACTCGCCAAACTTGGCTCATAGGTTGAAAACATGAATCTCTTCGATTTGATGTCTCATTTGGCAATGGGTTTGACATGGTGGCTCTATAGCGCCCCCTAATAGATAATTGCATTTTTGAGGGCCTCAGCATGCTTGAAAACTCACGAAATTTTGCAAACTTATAAAGCCGGTCATACGTTTTACTAGGATATAGGGTTTACAGATGGGCATGGAAAAATCGCATTATAGCGCCACCTAGAAAATTTCAATGAAGCAGCCCTCGCAGCGTGCTTAACCTACATGTACTAAATTCGGTGTCCATGTAAATTATGCCAAGCCCTAAAAAAAAGTCTCTTGGTGCCATGACCTAGACTCAACAGGAAGTCCGCCATTTTTAATTGAAATTGCAACTTTTTTTGATTTTTCGCCATTCACAGGCGTCGTACTTTAACGAACTCCTCCTACACTTTTTATCCGATCAACTTAAAATTTGGCGTATGACATCTAAAGACCTTGCTGATATTAAATTGCGAAGCTTTTTTGGATTCATCTAACGATGTATCCGTGGCGTTGCGGCGAATTTCGATGTTCCGCCATGAAACAGGAAGTTGGTATTACTCCCACATACTATGTGAGATTTGCCTGAAACTTCACAAGCTTGATAAAAGTGTCCTCCCAAGTATAAATATATGCTGATATTAGATCGAGATTGGCCAGGTGGCTCCACAGCGCCCACTAGCCACGGCCATGTAAAGATAAAAGTGCTTGAATGTTCATGAAATTTGGTGTGATCATTGAATTTGTCATGCATGGTTATGGAAACTTTTTTGAAATTTTTTGGCCAAACAGGAAGTGAGATATGAGCCATTTCCTGCGTTTATCCAAATTTTACGAACACATGTTTGAGGGCCTTAGAATACTCCAAAACTTGCAAAACATTGCAGAAATTATAACTATCTTATGGTCTTCAATTTGATACACCAATTGGAACTTAATGTGGGACAATGGCTCTATAGCGCCCCCAATTATTTTTTTAAAACAATTGCCCTTTTGATTGTCTAAACATGCTTGAATACTCACAAAATTTTGCATACGTATTAAGCCGGTCATTTCTTTAACAAGGATATTGGGAACACGCATGGGTATGGCAAAATAGCATTAAAGCGCCCCCTAGAAAATTTCAATGAAGCAGCCCAGTAGCCCGTTTAACCTACATGTACGAAATTCGGTGTGCATGTGGATTATGCCGAGAACTAAAAAAAAGTCTCTTCGTGCCATGAACTAGACTCAACAGGAAGTCCGCCATTTTTAATTGAAATTGCAGCTTTTTTTTTATTTTTTGCCATTAACAGGCGTCGTACTTTAACGAACTCCTCTTAGAGGTTTTATCCAATCAACTTCAAATTTGGCATATGACATCTAAAGACCCTGCCAATGTTAAATTGCGAAGCTTTTTTGGATTCATCGAACGATGTATCCGTGGCGTCGCGGCGAATTTCGATGTTCCGCCATCAAAGAGGAAGTTGGTTTTACTCCCACATACTTTGTAAGATTTGCCCGAAACTTTAAAAGCTTGATAACAGTCTCCTCCCAAGTATAATTAAATGCTACTTTTAGATCGGGAGTGGCCAGGTGGCTCCACAGTGCCCTCTAGCACTGGCCATTTTAAGATAAAAGTGCTTGAATGTTCATGAAATTTGGTGTGATCATTGAATTTGTCATCCAGGGTTATGGTAATTTTTTTGAAGTTTTTTGGCCAAACAGGAAGTGAGCTATAAGCCATTTCCTGCGTTTTTCCAAATTTTACACAAACAAGTTTGAAGGGCTTAGAATACTCGAAAAATTGCAAAACGTTGCAGAAATTATAATTATCTTATCGTCTCTAATTTCATTTATCAATTGGCACTAAATGTGGCACAATGGCTCTATAGTGCCCCCTAATTTTTTTTCAAAAGAATTGCCCTTTTGAGTGCCTCAACATGATGGAAAATTTACAAAAATCAACACACTTGTTGAGCCCGGTATTACAATTACTTTGGTATAGGTTTTGCACACAGGCATGTCAAAATGTTATCATAGCGCCCTCCAGAAAATTTCAACAAAACAGTTCTCATAGTTCAGTTCACCTACATGAACAAAATTTGGTGGAGACATGAAACGTGCCAAGACTTGTAAAAAAATAATATAGTGCCATGACCCGAACCCAACAGGAAGTGCATTATTTTGAATTAAAATTTCAACTTTTTTTCATGAACAGGCATCATACTTTAAGGTGCTACAACTATTGATTTCAGGAGTGGTGTTTGCACTCCACTCAGTGAAACACATTGTACACAGTATAGCAGTGTCCAATGGCTGTGAACGGAAACCTGCACCCGCCAACATCTCGGCACCACCCCAACGTGCACGAGGGGGGCGAGGGCCCTTTCAACGCTGCTTGCAGCTTTAATTACGGGCCCGAGCACTCACGGTGCGAGGACCGTATTGTATCTGTTGTGATTATTATTATTATTACGGGCCCGAGCACTCACGGTGCGAAGACCGTATTGTATCTATCGTGATTATTATTATTATTATGATTATTACGGGCCCGAGCACTCACGGTGCGAGGACCGTATTGTATTTGTAGTGATTATTATTATTATTATTATTATTCTTATTATTACGGGCCCGAGCACTCACGGTGCAAGGACCGTATTGTATCTGGAGTGATTATTATTATTCTTATTATTATTATTATTATTATTCTTCCACTTTACAGGGCTTTTTGGGGGCTTTAACGTGTTTCAATTCGAACAAAAATGTGGCTCAAAAATCAGGCCTGGTGAAAATTCTATGATTTTATTGGTTTCGCCAGTGGGCCGGGCAAAATGGCTCCACAGCGCCCCCTAGAAAAATTTAAAAATTCATGAAAAATCAGTGATTTGCCCGATTATGCTGAAATTTGGTGGGCATATAGAGCTTGCCAAGACAAACGGATTTGCCTTTTGGGAATTTTTTGTCCAATGCACAGGATGCCCGCTAGGTGGCGTTCAAAATTCAAAATAAGGCAAATTTTGCCGATTTCAGGCATCGGAATTTAACGAACTCCTCCTAGGGGTTTTGCCAGATTCTCATGAAAATCACTTTGTTTACTCTTGACCCCTTGAAGATCAAAAGTTATTAAAATCATCTCGGTTGGAGTCACATTGTGGGCGTGGCAGGGCCGCCATTTTAAGCGTTTTGCCATGAAATTTCAAATGCTTATAACTTTAGTGATATTTGTCCGACCTGCACCAAACGTCAGGCGTATTATAAGAATCCCGCTTTGAAACCACTCAAATGGTCATATTCAGCCATACTGACAGCGCCCCCTCCTGGCGACAGGAAATGACAAAAATTGGGCATGTGTCATACTTTTGCGAACTCCTCTTACAGATTTCATCTGAATTAAACGAAAACGGGCGTGGACACTCCCGAGAACCATGTCATCAAAAGTTATTAAAATCTTATTGTTTGGATTAACCCTGCGGGCGTGATAGGGCGGCCATTTTGAGCATCTCAGTGTGAGCAACAATTCCCTAATAAATTTAGTCAAACCTTGTTCATTGCACAACAAACTTTACATACTGGTCAGTTACCATAGTAATTTATGAACTGTATCGGTTTCGCAAGTGGGCAGGGCCAACTGCCTCGCTAGCGCCCCCTAAACTGCAGCCCCAAGGCACTCTTCCACATACACTGATCAAAATTGGTGGGCATATGTAGCACACCCACATCTACAAAAAAGTCTCTTGACACCATAGGCTAAAGTCAAGAGGAAGTCGGCCATTTTGAATTGAACAGCCATTTTTGGCGATTAGCATGTTGCGTTCTTTTGCAAACTCCTCCTCGGGATTTTTTCGGATTTTCAAGAAAACTGGTGTGTTTAGTCTTGACCCCATGAAGAGCAAAAGTTATGAAATTCATTTTGGTGGGAGTCATGGTGTGGCCATGGCAGGGCCGCCATTTTTAGCGATTCGCCATGAAAATTCAAATGCTTGTGACTTCAGTGTGCATTATCCGACATGCACCAAACTTTATGCATATCATAATAGTCCCGCCCTGAAGCCATTCACATGGTCATATTTAGCCATACTGACAGCGCCCCCTCCTGGCGACAGGAAATTACCAAACTTGTGCATGTGTCATTCTTTTGCGAACTTCTCCTGCAGATATCATCTGAATGTCAAGAAAAAGGGTGTGGACACTTTTGAGCCCTGTGACTTGAAAACTTAGCAAAATCTCTTGTTGTCAATTAACGGTGTGGGTGTGACGGGGTGGCCATTTTGAGCATCTTTCCGTGACAGGCGACAGTGACAGGTCTGAAGAACATTTACATGCAATTCCTGCGACAGACCCAAGCAACGTTACCTCCAGTTGGCTTGCGCAGGGATTGGCGGTCGCTCGTTCTCGGCGGTGCATCGGTGTGCGAGGGCCCGTACAACGCCGCTTGCGGCTTTAATTATTATTATTATTATTATTATTAAGGGCCCGAGCACTCACGGTGCGAGGACCGTATTGTATCTGTTGTGATTATTATTATTATTCTTATTATTCTTCCACTTTACAGGGCTTTTTGGGGGCTTTAACGTGTTTCAATTCGAACAAAAATATGGCTGAAAAATCAAGCCTGGTGAAAATTCTGTGATTTTATAGGTTTCGCCAGTGGTCGGGGCAAAATGGCTCCACAGCGCCCCCTAGAAAAATTAAAAAATTCATGAAAAATCTGTGGTTTGCCCGATGATGCTGAAATTTGGTAGACATATAGAGCTTGCCAAGACAAACGGATTTGCCATTCGGGACGTTTTTGTCCAATGCACAGCATGCCCGCTAGGTGGCGTTGAAAATACAAAATTAGGCAATTTTTGCCAATTTCAGGCATCGGAATTTAACGAACTCCTCCTAGGGGTTTTGCCGGATTCTCACGAAAGTCACTGTGTTTACTCATGACCCCTTAAAGATCAAAAGTTATTAAAATCATCTCGGTTGGAGTCACGGTGTGGGCGTGGCAGGGCCGCCATTTTAAGCGTTTTGCCATGAAATTTCAAATGCTTATAACTTCAGTGATATTTGTCCGACGTGCACCAAACGTCAGGAGTATTATAAGAGTCCCGCCCTGAAACCACTCAAATGGTCATATTCAGCCATACTGACAGCGCCCCCTCCAGGCAACAGGAAATGACAAAAATTGGGCATGTGTCATACTTTTGCATACTCCTCCTCCAGATTTCATCTGAATGTCATGAAAACGGGCTTGGACACTCTTGAGACCTGTGACATGAAAAGTTATTAAAATCTTCTTGTTCGGATTAACCCTGTGGGCGTAATGGGGCAGCCATTTTCAGCATCTCGGGGTGAACATTGATTCCCTAATAAATTTAGGTAAACTTTGTTCTTTACATACCAAACTTCACAAGCTGGTCAGTTTCCATTGACAATTACTAATTGTATTGGTTTTGCAAGTGGGCGAGGCCAACTGCCTCGCTAGCGCCCTCTAAACTGCAGCCCCAAGGGCTTCCTGCACATACACTGATGAAAGTTGCTGGACATATGTATCACACCCACGTCTACAAAAAAGTCTCTGACACCATAGGCTAAAGTCAACAGGAAGTCGGCCATTTTTAATTGAACGGCCATTTTTGGCGATTTGCACGTTGCGTACTTTAATGAACTCCTCGTAGGGATTTTGTCCGATTCTCATGAAAATCGCTGTGTGTACTCTTGACCCCTTGAAGAGCAAAACTTATTAAATTCATTTCGGTGGGAGTCACGGTGTGGCCGTGGCAGGGCCGCCATTTTAAGCGATTCGCCATGAAAATTCAAATGCTTATGACTTCAGTTTAAATTGTCCGACAAGCACCAAACTTTATGCATATCATAAGAGTCCCGCCCTGAAGCCATTCACATGGTCATATTTAGCCACACTGACATCGCCCCCTCCTGGTGACAGGAAATTAGCAAAATTGTGAGTGTGTCATACTTTTGCGAACTTCTCCTGCACATTTCATCTGAATGTCAGGAAAACGGGTGTGGACACTCTTGAGCCCTGTGACATGAAAACTTATCAAAATGTCTTGTTGTCAATTAACAGTGTGGGTGTGACGGGGTGGACATTTTGAGCATCTTTCCGTTACAGGCGACAGTGACAGGTCTGAAGAACATTTACATGCAATTCCTGCGACAGACCTAAGAAACTTTACCTCCAGTTGGCGAGCGCAGGGATTGGCGGAGGCTCGTTCTCGGCGGTGCATCAGTGTGTGAGGGCCCGGACAACGCCGCTTGCGGCTTTAATTCTTATTATTATTATTATTATTCTTCCACTTTACAGGGCTTTTTGAGTGCTTTAACGTGTTTCAATTCGAACAAAAATGTGGCTGAAAAATCAGGCCTGGTGAAAATTCTATGATTTTATTGGTTTCACCAGTGGGCGGGGCAAAGTGGCTCCACAGCACCCCCTAGAAAAATTTAAAAATTCATGAAAAATCAGTGGTTTGCCCGATTATGCTGAAATTTGGTAGGCATGTAGAGCTTGCCAAGACAAATGGATTTGCCATTTGGAACTTTTTTGTCCAATGCACAGGATGCCTGCTAGGTGGCGTTGAAAATACAAAATAAGGCAATTTTTGCCGATTACAGGCATCGGAATTTAACGAACTCCTCCGAGGGATTTTGCTGGATTGTCATGAAAATCACTGTGTTTACTCTTGACCCCTTGAAGATCAAAAGTTATTAAAATCATCTCGGTTGGAGTCACAGTGTGGGCGTGGCAGAGCCGCCATTTTAAGCGTTTTGCCGTGAAATTTCAAATGCTTATAACTTCAGTGATATTTGTCCGACCTGCACCAAACGTCAGGCGTATTATAAGAGTCCTGCCCAGACCAATCAAATGGTCCTATTCAGCCACACTGACAGCGCCCCCTCCTGGCGACAGGAAATGACAAAAATTGGGCATGTGTCATACTTTTGCGAACTCCTCCTACAGATTTCATCTGAATGTCACTCAAACGGGCGTGGACACTCTTGAGACCTGTACCATGTAAAGTTATTAAAATCTTCTTGTTCGGATTAACCCTGTGGGCGTGATGGGGCGGCCATTTTGAGCATCTCGCCGTGAACATTGATTCCCTAATAAATTTAGGTAAACTTTGTTCTATACATACCAAACTTCACAAGCTGGTCAGTTCCCATAGACAATTACTAATTTTATTGGTTTTGCAAGTGGGCGGGGCCAACTGCCTCTCTAGCGCCCTCTAAACTGCAGCCCCAAGACCATCTTCAACGTACACTGATGAAAATTGCTGGACATATGTATCACACCCACGTCTACAAAAAAGTCTCTTGACACAATAGGCTAAAGTCAACAGGAAGTCGGCCATTTTTGATTGAACGGCCATTTTTGGCGATTTGCACGTTGCGTACTTTAACGAACTCCTCCTAGGGATTTTGTCTGATTCTCATGAAAATCGCAGTGTGTACTCTTGACCCCTTGAAGAGCAAAAGCTATTAAATTCATTTCGGTGGGAGTCATGGTGTGGGCGTGGCAGGGCCGCCATTTTAAGCGATTCGCCATGAAAATTCAAATGCTTATAACTTCAGCGTACATTGTCCCACATGCACCAAACTTTATGTGTATGATAAGAGTCTTGCCCTGAAGCAAATCAAATTGTCCTATTCAGCCATACTGACAGCGCCCCCTCCTGGCGACAGGAAATGGCCAAAATTGGGCATGTGTCATACTTTTGCGAACTACTCCTACAGATTTCATCTGAATGTCACGAAAACGGGCATGGACACTCCCGAGAAGCGTCACATCAAAAGTTATTAAAATCTAATTGTTTGGTTTAACCCTGCAGGCATGACAGGGCGGCCATTTTGAGCAAATCACTGTGAACAACAATTCCCTAATAAATTTAGTAAAACCTTGTTCATTACACAACAAACTTCACATACTGGTCAGTTTCCATAGTAATTTATGAACTGTATCGGTTTCGCAAGAGGGCAGGGTTAACTGCCTCGCTAGCGCCCCCTAAACTGCAGCCCCAAGGCACTCTTCCACGTACACTGATGAAAATTTGTGGGCATATGTAGCACAACCACATCTACAAAAAAGTCTCTGACACCATAGGCTAAAGTCAACAGGAAGTCAGCCATTTTGAATTGAACAGCCATTTTTGGTGATTTCCATGTTGCGTTCTTTTGCAAACTCCTCCTAGGGATTTTTTCAGATTTTCATGAAAACTGCTGTGTGTAGTCTTGACCCCTTGAAGAGCAAAAGTTATGAAATTCATTTCGGTGGGAGTCATGGTGTGGGCGTGGCAGTGCCGCCATTTTAAGCGATTCGCCATGAAAATTCAAATGCTTATGACTTCAGTGTACATTGTCCGAGATGCACCAAACTTTATGCATATCATAAGAGTCCCGTCCTGAAACCATTCACATGGTCATATTTAGCCATACTCACAGCTCCCCCTCCTGGCGACAGGAAATGACCAAAATTGTGCATGTGTCATACTTTTGCGAACTTCTCCTGCACATTTCATCTGAATGTCACGAAAAAGGGTGTGGACACTCTTGAGCCCTGTGACATGAAAACTTATCAAAATCTCTTGTTGTCAATTAACGGTGTGGGTGTGACGGGGCGGCCATTTTGAGCATCTTTCCGTGACAGGCGACAGTGACAGGTCTGAAGAACATTTACATGCAATTCCCTCGACAGACCCAAGCAACGTTACCTCCAGTCGGCGAGCGAGGATTGGCGGTGGCTCGTTCTCGGCGGTGCATTGGTGTGCGAGGGCCCGTACAACGCCGCTTGCGGCTCTAATTATTATTATTATTATTCTTATTATTCTTCCACTTTACAGGGCTTTTTGGGGACTTTAACGTGTTTCAATTCAAACAAAAATGTGGCTGAAAAATCAGGCCTGGTGAAAATTCTATGATTTTATTGGTTTCGCCAGTGGGCGGGTAAAAATGGCTCCACAGCGCCCCCCAGAAAAATTTAAAAAATTCATGAAAATTCTGTGGTTTGCCCGATTATGCTGAAATTTGGTAGGCATGTAGAGCTTGCCAAGACAAACGGATTTGCCTTTTGGGACGTTTTTGTCCAATGCACAGGATGTCCGCTAGGTGGCGTTGAAAATACAAAATAAGGCAATTTTTGCCGATTTCAGGCATCGGAATTTAACGAACTCCTCCTAGGGGTTTTGCCGGATTCTCACGAAAATCACTGTGTTTACTCTTGACCCCTTGAAGATCAAAAGTTATTAAAATCATTTCGGTTGGAGTGACGGTGTGGGCATGGCAGGGCCGCCATTTTAAGCGTTTTGCCATGAAATTTCAAATGCTTATAACTTCAGTGATATTTGTCCGACGTGCACCAAACCTCAGGATTATTATAAGAGTCCCGCCCTGAAACCACTCAAATGGTCATATTCAGCCATACTGACAGTGCCCCCTCCTGGCGACAGGAAATGACAAAAATTGGGCATGTGTCATACTTTTGCGAACTCCTCCTACAGATTTCATCTGAATGTCATGAAAACGGGCTTGGACACTCTTGAGACCTGTGACATGAAAAGTTATTAAAATCTTCTTGTTCGGATTAACCCTGTGGGCGTAATGGGGCGGCCATTATCAGCATCTCGCCGTGAACATTGATTCCCTAATAAATTTAGGTAAACTTTGTTCTTTACATACCAAACTTCACAAGCTGGTCAGTTTCCATAGACATTTACTAATTGTATTGGTTTTGCAAGTGGGCGGGGCCAACTGCCTCGCTAGCGCCCTCTAAACTGCAGCCCCAAGGCCTTCCTGCACGTACACTGATGAAAGTTGCGGGACATATGTATCACACCCACGTCTACAAAAAAGTCTCCGACACCATAGGCTAAAGTCAACAGGAAGTCGGCCATTTTGAATTGAACGGCCATTTTTGGCGATTTGCACGTTGCGTACTTTAACGAACTCCTCCTAGGGATTTTGTCCGATTCTCATGAAAATCGCTGTGTGTACTCTTGACCCCTTGAAGAGCAAAAGTTATTAAATTCATTTCGGTGGGAGTCATGGTGTGGGCGTGGCAGGGCCGCCATTTTAAGCGATTCGCCATGAAAATTCAAATGCTTATGGCTTCAGTGTAAATTGTCCGACATGCACCAAACTTTATGCATATCATAAGAGTCCCGCCCTGAAGCCATTCACATGGTCATATTTAGCCATACTGACAGCGCCCCCTCCTGGTGACAGGAAATTAGCAAAATAGTGCCCGTGTCATACTTTTGCGAACTTCTCCTGCACATTTCATCTGAATGTCACGAAAAAGGGTATGGACACTCTTGAGCCCTGTGACATGAAAACTTATCAAAATCTCTTGTTGTCAATTTACAGTGTGGGTGTGACGGGGTGGACATTGTGAGCATCTTTCCGTGACAGGCGACAGTGACAGGTCTGAAGAACATTTACATGCAATTCCTGCGACAGACCTAAGCAACTTTACCTCCAGTTGGCGAGCGCAGGGATTGGCGTTGGCTCGTTCTCGGCGGTGCATCGGTGTGCGAGGGCCCGTACAACGCCGCTTGCGGCTTTAATTATTATTATTATTATTATTTTTAACCGAAATGAATTGCATTTTTGAGGGCCTTAACATGGTCAAAAACTCATGAAAATTGGCAGGCACCTCAGGCCTGGTGAAAATTTTAGTTTTTTTGTAGGCAACGATATATGTACCTGGCCGGTGGCTCTATAAGCGCCACCAAATAGCGGCAATTTTGGAGCACTTGCTCGGATTCTCACGAAATTTGGTGGGGCCATAGTAGTCATAATGAAGGGTTTTGTCAATTTTTTTGAAATTTTTTCTCCTCACAGGAAGTGAGCTGTGAGCCATTTCCTGTGTTTTTCCAGATTTTACAAACACATTTTTGAGGGCCTTACCATACTTGAAAATTCGCCAAACTTTGCACAGAGGTTGAAAATATGAAGCTGTTCGATTTGATATCCCATTTTGCACTGGGTGTGACATGGCGGCTCTATAGGGCCCCCTAATACATAATTGCATTTTTGAGGGCCTCAGCATGCTCCAAAACTCAAAAAATTTTGCATACTTATTAAGTTGGTTATAAGATTTATTATTGTAGAGGGTTTACAGATGTTCGAGGCAAAATGGCATTATAGCGCCCCCTGGAAAATTTCAAAGAAGCAGCCCTCGCAGCTTGTTTAACCTACATGTACAAAATTCGGTGTCCATGTAGATAATGCCAAGCCCTAAAAAAAAGTCTCTTGGTGCCATGACCTAGACTCAACAGGAAGTCCGCCATTTTTATTTGAAATTGCAACTTTTTTTGATTTTTCGCCATTCACAGGCGTCGTACTTTAACGAACTCCTCCTAGAGATTTTATCCGATCAACTTAAAATTTGGCGTATCACATCTAAAGACCTTGCCGATGTTAAAATGTGAAGCTTTTTTGGATTCATCTATCGTTGTATCCGTGGCGTTGCGGCAAATTTCGATGTTCCGCCATGAAACAGGAAATTCGTTTTACTCCCACATACTTTGTGAGATTTGCCTGAAACTTTTCAAGCTTGATAAAAGTGTCCTCCCAAGTATGAATATATGCTGATATTAGATCGGGAGTGGCCAGGTGGCTCCACAGCGCCCACTAGCCACGGCCATGTAAAGATAAAAGTGCTTGAATGTTCATGAAATTTGGTGTGATCATTGAATTTGTCATGCAGGGTTATGGTGATTTTTTTAAAGTTTTTTGGCCAAACAGGAAGTGAGCTATGAGCCATTTCCTGCGTTCATCCAAATTTTACGAACACATTTTTGAGAGCCTTAGAATACTCCAAAACTTGGAAAACTTTGGAGAGATTATAACTATCTTATGGTCTTCAATTTGATACACCAATTGGAAATTAATGTGGGACAATGGCTCTATAGCGCCCCCAATCATTTTTTTAAAACAACTGCCCTTTTGATTGTCAAAACATGCTTGAATACTCACGAAATTTTGCACACGTATTAAGCCGGTCATTCCTTTCACAAGCATATTGGGATCACGCATGGGTGTGGCAAAATAGCATTATAGCGCCCCCTAGAAAATTTTAACGAAGCAGCCCTTGGGTTCCTTTTCACCTACATGTATGAAATTCGGTGGACATGTGGATTATGCCGAAACCTAAAAAAAAGGTGCCGTGACCTAGACTCAACAGGAAGTCCGCCATTTTTAACTGAAATTGCAACTCTTGATTTTTCGCCATTTACAGGCGTTGTACTTTAACAAACTCCTCCTAGAGATTTTATCCGATCAACTTAAAATTTGGCGTATGACATCTAAAGACCTTGCCGATTTTAAATTGCGAAGCTTTTTTGGATTCATCGAACAATGTATCTGTGGCGTTGCGGCGAAATTCGATGTTCCGCCATGAAACAGGAAGTTGGTTTTACTCCCACATACTATGTGAGATTTGCCTGAAACTTTACAAGCTTGATAAAAGTGTCCTCCCAAGTATAAATATATGCTGATATTAGATCGGGACTGGCCAGGTGGCTCCACAGCGCCCACTAGCCACGGCCATGTAAAGATAAAAGTGCTTGAATGTTCATGAAATTTGGTGTGATCATTGAATTTGTCATGCAGGGTTATGGAAATTTTTTAAAAATTTTTTGGCCAAACAGGAAGTGAGCTATGAGCCATTTCCTGCATTCATCCAAATTTTACGAACACATGTTTGCCGGCTTTAGAATACTCCAAAACTTGGAAAACATAGCAGCAATTATAACTGTCTAATGGTCTTCAATTTGATGCATCAATTGGCACTTAATGTGGGACAATGGCTCTATAGCGCCCCCATTCATTTTTTTCAAACAATTGCCCTTTTGAGGGTCTAAACGTGCTTGAATACTCACAAAATTTTGCACACGTACTAAGCCGGTCATTCCTTTGACTAGGATATTGAAATCACGCATAGGTGTGGCAACATAGCATTATAGCGCCCCCTAGAAAATTTTAATGAAGCAGCCCTCGGGGTCCTTTTCACCTACATGTACGAAATTCGGTGGACATGTGGATTATGCCGAAACCTAAAAAAAAGTCTCTTGGTGCCATGACCTAGTCTCAACAGGAAGTCTGCCATATTTAATTGAAATTGCAACTTTTTTGGATTTTTCGCCATTCACAGGCGTCGTACTTAAACGAACTCCTCCTAGAGATTTTATCTGATCAACTTAAAATTTGGCGTATGACATCTAAAGACCTTGCTGATGTTAAATTGCGAAGCTTTTTTGGATTCATCAAACGATGTATCTGTGGCGTTGCGGCGAATTTCGATGTTCCGCCATGAAACAGGAAGTTGGTTTTACTCCCACATACTATGTGAGATTTGCCTGAAACTTCACAAGCTTGATAAAAGTGTCCTCTGAAGTATACATATATCCTGATATTAGATCAGGAGTGGCCAGGTGGCTCCACAGCGCCCACTAGCCACGGCCATGTAAAGATAAAAGTGCTTGAATGTTCATGATATTTGTAATGATCATTATATTTGTCATGCAGGGTTAAGGTAATTTTTAGAAATTTTTTGGCCAAACAGGAAGTGAGCTATGAGCCATTTCCTGTGTTTTTCCAAATTTTACGAAAGCACGTTTTAAGGCCATCGGATATTCCTAAACTTGCAAGACGTTGCACAAATTGTCAGTGTCTTATAATCTTTGATTTGATATCCCAATTGGCACTAAATGTGGCACAATGGCTCTGTAGCGCCCCCTAATGTTTTTTTCAAAAGAATAACCCTTTTGAGGGTCTCAGCATGCTTGAAAACTGACAAGAATCAACACACTCGTGGAGCCTGGTATTTCAATTACCATGGTATAGGTTTGACACGCAGGAATGTCAAAATGGCATCGTCGTGCCTCTAGAAAATTTTAACAAAAAAGTTCTCAAGGTTCAGTTCACCTACATAAACAAACTTTGGTGGAGACATGAAACATGCCAAGTCTTGTAAAAAAATTATGAAGTGCCATGACGCGAACCCAACAGGAAGTCCATTATTCTGAATTAAAATTTCAATTCTTTTTCATGAACAGCCGTCATACTTTTGCGTACTCCACCTATTGATTTCAGGAATGGTCTTTGCACTCGCCTCAGGAAAACACATAGTACACAGTCTACCAGTGTCCAATGGCTGTGAATGGACACCTGCACCCATTAACATCTCGCCACCACCCCAACGTGCACGAGGGGTGCAAGGGCCCTTTCAACGCTGCTTGCAGCTTTAATTATTATTATTATTATTATTCTGCTGCAAGAATTCGTTTTTGAGGGCTTTCCCATGCCCGAAAACTCACCAAAATTTGCAGATATGTCAGTCATGGCGAAAATGACAAATTATCGTTATTGTTGTGCTTGGACATGCCCTGGTGGCTCTATAGCGCCACCAAACACGCGGCCATTTTGGAATGCAACTGCTCGGATTCTCACGAAATTTGGTGGGGCCATAATACTCATTATGAATTTTTTTGTCAATTTTTTTGAAATTTTTTTGCCTCACAGGAAATGAGCTATGAGGCATTTCCTGCGGTTTTTCAGATTTTACGAACACATTTTTGAGGGCCTTATCATAGTCAAAAACTCGCCAAACTTGGCTCATAGGTTGAAAATATGAATCTCTTTGATTTGATGTCCCATTTGGCTGTGGATGTGACATGGTAGCTCTATAGCGCCCCCTAATATATAATTGCATTTTTGAGGGCCTCAACATGCTCGAAAACTCACGAAATTTTGCACACTTATTAAGCCTGTCATAAGTTTTACTATAATATAGGGTTTACAGAGGGTCGTGGCAAAATCGCATTATAGCGCCACCTAGAAAATTTCAATGAAGCAGCCCTCGCAGCGTGTTTAACCTACATGTATGAAATTCGGTGGACATGTGGATTATGCCAAGACCTAAAAAAAAGGTGCCGTGACCTAAACTCAACAGGAAGTCCGCCATTTATAATTGAAATTGCAACTTTTTTTGATTTTTCGCCATTTCACAGGCGTCGTACTTTAACGAACTCCTCCTAGACATTTTATCCGATCAACTTCAAATTTGGCGAATGATATCTAAAGACGTTGCCGATGTTAAATTGCGAGGCTTTTTTGGATTCATCGAATGATGTATCCGTGGCGTTGCGGCGAAATTCGACGTTCCGCCATGAAACAGGAAGTTGGTTTTACTCCCACATTCTTTGTGAGATTTGCCTGAAAATTTCTAAGCTTGATATAAGTGTCCTCCCAAGTCTACCCATATGCTGATATTAGATTGGGAGTGGCCAGGTGGCTCCACAGCGCCCACTAGCCAAGGCCATGTTAAGATAAAATTGCTTGAATGTTCATGAAATTTGGTCTGATCATTGCATTTGTCATGCTGGGTTATGGTAATTTTTTAGAAATCATTTGGCCAAACAGGAAGTGAGCTATGAGCCATTTCCTGCATTTTTCCAAATTTTACAAACAAATGTTTAAAGGCCTTTGGATATTCCAAAACTTGCAAAAGGTTGCTGAAATATTAAGTGTCTCATGGTCTTCGATTTACTACCCCAGTTGGCAATTAATGTGGCACAATGGCTCTATAGTGCCCCCTAATTATTTTCTCAAAAGAATTGCCCTTTTGAGGGTCTCAACATGCTTGAAAACTTACACTCAGGAAAACACATTGTACACAGTCTTGCACTGTCCAATGGCTGTGAATGCAAACCTGCACCCGTCAACATCTCGCCCTCACCCCCAACGTGCATGAGGCGTGCGAGAGCCCTTTCAACGCTGCTTGCAGCTTTAATTGTATTTATATCTTATTTTGTAAAAACATATTTTTGGTATCTTTAAACATTCTGAGACGTGTCAACCCTTTAATTTCATTTAAATATCACACAAGACACAAAAAATGACAAAACTGAAAACCAGCATGGGTCAAAAATATGCATACACTGTTTTAATATTTTGTGACATAGCCTTTGGCTTGCTTTACAGCAATTAGTCTTATTATAATTCAGCACAAATTTCTGGCATGTCTCAGCTGGTATTTTTGACCATTCTTCCTGGCAAATTTTGAACAGATCTTCTGAATTTGATGGTCTGCTTCTCTGAACTCGCCTCTTCAGTTCCATCCAGAGGTTTTCGATTGGGTTCAGGTCCAGGCTCTGAGATGGCCAGTCAAGAACCTTAATTCTGTGTTTGGATAGCCATTCTGACGCCAATTTGGAGATATATTTGGGGTCGTCGTCGTGCTGGAAAACCCAATTTCGACCCAGTTTCAGACTTCTCGCTGACGCCTTCAAATGTTCCTCTAAAATCTTGACATAATCTTCTTTTTTCATACTGCCCTCGACTTTGCACAATGCTCTTGTTCCACTAGCAGAGAAACAGCCCCACAACATTAGACTTCCGCCCCCGTGCTTCACTGTCTGCACGGTATTCTTCGGGTTTAGTGCTTCTCCAACTTCTCTCCAGACATACCTGGCATCATTGTGGCCGAATAATTATATCTTTGTCTCGTCGCTCCATAAAACCTTACTCCAAAAGTCATCCCCTTTCTTCATATGTGTATCTGTATATTGGAGGTGAAATTTCACATGGCGCTTTTGCAGCAGTGGCTTTTTTTCTAGCCTGACAGCCTCGGAGCCCTACTTCATGCAGTGTCCTCTTCACCGTGCTCGCTGATACTTTCACCCCAGCCTCCTCCAGATCCTTGCAAATTTCCTTCTTGGTCAACCGGGGGTTTTGCCTCACCATCCTGACCACTCTTCTTTTGTCTTCTTTAGGCAGTTGCTGTCGCCTTTCTTCCACTTCTTGGTAATGGACATGTAACCTTGTGTGTCTTGAATCGCCCAACTATTCCCTGCACTGATGATCCTGGCATCTTTAATTGTTCTGCAATGGCTCCCAGTGACATTCCATTCTTGTGGTAATTGGTAATCTTCTTTCTCAGATCTTCACTGTACTTTTTGGACGACCCCATCTCAACTCAGAATGAAGAAAAACTATTTGGAAATGCTGTTTGTATAATGAGTCCAAAATCAGTTATTATCCAATAATCAGTGAAGAATTTGCACCTGAAACAGTCTCAGCATAAAAACAACACAAACTGAGAGATATCAAGCAAGGATTATACAGTCCCAAACAACAACACAGCAGAATTACGAAAGTGTATGCAAACTTTTGACCAATCAATGATTCGACCTGCTCAAATAAACATAGCCCAAATTCATAGATTTTGATTGAATTTGGTCAAATTATGTCTGGTGTAGTCAAGTAGCTTGTGAAAGGTATAATTGAGAAATTTTATGCCAATGGGACCATTGACATTTCACCTATTAGATAATGTTACAGTCCCGCATAAGAGACTAATTTTTAAAATGAGCTCCGTTGGAGTTACAGGAGGTATTCTGGAGTGGATTCAAAACTGGTTACAGGACAGAACACAAAGAGTGGTGGTCAATGGTATCTCATCTGAGCAAGGCATGGCGGGGAGTGGCGTCCCCCAGGGATCGGTGTTGGGACCCCTGCTGTTCCTCATCTACATTAATGACCTTGATATGAATATTGAGAGTAGATTAGTTAAATTTGCAGAAGATACTAAATTGGGGGGTTTGGCAAATAGTTTAGAGTCCACTAAAGTGATTCAGGATGATTTGGATAGAATCCAGAATTGGGCAGAAATGTGGAAAATGAAATTTAATGTAGCAAAATGTAAAGTTGTACATGTAGGTAATAAAAACATTAGAGGGGATTACTTCATGGGAGGTTTAAAACTGGAATCTGCTCCACACGAGAAAGATCTGGGAGTGATTGTTGACCAAACCCTCACAGGCTCTAGCCATTGTGCCGTAGCAGTTAAAAAAGCCAATCGGATGCTGGGATACATTGCCAAAAGTATTGAGTACAAATCTAAGGAGGTGATGCTTCCTTTGTACAACACATTTGTCAGACCACATCTGGAGTATTGTGTGCAGTTCTGGGGACCATACTTTAAGAGAGATATAGAGGCTCTAGAGAAAGTTCAGAGAAGAGCCACTAAGCTAATTCCAGGTATAAAACATGAAAGCTATGAGAAGAGGCTGAAGATCCTTAATCTCTTTAGTCTTAGGAAAAGGAGACTAAGGGGTGATTTGATTGAGGTCTTTAAATATGTTAAAGGGATTAACAAAGTGAATTATGTAGGATTCCTTCGACCAAGTGTTGTTAGTAGGACTCGGGGTCACAAATGGAAGTTGACCAAAGGTAAATTTAGCACTGATATTCGGAAATATTTCTTCACCCAAAGAGTAATTTCGATGTGGAATAGCTTGCCTGACCATATTGTTGAGGCAGAGACCTTGGGGGTTTTCAAGAGTAGGCTTGCCTTAAAGCTAGATACCATTGAGTCATTGAGTATCTAAAGGGATATATTCACAATAGTATCAAAAACTGGCGAGCGTAATTGGGCTGAACGGCTTGTTCTCGCCATTCATGTTATGTTATGTTATGTTACTTTTATGACCTCAACTATATATATATATATATATATATATATATATATATATATATATATATATGTAGAGAGAGAGAGAGAGAATTCATTTTCAGTCTTCTTTCATAATCTGATAAACAAAAGGTCAAAACAATACACGGAATTACCGAGAGTTGAGATTTTTTTTATTATTATTAAAATTTCCATCCTTGCAGTCTCGAATCAAAGCGTAAACGTAAATGAATATTTTTGTCACTATCACCTCTTAATCATTTCAGACTACATATAACCTAGGCTAGGTCTTAATTGTTTGGTAAAAGAAAGTTATGATTGATTGTCAATCAGGCAAAGTACGGGGAAATAGGTTGCGAGGCTGTTGGAAGTTCCAAAGAAACAGGCGATCCAAACCTGACTGATGTGAGCTATCAGCCCGAGTGACGTTGGCATTCTCTTCTCGCTGAACGAACATTGCAGCTTGCTTGAGCGGTCTTACACCAGACATTTACACGCAGATTACTTGGTGAAAAAATTTTTAAAAAAATAATGGCTTAACGTTTTGGATAGCAGAGATTATGTACTTTATTTGGCAATGTAGGTTTACCGTAGATTTACTTTTCCTTTAAGGCAAGGTGAGAACCGGGCAATAATCCCTCCGATGGCAAGTCCTGGGTGGAAGAGGTTATGCAAGCCTTTGGCCAATTAATCTTCAACTGGCAAAAAGGACTAGGACCAGAATTTGAGATTTGTGTCATCAGGACATGCTGAAAAGAGCAGTCAACAGTAAATCAGAGAGGGACTCTTAGATGATAGATAGCAGCAGCAGCAGTACAGACCTGGCATTTCCAAAGACAAGCCAGACAGTTTTTTCCCCCACTGGTCGACGTATATCCCCAGATCCCCTGAAGCAATCACGCCCAAAATCAATAGGCTTTGTGACAATACCACACAAAAGGTCTACGCTAAATATGAAACTAATTGGTTGAAATGTGTGGCCTGTGCAGTGCTCACAAGAAAATCTCTATGGTCGCAGCAGCAGCAGAAGGGACATGGCGTGATGATCGCTGATCCATAGCATCCCCAACTCGTCATACAGGGATACAATAATACACCAGATCCCCTTTAGATGTTCACTGGGAAATTTCTTGCTCATGTTCCATTCTTAATAGCCAACATTTTCATTTTTTTTCAGATGCTGGCTTTGCAAGTCTTGTATAATCAAGGGAAAACTAAGTATGGACAGTAGGTAGAAAATACTTAAGAAGCTATGATTTTTTTGAGGGCAAATTAATCCTTAACATCAGTAGGAGATAATGTAAACCCTGACCTGACCATCTCTACCCTCTCAAGAGTTGATTCGCATACAAGGAGGTCAGGACATGAATGACAGCTGAGTTCTTTGCGCCAAACTAGCCCCTGTGTCATTGATCAGAGGGCTGTTAGAACTGGAAGCACCCCGGACAGTGGAAATGTAAAACAACTGCCAGACACATAAAAACAGCTCATTAACACTTTCACTCAAATCCAGTCCTTCATCACACAAAACTTTATGTGCCACAAGCACAATTAAACTTCCAATACAATCTCTAAAATGCAAAAAAAAAAAAAAAAAAAAAAAAAAACATGCATCCATTTGAAGACAAGCAGTTTAATTTATCAGTGCATAGCCAGTTCACAAATTAAACCAGGAGGGAAATCTGTGTAACCAATAAACAGTAGTTTCCAGCAACAACCACTCAATCAGAACCCATATACTTGGACCCAATACCATCAAACCTCAACTCACCAATCTCTGCTGCTCCAGGAGCTGGTCAGCCTCCTCTTTCTCCTTCTTGTACAAAATCTCCATTTCAGTCAGTCTGAGAGGGAAAACAGAAAAAATGTTGGCCACAGTACTATCCATATTTACCAAACCACTGCAGTCCTTGAATGAGGAATTCTGGGTTACAGCATAAGGTTCATTCAAAGAAATCAGAGAGACATTAATCAGGAGAATGCTGTCCTCAGAGGTGTTGGAATGGGCCACTCAGAGATGGTACTGACAGCTGCAGTGTTGTACAGAAACACACATCATCTGGGAGCCAGACACAAACAGTGCACTGCACATAGCAGGAACAGTAAGAGTTGAAGTGGAGACAAAATACCACACCACAACTGAAGCTAATACTATTGGAGGGGAGACTTATAGCCTTGAGTCTAAGGTGCTGGACAGGCATTCAGAAGGTTGGTATTTCTAGACTCAAAAGAGCCACATTAAACTAACATTACTACAGCTGCTGGGCTCTTGAGCAACGTCCTTAAGCCCAAATTTCACCTGGGGGGAACTGGCTGTATATGAATCTTAGCAGCACTCCCTCAGGCCAAACTGCAGCTCAGGTTACCCCTTCACAATCCTGCAGCACCTCCTCTCATCCCCAAATGACCTCTTCAGATACCTATATTACTGCTTCACATCCCCACATTACATCTCCACAAACCCCCATTACCACTTCACATCCCTATATCACCGCTTCACTTCCCCACATTACCTCCTCATTTCTTCACATTTCCTCTCCACATCCTCATACTACTGCCTCCTTTCCCCACATTACCCTCTTCACATCCTAGCATTACCTTTTCTCCATCTCCTGCTTCATGTCGATACCCTGCTTCTCCAGTAGCTCTCTCTGGGCAAAGGTCCAGTCCACTGGCTCCACAGGCGTCTCTGCTGATGGGGTTTTCTCGCGCTCTGCCCGCGCCTGCTCAGGGTGGTTGAAGCGGAACACGTGGTTCTTACCCATGATGATGCGATTGCCTTTGAGACATAAACACCATTTGCTTGAAGGTTGATACGTTTAGTGGCAGGGCCAAGGGTGCGAGCACCTCAGAGTTACAACGAGCACATTACAGTTACACTAGGAAATCTTAACACATAAGAACACCAGGAAATATAACACATAAAAGTTACACCACAAAATCTAACGAATTAGAGTTGTACGAGGATATCTAACACATAAGAGCAACAGGAAATATAATACGTGAGAATTATACCAGGAAATCGACCACACATGAGTTACAACTGGAACACTAACACATAAAAGTTACAGCAGGAAATCTAACACAACAAGTGAAAAAATTTGCACAGCTCACTAATACCCTTTGTTCTGCAACTAGAAATTTTAAATAGATAGTGCCTACTCATAAGCTCAAGTTGCATCATTTCCTAAAATAATCTGACATCTGACATGATGTTGCATTCCCTCCCTAGGATCTCCCAGGTATTGCATCATCTTCCATGGGCATTGCATCAGATCTCCCGTGTATTGCATCATCTTCCATGGGTATTATTTTAACCAGAGATGATGCAATACCCATGGAAGATGATGAAATACACGGAAGGTCTGAAGCAATACCCATGGAAAATAGTGCAATACCTAAGAGATCCTAGGGAGGGAATGCAACATCATGTCAGATGTCAGATTATTTTAGGAAATGATGCAACTTGAGCTTATGAGTAGGCACTGTCTATTTAAAACTTCTAGTTGCAGAACAAAGGGGACAATAATGGCTGTTTTTACCCCAAAATGCTTATATTTGATAACATGATTAAATAGTGAAGGAGATAAGAAAACAAGTTGTAATTTTGAACAAATAAAGCCAAGATATGTAAATTTATGTAGAACAAGTTTCATTACCATGGGTAACTGCCCACATGGTAAACTTGCCAATCCAAAGTTGGTGACTTTTTCAGCTGGGACCCTTTTCAGGGTCTCCTAACTGCACCATTATGCCTTGGATGCAGTCAGTCTTCCTTGTATAGACAGATTTGTCCTCAAATAGAAGGAATCCAGCACAATTCCGCCTCTGGAAAAGATCCTGGCCTCATAGGGGGCCCTTGAAAACAGAATTTTTGATTTCCATCCCTGAAAAGTTTCATAGTTGAGAGGCCAATATCTTGAAAATGAAAAGAGATAGATAAATTTTGACAAGAGATTCTGAAAGCATGCACCCAAATCACCCTAGGTAGCAATTTTCAGCCCATACCTATGATTTGTTCCAAAGATATTGGCCTCCAAAATCCCTAAAAATTAACGTTTGCGATTCGCTTGGGCATGGCCCTCGATTTTTGGGGGGCCATATGTAAAATCTTGCATTTGTTCATCACGAATATAGAGGTACTCCCACAATAAATCTGAGGCAAATCTGAGTCTGTGACCAACTTTGGTTGAGTTTATATGGGATGACCCACATGGGTTACATCAGGAAATCTAACACCTAAGAATTACACCAGGAAATCAAAACCCTTAGACTTAGACTAGGAACTATAAAATCAAAGAGTTACACCACGGCATCCAACACAAGAGATATAAACCAAGAAATCTAGCACATAAAAGATACATGAAGAAATGTAACAGTTTTTTTTCATGAAATCTAACACCTGTAGCACATAAGAGTTACAGCAGGAAATCAAACATACACAGCCTGTCAAAAGTTGCACAATCACATATTTTGTTGGAACCCCTGTTGAACTGATTATAGTGATAATTCTTTGTGTTATTGTTTTGACAACCGTATGCAATCTCACAACATTTATTTTCAATCTGAGTTCTATTAATTTTTGGCCCCAGCTCGTGTCCTGAGGACACGACAGTTGAACAACTCTATCATCTTCTTGAGCACATTGCAATAACTTTCAATGCACTTAAGGTCAGGACTTCATGGTAGCCAATTTCTGAGTGAAAATTATCTTTTTTGTTTATTTCTTGTTTTCTTTGCTTGATGCAGGCCAATAATTTGCCCCTTCTGAAACTCTAACATCTTTTCTGCAACCAAGGGATATATCTTGCAACATTTTTTAGGAGATGAGAAGCTGCATGCATCATCAGAAAGCATTAACATAATTGTTACCAGCTGAAACATGTTAATCGCTGCAATAATGATCCGATCATATTTGTTTATTTATATCCAAATGGCAACTTTTTTGTGGACAGGCAGTGTATCAGAGACACACCAGGAAATCTGACACATAAAAGATTCAGCAGGAAATCAGCTACAACAGGAAAGCTAACATATGAGATTTAAACGAAGAAATTGAACAAATAAGAGTTATACTAGGAAATCTAACACATAAGAGTTACAGTACTGTATAGTGATGATTATTCACTTGACAACATCTGAGTATGCCAATAGTGAGATATACAAAGATCTGACCTGAGGATGCAATCCCACAACTAAAGGACTGCTTGCAGAGAACCAACTAGGACTTATTTGCACAACAGGATCTAGAGGATTATACATCCACTGTTTTGTTTTACATCCAAACATGCATTGATAATGTCACTGTTGAGAAACAGACTAGTTGTTATCCTAACAACAAACCGTGGTGGACCAGGGATGTCAAGCAGCTGCTGAGGGACCGGGACACAGCATTCAGGTCTGGAGACAAGGAACTATACTGCATTGCCAGATCTAACCTGAGAAGAGGCATCAAGAAAGCTAAAGCTGCATACAGGAGGAAGATCGAGGGACACTTCAGCGAGGGGGATCCCCGGCGTGTGTGGCAGGGCATCCAGCACCTCACAAACTCTAAGAGCTCCAAACCTCCAGCCACCAGCACCAGCAGTAACCTGGCTGAGAAGCTCAACCTCTTCTTTTCACGTTTTCAGGTGACTGAGGCAGAGACTGGGTCCACACCACCACTGCCCACAGACGATATGACACTCACTGTCAGCACGGAGGAAGTCAGGAAAGTACTCCGTGGTGTGAACCTCAGGAAGGCTGCCGGTCCCGACGGCATTCCAGGGAGAGTACTCAGGTGCTGGACCAACCAACGGACTAAGGTATTCACTTCCATCTTCAACCTCTCTCTGTCCACCTGCACTGTCCCCAAATGCTTCAAAACAGCCATCATTGTGCCCTTCCCAAAGAAACCATCTGTCAGCAGCCCAATGATTACAGACCTGTGGCTCTTACCTCCACTGTAATGAAGTGCTTTGAAAGGCTGTTGTTAAAGCACATAAAATCCTCACTCCCTCCCAGTTTGGACCAGCACCAATTTGTGTAAAGAGCCAACAGGTCTACTGGTGATGCCATCAACACAGCCCTCCACACTGTGTTAACACATCTGGAACAACCTGGTTCGTATGCAAGAATGCTGTTTGTGGATTTTAGTTTTACATTTAATTCCATCAGCCCTGGCAGAACGGTGTCCGAACTCCACAGACTGGGTGTCAGCCACTACATTTGCAGATGGATCAGGGACATCCTAACTGACAGTCCATAGTCAGTCAGGCTGGGGTCCCATCACTCCTCAGTCCTGACCCTCAGCACTGGGGCTTCCCAGGGCTGTGTACTGAGTCCTCTGCTGTACACCCATGACTGTGCACCAGTCCACGACAGCAACATCATTATAAAGTTTGCGGACAAAACCACTGTGGTTGGATTGATAAACAACAATGATGAGTCTGCCTACAGAGATAAGTCCTAAAACTCATTGTTTGGTGCGTTGTCAACAATCTGGCACTCAACTCCTCCAAAACAAGGGAGTCGGTGCTTGACTTCAGGAGGAAGAGGGAGGAATCTGCCCCTCTTCATATTGGAGAGGACATGGTGGAGAAGGTCAGTAACTTCAAGTTTCTGGGGACACATATTTCTCAGGACCTCACATAGACTGTCAACACCACTGCTCTTGTGAAAAAAGCACAGCAGCGACTGTACTTTTTGAGGTCACTGAGGAAAGTCAATCTGTCCCAGAAACTGTTGTTATCTTTCTATAAGTGTTCTGTGGAAAGCATCATCACCCACAACATCTTGGTGTGGTTTGAAAGCTGCACCATAGCTGACAGAAAGGCTCTAGAGAGAGTCTGGAAGTGAGCACAGGACATTATAAAGACACAGCTTCCCTCACTGTCTGACATCTGCAACACCAAATGCCTACGCCGAGCAAAAGGCATTATCCAGGACTGTTCTCACCCAGGAAACAGTTTGTTTGAACTGCTGCCTTCTGGGAGGCGCTTAAGGTCCACTCGGGCCTGCACTTCCAGACTCATGAACCGTTTTTATCCAAGTGCCATAAAAGTGCTCAATTCTTAACGTGTCACTATGCATACTGGGGTGGTGCAATACTCTGTTCTGTTTTTACCACTGATTACTGCCGCTCATTTATTTATTTATTTTTAAAAAAATTTATTTATTAGGCAACTCTTGCTGTTATGTCAAGCTGTGTCTTATGTGTTGTTTTCATTGCTGTGTGTTGTTTTTCATCTTGATCTTTTATGTACCACAAGGAGTGCACTTAACTGTCGTTGAACAGCTGTGCAATGACAATAAAGGCATTTAATTTGATTTGAAAATAAACTAGAATGTGTTTTTACTCATGAAAACATACGTCTCCCCCCCAGCCCCCTTTCCTGCCTAACCCACCAGATGGACGGACAGACGGACAGACAGACAGGCACATACCGAAAGGCACCACTGCAGGACTGGAGTAGTAAGTATGCAAAGTTTTGTTAAGATCATGCAAACGGTTTAGGAGTTATGCAGCGGACAGAAATTGATCACATCCGGACAGACAGGCAGGCACATACCAAAAGGCACCACTTCAGGACCTGAGTAGTAAGTATGCAAAGTTTTGTTAAGATCATGCAAACGGTTTTGGAGTTACGCTCCGGAAATGAAGTGTGAACGCGAACTGAACCTAAAACAATACACTACCGGTCAAAAGTTTTAGAACACCCCAATTTTTCCAGTTTTTTACTGAAAACTATGCAGTTCCAGTCCAATGAATAGCTTGAAATGGTACATAGGAAAGTGTTGAACAGCCAGAAGTTTTAAACAAAAGGTAAGGTTACCCAGGTTTTTTGCACGCCGTCGAGCAGGTGCAAGGATGGTTCCACTGTGTGTGACATCAACTGTCAAACATAGAGGAGGAACCGTGATGGTCTGCGCTGTTTTGCTGGATCCAGGGTCAGTGACTTGTACAGAGTGAAAGGCACCCTGAACCAAAACCGCTACCACAGCATTCTGCAGCGCCATGCAGTACTCTCTGCTATGCGCCTAGTTGGTCAGGGGTTCATCCTACAGCATAATGACCAAAACATCAGTCCAAGCTCTGCCAGAACTATCTTAGGAAAAAAGAACAAGATGCTAAGCTTGAAAACATGAAGTGGCCAGCAGTCTCCAGACATAAACCGCATCGAGATGGTTTGGGATGAACTGGACAGAAGAGTGAAAGCAAAGCAACCTACAAGTGCCACACATGGGAACTTCTGCAACAGAGTTGGGAAGAACTTTCTGAAGAATATTTGATTTCCATTGTAGAAAGAATGCCACGAGTTTGTTCAGCTGTTATATCTGCCAAAGGTGGCTACTTTGAGTCAAAAGTTTAGAATACATTTTGGTTTATAAATTGATTCCATGATTTTTTTTTCAACTTCAGTTGTTTCTTTGTTCTATCATGTCTATGCTTTTATTCCAGAGTACAATGAGACATTAAACTGCATAATTTTCAATAAAAAACTGGAAAAATTGGAGTGTTCTAAAACTTTTGACCAGTAGTGTACGTCTCCCTTCTCCCTCCGGGGGGACATAATCAGAAACCAAGTACTATTCAAGTATTTATTTCATTTAATATTGGATCATATAAAAGAAAATAAGTAAACAGGTAACAATATATAGTAAAAACAAAAATAATAATGCCTTTTTGAGAGAAAAGGTGTGGCCACCCTTTGCTTTGATTGCGGCATTTAATCTTTCAGGCATCGTTTTCACAAACTTTATTTCCTTGCTCGCCAAAACATTCCATATGGTGTGAAGTTCATTCGATTTTAAATCGGATTTGCTTCATCAGTTTAAGTTCCGGACTTTGAGCAGGCCAGGTCATTATTTCTATATCACCAGATGTTTCTTTCCTACTGAGATAATTATTGCACGACTTAGAGGTTCATTTAGGGTCATTATCTTATTGAAGATAAAATCCCCAAGCAGTCAGTCTCTTTCCAGATGGCAATGCGTGCCTCACAAGGATACTGTGATACTTCTTTTGATCCATGATTCCGTCGATTTTTAGGAGATCACCGGCTCTTTTCAAGCAGACTGAACCCCACACCAAAATATTACCACCTCCATGTTTCGCTGAAGGGGTTCAACAGTCATTTTTGAAACGTTCTCCAACTGTACGGCACACATACAGTGGGTTCCAAAATTACTGCCACCCCTGACAAGCAATGCACAAGCAATACAAAAAATATATAAACAATATAATAATAGAGAAATGTAATATACCAACATGCGTGAAATACTTTATTAATGTCTCGATGGAAACAACCAAAATCATAAGAATCATATGCGAAAAATTAATTTCACCAAAAAGTTGAAGGTTTCGCAGTAATTGGCACCCTTCATTCAGTACTTAGTGCAACCCCCTCTGGCAAGGATGACAGCATAAAGTCTTTTCCTGTAATTTTTGACAAGGTTAAGGCATACGTTTGGGGAGATTTTGGACCATTCCTCTCAGTGGATCCTTTCAAGATCCTTCACATTCTTGGGTTTGCATTTATCAATTGCCCTCTTCAATTCAGCCCACACGTTTTCAATTGGAGGTCTGGCGACTGAGATGGCCACTGCAGAACGTTGATGTTGTTGTCAAGGCACCATTTCTGAGAGGATCTTGAGGTATGCTTTGGGTCATTGGCTCGCTGGCAAGTCCACCTACAGCCAAGTCCCAGCCTTCCGGTGGAGACAACCAGATTGTCAGCCAAAATATCCTGATACTTGGTGAAATTCACTATGCCATTAATATTAACCAATGCCCCAAGACCTCTTGAATTAAAACAACCCCAAAACATGACTGACCCACCATCATATTTCACCAAGGGTACAAGATGCTTCTCCTTGCATTTTTCAATTTTTCAAAACATGCAGATGCTGCATCTGACCAAACTCTGTGCAATTTTGTGCACATCTGACCAAAGCAACTTGTTCCGGTCATTATTAAAATGATGTTTGGAAAACTACAAGCGCTTGCTTCTGTGTCTTATGGTCAGTAAAGGCTTCCTTCTGGTAATCATTCCAAAAAAGCCTGTGGCTGTGAAGGTGGTGCCTGATGGTGCTTTTTGAAACCTGGTGACCCCAAGATGCCACCAAGGCCTGCAATTCCTTCACAGTGATTCTTGAGGATTTTATTACTCCTCTCACCATCCTCTTCAGCATCCTAGGAGAGGAAAATGCAGTTGCGTCCTCTACGCTTGAGGTTTTCAACAGTTCCATATGTTGGGAATTTTTTAGTAATTGCCCTGACAGTGCTCAGTTAGTCCTGGGGCTGAGGGGGGTCCTGTGTGCATTTCGATGTCCCCTCAGTTTGACTCCTGAACCTTGTAGGGGACCCATAGGGGATTGAAAAAAACTTGGGTAGACATTTTGAATCAGGTGCCAAAATGGTGAAATTCCAGATGGTGGACAAAATGGCCGCCAATAGCTTTTATCCCAAATAACTTCCCATTTATTTATGATATAAGGAAAAATTTGGTGTCTAACCATAGGTTTTAGGGGTCAAGCTAGCCAATGCGACCCAAAACAAGACCATATGGTGACTAGGTCATGATATTTCCAAGATGGCCGCCAATATGGCTGCCGCAAGTTTCATTTGCCCATAACTTTTTACTCAGTTGAGATAGGATCGTGATTTTTGTGACAAACTCAGGGTTTTAGGGGTCAGGCTATCACTTCCAGCAATTTTGAATATAATTGTGTCATCAGAAAATCCAAAAAGGACATAATCCTCTGGCACACTTAGCCCAATTACAGGTTACTGGCATATTATCTGGGAGGCCCCGATGGTATGCGTCAGGCACTAGAGTTCTATCCTGTAGAGAGAATCTGTATTCAGAGGGGTCCAAGGAAAGATCGTCCAAGCAGTTGCACTGTATGTATGCCACATAAAAGGCACGTAGGATATGTCCAGCAGTTGCATGGCTCGTTGAAGGTAGATCAAGTATGTCTTTGGTAATATAGTGCAACCCTGAGCTGGTCCATCTGATCCATTCCTTGATCACCTCGACTCATCACTTGCACCAAGTACTCCTCTGGACATGCAGTCAATGATGCCAACCCAAGACTTCCTAAACTTGTCCAGATAGACAACAGGATCTGCTTTGATTGTGGCAGGTTTTGTACCAAATTTGCTGGTTACATTGCAGCCAGTGAGGGTGTGCGCTGCAGGTAACACATCCTTTTGCCTAATTTACTAGCCAGCAAATGACCTTAGATGTATCGTGTTTTATCCCCAACTCCGAATCTCATGCAGAGTTCACTAAGTCCATTCGCCTGGAAATGATGGTAGAGATACAAACCAAGTACAACAACATCCGTGTCATTGGAGATGACTGCCCATTTTAGGGATCTTCTTACGACATGAAGGACATGGGGGAAGATAGGCACATCGGCCTCTTCTAGTCTTGAATGCAAATCTGGGTGATCACAGAGTTCTCCATTTTTGACTGACTGTGTGTTCAAGCAGATGCCATCCCCTACTAGCTTGCTGAGTAAGACGTGCACAGCAGTAACATTCGTGGAGAAACGATCAATCAGTCTCCCTCTAATGAATGCCTGTAGCTTCACCTTGTTACCAGAGGATGGCCAGAACCTCTCCATATCTCGTGGAAGCTTGGTATCACCTGTGATACTGCTGACCAAGATAGGGGTTTTAGAGGAATGCCTTTGTCGTTCACTTTCCTTCACTGAATTGGCACAGCATGAATCGAAAATGAAGTTGATTCGGACGGCATTGTGGCACAGTGCAAGGATTGTACTCAGGAACGTTTCACAGAGCTCACCAAATGTACTCATGGCGGCTGTCTTTCGAATATTTGCCATGACTTCAATTATGTAGACAGCAGGCATTGCTTCCAGGTGTCTAGGGTCAAGGTAGTCTTCCTTAGTCAACTTTGATTCCAGTTCTTTAACAAGCTCTTGCTTTGCAGGCTTCGTCTTGAACCCATCTTCATCAAACAAGTAGCTACTCGAGAACAAATCATACTTCAGAACCTCACTAGTGTCATGTCCTCAAACTTGTGCGATGTGTAGTTGCTTCTGGGCAACACCAAAGTGTTTCTTGACTTTCTTTTGCTTCATCCGTGGCACAGCAGATGACTTTCTTTCAGCACTGGTGAACGTCTTGAGGTTGGTCCTGTGGATGACATCGGTCAGACGTTTCTTTTTTTCAACAAAGCTTCCAGTTCTGAATGTGTTGTAGAGGTCCGTTCCCATGGAATGCACAAATACAAGGGACGTTCTGATATCATCCAGCATTACTGCCCGTGGGAGGATGTGGTGCAGTTTGGGATCAGTGGCATCTCCAATTCGAAACGGATTTTCGTAACCAAGGATGTACGAGATGATCTTCTGTACTTTCATTTCCCCATCCTGCGTCTGTCTGTAGCTGAAGGCATGATTAACCATCAATTCCTTATTCCCAAGTTGGACTCCACAGACCTTGCGGAATTGCTGATCCACAGACATAAGCTCATGATGGATGATATTCCACCTTGACACAAATTCCTTCTTCTTTGTACTCCCCATGATGCCACCACTGCTCTTAGATGACCGATTAATGGTCTGTTCAAGGCAAATATCAGCTGCTACAGCACTGAACGGGATTGGCAAGCTCTTGACAACAAACTGACTGCAAAAGTGTCACTTTGTTAAAGAAAGGTGCCTAGTAGTTCCTGCTTAAAATAGGTGTTGGCGGCCATTTTGAATATTCTGATGACCCAATTCCTCTCAAAATTGCTGGAAGTGATAGTCTGTAACACAAAACCCCAAGTATGGCAAAAAATCATGACCCTATCTCAACTGCGTAAAGAGGTATGGAAAAACAAAACTTGCGGCAGCCATCTTGGCGGCCATTTAGAATTTTCTGATGACCCAATTATATTCAAAATGGCTGGAAGTGATACCCTGACCCCTAAAACCCTGAGTTTGTCACAAAAATCACGATCCTATCTCAACTGAGTAAAAAGTTATGGACAAATGAAACTTGCGGCAGCCATATTGGCGGCCATCTTGGAAATACCATGACCTATTCACCATATGGTCTTGTCTTGGGTCCCATTGGCTAGCTTGATCCCTAAAACCTATGGCGAGACACCAAAATTTTCCTTCAATCATAAATAACTGGGAAGTTATTCAGGGTAAAAGCTATTGGCGGCCATCTTGTCCGCCATCTTGAATTTTACCATTTTGGCACCTGGTTCAAAATGTCTACCCAAGTTTTTTTCAATCCCCAATGGGTCCCCTACAAGGTTCAGGAGTCAAACTGAGGGGACATCAAAATGCACATAGGACCCCCCTCAGCCACAGGACTAAGTGGGATATTTAACATTTGTGAATCTTCTTGTCGCCATTACCAGATTTATGAATGTGTATGACCATCTGCCTCTTTTGAACTGACAGTTAGTTTATTTTCTTCATTGTGTTGGATGACAAAGGGAAACTGCATGTGTGTTACATCCAATCAGTAAATGATTTTGGTTGGTTCCACTGAAACATTAACATCGTACAGTATTTCTCACATGATGTAATTTAAAGTTTCTCCATAAATATATAGTTTTTAGAAATTTTTTAAGCATTTTTTGTGCATTGCCAGTCAGGGGTGCCAGTAATTTTGGAGTACATTGTAAACCAGGGAATCTAGCAGAGATACACAAGGAACTCTAACATTAGTATTACACCAAGAAATCTAACGCATAAGTATTACAACAGGAAATCTATCTCAATCGAGATACACCAGAAAGTCTAGCACATAAAAGATGCATTCTGAAATCTGACACAGAGTTCCACCATGAAATCTGACACCTGTGAGGTACACCAAAAAATCTAGCATATAAGACTTACACCAGGAAATCTAACATCAAAAAGGTACACAAGGAAATCTAACATCCTAGAGATACACCAGAAAATCTAACAGATAAGAGATACACCAGGAAATTTAACACATAAAAGATAAACCAGGTAATCTAACACATATTACAACAAGAAATCTAACATATTAGAGTTAAACCAGGATATTAAACGCGAGAGATAAACCAGGAAATCTAATGCATAGGAGAAACACAAGGAACTCACCAAAAAATCTAACATATAAGCATTACACCAGGAGATCAATCACAATTGAAATACACTCGAAAATCTAACACATAAGAGATATACCAGAAAATCTTACAAATAAAAGCTACATCAGGAAATCTAACACATTACAGTTACACCATGAAATCTAACACCTACAACTTACACTGAGAAATCTAACACAGAGTTTCACAAGGAAATGTAACACATAGGAGATAAACCAGAAAATCTAACAACAGATACACCAGGAAATCCGACACATAAGAAATACACAGGGGACTCTAACATATAAGAGTCACTCCAGGAATGCTAACAAGATTTACACTGGGAAATCTCACACATCAGAGCTAAATTAGCTTTTCCAACTCATAAGAGTTACACCAGGAATTCTAGCACGTAAGAGTGACACTAGGATTTATAACATCGAAGAGTTACACCAGGAAATCTAACATATAAGAGTTTCACCTGGAGAAGTTATAAGAGATACAACTGTAAATCTAACATGAGTTATACCAGGAAATCTGACACATAGGAGTTACGCCAGAAAATATAGCACATAAGAGTTATACCAGTAGATCAAACACATGACCAGGAAATCTAATACATACATAAGAGATCGACCAGGAAATCTAAAGCATAAGAGTTTCACCATGAAATATAACACCTGCAAGTTACGCCAAGGAATCTAACACCAAATAGTTTCACCAGATAAACCAGAAAATCTAATACAATAGAGATACAGCAGGAGACCTAAAATCTGAGATTTACAGTAGATGCAAGAGAATCATATCCCCTCCACATCTCTAGTGCTTCTCTTGGCCTGGCTGAAGAAGAGGATTATGGGAACTCACCGGAGCGTAGCTGCACGGCTGAGTCCACATGCTTGCCGTTCACATACGTCTCTGAGTCAACACACGGGATAAGCAAGACCACGACTGCAGGAGACAAGCCAATATATGAGCAGAGACCATGACACCAAGCAATGCAGACTCAGACACACTAGCTGTTATCCACCATTGAGACTCTCATCTCAACCATTCAGTGTAATAATTACAAAAGACAGTGGATAGTGGTGCCAATAAAAAAACCTCAGGCTAACAGCACAGACCCAGGATCAGTTTTGGCTTCCCACAGTGGATCAGTGTTCCTACTTTTGAAAGGCTTAGCGAGAATAGGCCATTATGTTTTTCGAGGTATTACAACCCCAATTCAAAAAAAGTTGGGGTGCTGTGTAAATTGTAGATAAAAACAGAGTGCAATAATTTGCAAATCTCATAAACCCACATTTTATTCACAATAGGACATAGACAGCATATCAGATATTGAAAGTGAGACATTCTACCATTTCATGAAAAATATTAGCTCATTTTGAATTTGATGGCAGCAACACATCAGCATCTGATATGTTGTTTATGTTCTATTGTGAATAAAATGTCGGTTTATGAGATTTGCAAATCATTGCATTCTGCTTTTATTTACATTTTACACAGCATCCCAACTTTTTTGGAATTGGGGTTGTACAAATTATCCTTTCAAGCAGAAACAAAATTTGGGGACAAGGAATTTGACCATAAAAATATTAAGAGACAAGCAGAAACAAAAACAATTTTGGGATTAGTGCAGCATGGTTTTCATCAGCACTCTCGAATACCCCTTTTCCACCGAGCTGCTTCCAGTGCCAGTTTGTAGCCAGAGCCCGACTAAGCACCAGTTCTTTGCTTTACCACAGCCTAAGCACCAGCTCCTAGCACTCAAAACTCATGCCAGAGCAAGCACCAACTCCTTGCTGGTCTATAGCCAAGCACCAATTATGTCAGGGGCTGGGGGTGGAGTTATTGTGACCAACAAGACCAGCACAAACGCTGAACAGTTTAATTTTCCGGCTCTGGGCCCATGTTCCCAAAGCCATTGTAAAAGTTGCAGTTTACGATATCATTAGGTCACTTCCCGAGACCCTAGCGAGAGGGACAACTACGGTTTGCCTAAGCCATTGTAGAGGGATTGTTACCAAACGCAACTAACAACGTCTTTACGGCATCGTTGTCGTATACCTGACGCCATTATAAAATAAAATTGTGGCAGTGGCGCAGCCAGAACTTAAAATTGAGTGGGCACTAAACATCTCTTTAAAACAATTTTTAGTTCTGACTCAATGGCAATCATTTTTTCTAATTAAAGCTGCTGTAACTGATTTGGTCGTTTTAGCTGGCTTTCAGCCCCTCGCCCAAGTCAGCAGTCCCTGCCCCCCATCCGGAAGCCACACATGAATGCGCATTGGTTACCAACACTCGCAGTGATTGTTGTGTGAAAGCCATACTGAGAACACGGATCAACACATTAAATCCATACAGAAACTTCGGTATGAATACAGTGAGGAGATCATTCTTACCGAAAAAAATCACAATCGTCTATTCAAAAACACTTTTCTGCTAGCCTTTTTAACGGATGCTTTATTTTTTCTCATATAAATACATGCTTTACCCAGTTATACAACAGCCACCCTTCGTCAGAACCAATACCAGTCGCTACAAAGTTTTGCTGCTACACAGCTAATCAAGCTGTAGTCAGCCACAAACAACGACAGTACGGAGTTCTCCGTATATGCCAATGATTCAAACAGTGGAAAAAAAACGTATGTAATGATGCAACACCCCGATGAACTATCTGAGTCACTGGTATCTTGCCTTTTTCCTAACTATTTCCTAGCGAGGGCCTACCGATAGCTCTAGACCTGTAGTTAAAATAACTACCTCGCTCACCATAACGAGACTTTCGGGAACAGGGGGCAGACACGTATACAGTGACATACGGACGTTATACGGTGACGTAATCGTGTGGCTCTGAGTTGGCTCCTTGGCGATGGAAAAGCAAACAGGTTCTGAGGAGGTGCGTGGGTTGAACCAACTTAGCACTGGCACTTGAACCAGCATGGCACTAGCACTAGGTTCTTTTTGGTGGAAAAGGGGTAAAAGTGAACAGTTCTTGGTTTGAGTACAAATACACCAGCAGGGGAGCTCCACTGGTCTCCCCCAATGCACAGCCCAAAATGGGGGAAATGCAGGAAGCTACAAGGATCCAACTCACCAGGAGCGGCTACAGCAAGGCAACTCCCTGCTCCTGAAGATCTATCATCCACTAGTTGTTCACTTCAACCTGAATGTAGCGCACATGGGTGGTGATAATTAAATGAACAAGATCTAAGAATGTGCTGTGCTTTGCTAGGGTTGAGTTGAAAACTTTCAGGATCCAGATCTTCAGGAACAGGGTTGGACATGCCCGGTTTCAGGACTCTGCCGGGCTCAGTATCTCACCATCTCCGTTCAGATTCTTCTCGCTACGGAAGACACAATGTTCCTCCCTGATGTGGGCACCGCTCAAGACGATATCCTGTCTCCTCTCCGCATCTGCCTGCCCCACCCTGCACCAGCATGGCAGCCACGTTGAAAACAGAACACATCACCCAACAGCAGCCATGTTAGAGACAGAACACATCAATCTACCGCAGCCACATTAGAGACAAAACATTACCCTCCAGCAGCCATGTAAGAAACAGAATGCATCGCCCAACAGCAACCATGTTAGAGACAAAACACATCACCCTACAGCAGCCATGTAGGACTGAACACAGCACTCTACAGCAGCCATGTTAGAGACAGGACATGTCACGCAACAGCATTAATGTTAAATGTAGAACACATCTCCCTACAGCAACGATGTTAAAGTCAGAACATCACCCTACTGCAGCCATGTTGGGGACAGACTGGCACCCGACAGTCGCCATTTTAGAGACAGAAAACAAGACTGAACATTACCGAACAGCAACCACGTTAGAGACAGAACATCACCCAACAACAGCCATGTTAGCGACAGGACATCACCCTACAGCTGCCATGTTAGCGACCGAACACATCACCCAACTACAGCCATGTAAGAGACAGAACACATCATAAATAGACCCAACTGCTCACAGTTCAAGGCTAACTGGCTAGTTAGTAACACCATAAAACACCCATATCAGAGGCTATGGTAATTTCATGTTTTGACAGAGTTCACCATGCTTATGACCTACCAGACAAATTTTGACAGTGGAAAACAGCAGGCAGTATCCCTGGAACTATATCATTCTCCCCAAAGGGAAAATACAGTTCGGCCTACTGGTGGTGCTTATAGGAAATGATATAGGATCCAGAAAAACAACAGGGGAACTACTCCAAGCTCCAGAAATAATCACAGCAAATTTTTACCAGATTCCCATAAGAACTGTTTGACTTACTTCATTTTTGGAAAAATTACTGTACTTTTGGCCGAAAGATGGCACTACAGGAACAGTCATACTGCTGCAGGAACAATTGGATTGCTCATCTATGCATAAAGACTTTCTCAGAAAAGTTGATCCGATTCCCCTCAAAACAAAGTTAACTGAATTTGGAATAAAAAAGTGGTGGCAATATTGGAAACATCACAGTTCAATCAAAACATCTTTTAACATCAAAAATGTTGAAAAAATATTTGACATGACTCTGTTTAAAGCCTCTGTAAACCCAAGTCCACAAAAACCTTTGAATTAGGTTATTTAGGTTGTATGTGTATAAGCATACTACAATATTAGAAATTATGTTCAATTCAAACCCAAGATTTTGTCATCTAATTTTTGGCACCTTTCCTCTTACTGCGGTTGAATTGGATGTGGCTTTCTGAGTGGGTTATTACGTAATAAGCCAAACCAATTAAAAAAAAAAACTCCGTCATTTGTCCCACCCCAAACTGAAATTATAAAAGCTCTCTGCTCCCACCAGTTTGGCCTCTTTTGAGCCCAAGAAACATTGTCCCGAAGTAGTCTGTTTTGCGATTGATTACCCAACTACATTTTGGTTCCATTTATCTATCTGTCCATCCATCTGTCCGCGTATTTGTCTGTCCCCCGCTATTTCCCCTACCATGTATGTTTGTATTAGCTCCATTCAAAATGCACCAGTAAATGATTTTCTGAATGGGACGTGTGCTCGCATGCGTTTCTCACTTAGCGTGGAATGGTACTTCTGCTCTGGCTCGAATGTCTTATGCTGCGTTCAAACCAGCTTGTGAAAATGGTGCTTCTCAGAACACAAGCGGTGACTTGTGTTTAAATCACCTTACAACCTGTAATCACAAGCAGTGAACTGGTGATTAATTCAGCGGATCAATCTTCACCACTCGAGAGCAAAATGAGGCCATACCAAGACATTGTGAGCCAAATGGAAAAGTATGTTTATTTTCATGTTTGTTTTATCAGATATTAAAAGGAGCAACTTATTATGAACCTTTTATGTCCCAGAGTTTGTTGTATTTCCATATTATAATGTTTCTGTCATTTTGTCTTTGGGAAGTTAACTTGATATTTTGATACCTTTATTATCGCCCATGATGTCACCCGTGACAGACTGGCAGCAAATGAACGCTCTCCATGTGTGTCCTTTTCGCAACCGGTAAGTGGTAATTTCACCATATTCAACATAGCGGTATGAACGCAGCATAAGACCCTTATCTCACAACGAGTTTGGGCTGCTGTCTAGGATCTGTCCCGTGCATGCTGTGACTGGATATCACGCCCTGGAGGTACAGTTGTCATTCACGGCTGCCATAAGCGGGGTCGGTGAGCGACAGGGCCTGTTTTCCATTCTCGGACACACAGCCAATTGTTGACCAGTGACAGTGCAAACGACGCTTTTTTTTTTCTTTTGTGTTGTTAGCCACACCATTTTGCTGATGCCATAGCATTTTTTATTTCTTGGTTGGCTTTATGTCGGCTATTGAACACACTCACAAGAACAAATCAAGCATCATTGTACCCGTCAGAAAAAAAGCAAATGTTCATCATTACTGAAGTGCTCGGCGCGTCCACTGTTTCTATAATCCCACTCGTATCTCACTGGACAAAGCAATAAATATTGATTCTTCAATTTGCAGTAAGTACAGTACATGTCTCACCGCTGTGTTTTTAATGGAGCTAAGTATATATAGTGGACTAATACTACACACCGGTGTAAGCGCCTGACAGCATATATTGTTGGCATCATCTGGCATTCTCTACAGGAATACCTGCAAGCACAATATGTAGTTCTATTGGTCACTGAGCGTTGATTTCACAACATGCATACTTGAGGGTAAAACATTACTGAATGGAAATTATTTTCACTGAGAGGAACCGGTTGAGTGGCAAGCTAATTACAATGCAATACTATTGTACAGTACTAGCTAAGGGTACAGTACCATCAGGCCGCCGTTGGGTGCATCCCTGCTAACGCTGAATTTTAGCGGAGATGTGCTAACTCGGTAATAATAAAAACAGCAAAGGATTTTACAAAATACCATCCCGTTACTGGCTGAACAGTGCTTCGCGCGTATTCGCACCTTTGCATTGACTTTGAATGTAATCTGTCGTGCAAAAAATTTAGTTTGCGTCCAGTGTGCAAGCGGCTTAACGCTCGCGGAGCCAGTGAGATGTCATTCAAATCGAGGGTGTGGTCAGTCACACCACGATGCGCCACGTCCACAGAAATGGACTGAATAACAAAACGAGCAGTTTTTGAACTAGGTTTTCTAATAGTTATGAATGTTAATTTTCACTCAGTTTTTTGTAGATGCTTTATGAGACACTCAACTTTGATATTATACGTGAATTTTCACTATGTCAAGACAAGTTTCCAGAGGCTTAAAAGCTGTTGGGACTTATTGCAATTTTTAAAAGTTGTGCCACAAACACAAAAGTTCACAGGTACATTCCAAATTTCGGCTGAATTGAAGGAGAAATTATTCACAAGTGGGTCAAAATGGCATTTTCAAGATGGCAGCCGTGGTGCCCATATTTGAAGACTAATCACAAAAATTTACATAAGCTTTATTGTCCTTATTGGTTAAAATGTGTCTGCCAAGTTTCAGCTTAATTAGCCAAAGTTTGAAGGAAGAAAATCTTTACAGACATCAACAATGATGACGACAACAGCTGAAGACGATGGACAAATAGGTATAAGCCCACCAGGCCGTTAGCCTTGGTCAGCGAATAACAATTAAAAGTTTGGCCTGGTGGTGGCACTGCAATAAAGGTCACTGGGCAACCAGCATCAACAATGACCCTTTTCTATGCACCAGAGACAATAAAAAGAAATGTGACTTGATTCCCATCAAACCTGATTGAATTATTGCATTTGGAAATATAAAGCTTGCACAGGAGGTGGTGCGACAAAAAAGGTCGTAGGGTAACACAAAACGATAGGGTTTGCCCTCTATGCAGCAGAAATGAACACAAGAAGTTTCATGAGATTCCCATCAAAACATAAAGAATCTGCTGCGGTGGCAGCAATGGTGACAGCAGCCAAGTTGATTACATATCATCCATGGACACTCAATTACAGGGATATAATGACTAACTGCATTAGAAAAATTATGGCATCAATACTGCCAAAACAAAGTCAGAAGTAATATATGTTAATGGAACAAGCAACCAACAGAAATCATGACCTCACCTTGTGATCCCATCTTTTATGTAGTACAGCAAACACTCTGACATCAGCGGGTCTTCATTCAGATTCACCAGATGAGGAGTCTATTGAATGAGATAAGAGCCTTTCAAAGCGGAGAAATAAACCTTCTTTCAAAAAGCCTGTAAGCACAAACATTCACATCAAAGGGTCCTTTTTTCCAGCTCTTAAATACTACACGAAACAACATCTACGTAAAAGGCCAAGAATTTACACAAATATCCATTCCACAGGGAAATGAGACAAAGAAACCTAGCACGAGGTCTGAGAGCAAATTCTCCATCTTATGCTGCTAACAAGGGAAGAGACTGTTCCAAAAGTACATCCAATGATTAATGACAAGTAGGACTCCTAATTCATATCTAAATGCATATTGATAGGATACCAACCTTCTTTGGAGAAAATACCCCATTAAAATCAGCATAGAGATCACATGGCCTCTCCATGAAAAACTAACCAGTAAGGAGGCAGCAGAGTGAGACAGAAGGGGAGGATGGAGAGAGTGACAGAAATAAAAAAGAAGAGAAAATGAATCAAATGGAAAAAAAATAATAAAATCAAAATAAATTAAAGAATGAAGCATTAAAGTCATCAAGACTTTTCGCTTAAAATGCTGCTCATAAGGCTGAGCAGAAAACAGCATTATTAATAGGAGAAAAACCTGATAGTTACGCTGTAATGGCACATCGTCATCTCACTATATTTGCATTTTTTGGTTTTTCGGTACCGTCGAACATCTAAAGGCCATTGTCCTGAATTGTTTTCGCTTGTGTGGAATGGCAGCTCAGAGGGGGAGATTTTAACACGCTAACCTACACTGCCCTGTCGGATTTTGAGGAGTCTGGACAGGCTCTTGGCAGACCTAGAATACACTGAGCCTTGAGCAGCAGGCCAGCTTACCTGCTATAAGTACAGACAGCCTCCAGAGGGTGTTGAACTCTACTCTCACGACAGCGAAGATACATCACAGATTTTTTTGGGATATTTCCCCTTTTTTACCCCACCCGAACACAGCCAGACTGTTCAGCCCATCGCTAAGCGATCAGCTCCCACTGACTCAGGAGGATGATGCCATGGCACGCAATCCACCGACTCACCTGACGACAACCCTCGCTTCTTTACACAATGCAGTCATACCACCAATTACACACTGCCTATGCCATTGGAGGATCACGTAGGCAGCGTACAATATGGTTTGTACAGCTATATGCCCCTGGCCGACCAGAAACGGTTGGCAGGGAGTGATGAACTAACAAATTTTACCTGGCTTAACCCCATTATCCCTGGCAGGGCTGTGCAAATTGTTGCCTCACCCATGAAGACCTCCATCCAGTGCCAATAATAGAGGGTCTGGGATTTGAACATTCAACCACAGGGCTCACAGACAAACGTCGTAGTTGGGAGCCACCCAGAGGCCCCGCTTCAGCACAGATTAACCAAGCCTCTCTGAGACCTGCTCTTCAATATCAGCCACATTCACACAAATCACGACCCTGAATAGGCCCACATAAAGGATTGTAGCAAGATCTTTATAGCAAGTTTATTGCCAGCTCAGTGCACCTCATGCCTTAATCCTTGCATATGGTGGTTCTGCAACTAAATTCTTGTAAAAAAATGTTTGAATTAATTCATATAGGCTTACTGAACTACAACAACTGTACAAGTTTATTTAATGAGACGATGTGTGACTCTGTGTGTCGATTATAGCCGTATACAAGCAACACATGCATTTCTCTAAGCGAATAGATATTCATTAAGTACAGATCCCCAAGATTATCGTTCACTCTTGATTACCAAGGAGCGTCATCAACGCGCCAAGGCCAAAATGACTCCGGACAGAATTGGATAGACCTTCAAACAATCACAGCAACAATACATGAACAGCTCAGCACAGACAAAATATAGCTTGTTACTGAATCCTAGTTTAGGGAAGCCAGCTAGATACTGCCAACATTAATACAAAGATTAATGATAATCAGGACTGGCTGCTTTATTTGTATTGGTGTTCGTAATGCAGTCAACGTCAGCTCCACACTTCTACTAACATTAGCAAGCTACCTTCCGGAAGTACCGGAAGGCTACTATGCACGGTAGCATGGTCCAACATCCAATTCATATTTCTTCCAGTTTGACACAGTATACTCATGTTTTGCATGACATGATTTAGCAGCCAACACTTAAAGGTATACTGAGTAGATGTTTCCAAAAAAACAATATATAGAAAAAAAAATCCCTTTCATTCATCACTCACTAGAAGCGTGCGGCAGTTGCTATCTTTACAGAGATCCTATCCTCTGCCAGTAATTTCTTTTCTTTTTTTTTTTTAATTCTCATTTCAGGGCATCATTGTTCGGGCAGTGAACGTGTAGCCCTCAGCCAATGACATCACGCTGGGCGTGAGGCCGGGATATCGTGGTATACTGCAGAGTAGTGCTTCCGGTGTCAGTTAGCTGGGCAGGACTGGCCAATTTGAATGTTGTGTTTATAAACTGAAACCCAAAAATCCTACTCAGTATTACGTTACCATTTGTCCGCACAGTTGAGGTCAGAAGTTTACATGCACTTAGGTTGAATTCAGTAAAATTCATTGTTTTTTTTTTCACTCCACAGATTGCATGTCAAAAAGTATAGTTTTGACAAGGCATTGAGGAAATGTGCTGCGTGCAAGACACAAGTAAGTTTTCCAACAGTTGATTACAGACAAATTGTTTCACTTATAATTAGCAATATCAGAATCCCAGTGGGGCTGAAGTTTACATACACCAAGTTGACTGTGTGCTAAAACAACAATTTTGGGAATTGATGTCATGGCTTTAGAAGCTTTTGATAGGCTAATTGACATCATTTGAGTCAACTGGAGGCATACCAGAGGAAGTATTTTAAGGCCTACCTTCAAAGTCAGCATTTCTCCGCTTGACATCACGGGGAAACTCAAAACAAATCAGCCAAGAACTAAGAACAAAAATTGTGGACCTCCACAAGTCTGGTTTAACCTTGAGAACAATTCACAAATGCCAAATGGTACCTCATTAATTTGTATAAACAATAGTACGCAAGCATAAAAACCATAAGACCACACAGCCATCATGCCGCTCAAGAAGGAGACGTGTTCTGTCTCCTACAGATGAATGTCTTTGGTGCAAAAAGTGCATGTCAATCCCAGAACAACAGCAAAGTTGCTGAAGGAAACAGGGACAAAAATATCTGTATACATATTAGAACTAGTCCTGTATCAACATAACCTGAAAGGCCATTCAGCATGGAGCAAGCCACTGATCTAAAACTGCCATAAAAAAGCCAAACTTTGATAAGCAACCACAAATGGGGAGAAAAATCTAGTTTTTTGGAGAAATGATGAAACGAAAAATTGAATCGTTTGCCCATAATGACCATTGTTTTGTTATAAGGAAAAGAATACCATCCTAATTGCGGGGGTGGCAGCATCATATTTTGGGGGCGCTTTGCAGCGGGAGGGATGGTATCAAGAGGAAGCCATCTAACATATTGAAGTAAAATCAGCCAGGAGGTTAAAGCTTGATTGCAAATGGGTCTTTCACAAGGAAAATGAGCCTATGCATACTTCCAAAGTAGTAGTAAAATGGCTTAAGGACAACAAAATCAAGGTGTTGTAGTGGTCATTCCGAAACCCTGACCTCAATCCAAAGAAAATTTTGCAGGCAGAATTGAAAAAGCATGTTTGAGCAAGGGGGCCTACAAATCTGACGCAGTTACACAAGTTCAACCAGGAGGAATGAGCCAAAATTCCAGCAACTTTTTGTAATAAGTTAGTGAGAGGCTAACTGAAATGTTTGACCCATTTAAGTTAAACAGTGTTAAGGCAATGCTACCAAATATTATTTGTATGTAAACTTCTGATCCACGGGGAATGAAATGGAAGGAATAACAGCTGAAATGCATCATTCTCTCAACTCTTTGTCTGACGTCACATTAAAATAAAAGTAATGAGTTTTTTATTGACCAAGACAGGGAATGTTTCCATGGATTAAATATCAGGAATTATGAAAGACGGAGTTTAAATGTATTTGGCCAAGGTGCATGTAAACTCAACAGTAACCAAAATAGCCAGAGGGTTTTCACTGCAGGTATTCTTTTTTTCTCAGGCAATGAGTGGAACTAACTGGTAAGTTAAAACATCTACCAATTTCTGTCGGAAGTGTGGCTAACACATCTTTCTCATGAACTAAAGCTTTCACTGCTGTTGTTTGTTCTCCTTTTCGAGAAAGTATCCTGTCCAGTTTCTTTAATACTATCGCAATAGCCGTCAAGAGACCGCTTTACATCAGTGCTAGCCATCTTTATTATTTGCAAAAATACTTCAATGTCATCTTACAAAACCCGCCCCACGGCTGTGTTTGGCCCAACCAGAACTTGGTAAGATGGAAATCTTGATTGAGAGGGTGGCCAGACGCACCTGCTAGCGCAAATAATACTAGAGCTTGCATATAATCCGGTTGCCAGGCAACCCAAATGGCGCATGCAGATGCATTTTATTTTGTGCTCGTACAACCTTTGCAATCTATCTTTACAAAATTTGCTTTTAGAAAAGGGGCTTTAATGGATTACAGCGCTATAATATTCTGATGCAATACACTAACTTGGAGATACTTGTGAATTTAAATTCTCCACAAACCTTGTTAGTGGAAAAATGATCTTTCCCCTCGCCAAGCAAGGTAGTTGGGTGTTTGAGACAAATCTGAATGAAAGTTTTTCAGAAAGAGAGGTGAAGAAAAGGAGGAGGGGACAAACAGGAAAAAAAAACATGAAACAGAAGAACATGCGAAGGAGGGACAGAGACCAGGAACAAAGGGCCCTGATAATGTCACCCAAGATGTGAGGAATACAGACAAACAGAATACGTTCGGAATAGACTTTTTGAGGAAACATTCCAAATGCAGACACTTACAGGAAACATGTTAGGAATACAGATGCATACAGAAAACACATTCGAAATACAAACTCTCACAGAAAATGTTAGGAATACAGACACTTACGGAAAATACGCTAGGAATACAAACTCTCACAGAAAAGAAGTTCAGAACACAGACACTTAAAGAAAACATGTCGGGAACACCAACGCTACCAAAAAGGTGTCAGGAATACAGACGCTTACAGAAAATAAGTTTGGAATATAGACTCTCAGAGCTAACATGTCAGGTGTTTCAGTTAGATTCTAACAGAAAACATGAAACATTTTAGGTACTGCAGTTAGACTCATACGGAAAACATGTAACATGTTTGGTGCTGCAGTTCGGCTCTCACAGAAAACATGTTACATGTTAAGTGCTGCAGTTAGACTCTTAGAGAAAACTAACATAACACAACATATCATAACACGAGTGGCGAGAAAATGGCGTTCAGCCCAACTAGGCTCGCCATTTTCCTCTAACTATAGTGAATCTCACGCTACAGATACTCGATGACTAAATGGTATCTAGCACTCAATCAAGCCTGCTCTTGAAAACTCCAAAGGTTTCTGCCTCAACAATATGGTTATACAAGCTATTCCACATTGAGATTACTCTCTATGTGAAAAAATATTTCCTAAAATCAGAGCTAAATTTACTCTGGGCCTACTTCCATTCGTGACCCTAAATTCTACTAACGGAATTTGGCCTAAATAATCCTATATAATGACCTGGTTAATCCCTTTAACATATTTAAAGACCTAAATCAGGTCACCCCTAAGTCTCTATTTCCTAAGACTGAAAAGATTAAGGATTTTCAGCCTCTCCTCATAGCTTTCATCTTTATTTTATACCAGGAATTAACTTTGCGGCTCTTCTCTGAACTTTTTCTAAAGCCTCTATATCCTCCTGAAAGTATGGTCTCCAGAACTGTACACAATACTCGAGATGTGGTCTGACTAATGTGTTGTACAAGAGAAGTCTAACCTGCTTGGATTTATACTCAATACTTCTGGCTACAGTTGTGCTCAAAAGTTTGCATACCCTGGGTGAATTTGTAAAATAGGTAAGATTTTTTTAAGGAAAACATGAATGGCCAGGCAAAACACATTTCTCTTATTTCTTATTGAATTCATATCGAACTGTAGGTCATTTAGAATGGCCTAATTCTCTCTGATGGTGCAGCTGCCCATTCATCCTTGCAAAATGCCTCCAGCTCCTGCAAATTTTTTGGTCATCTTGCATTAACTGCACGTTTGAAATCTTCCCAAACCAGCTCAATGAAATTGAGGTCAGGAGACTGTGATGGCCCCTCCAGAACCTTCACCTTTCTCTTCTGTAACCACTGGAGGGTCAACTTGGCCTTGTGCTTTGGATCACTGTCATGCTGGAAAGTCGAACTGCGTTTCATGCGCAGTTTTCGTGCAGAAGAGTGCAAATTGTCCGCCAGTATTTTCTGACAGGATGCTGCATTCATCTTGCCATCAATTTTCACAAGATTCCCTGTGCCTTCAGAGCTCACACACCCCCAAAACATCAGAGAGCCACCACCATGCTTTACAGTGGGAATGGTATATTTTTCACCATGGGCCTTGTTGACTGCACTCCAGACATAGCACTTGGTTGTGACCAAAAAGTCCAATTTTGGTCTAGTCACTCCAAATTACAGTATTCCAGAAGTTGTGCGGTGTGTCAAGGTGTTGTCTGGCATATTTTCAGCGGGCTTTTTCGTGGGATTTGCGCAATAATGCCTTCCTTCTAGCAACTCGGCCACGCAGGTCGTTGCTGTTTAAGTACCTCCATATTATGCTCCTTGAAAAGACCACACCATCTTTTTCCAGAGCATCCTGTATTTCTCGAGGGAGCCTCTGGATTTTTCTTTGTGGCCCGGGCAATTCTCCTGACAGTTTGGGCTGAAATCTTTCTTGGCCTACCTGACCTTAGCTTGGTATCAACATATCCCCAAATTTTCCACCCCTTAATCACGGACTGAACAGTACTGCCTGGCATTTTAAAGTCTTCAGATATCTTTTTATTTCCTTTCCCATCTTTAAAAAGTTGAACTACCTGGTTACGAAGGTCCTTAGACAGTTCTTTTCCGCTCCCCATGGCTCAGTGTCAAGCCAGATCAGCGCATCCACTTGGGAGCTAACAAACTCAGTGACTATACACAGACACTAGTTACAATATAAAAGGCCACAGGGGTGGAAACTTAACCCTTAATAGCCATTTGAACCTAAGTGTGTTACCTTGTGTCCTTATAACAAGGTCAAATATTCAAGGGTATGTAAACTTATGATCAGGGCTGTTTGGGTGATTTCAGTTTTCATTATGATTTAAAAAGGAGCCAAACACCTATGTGATGATACATGTCTTCACATGATCACTATCCTTAAATAAAGGACAATTTTTTAGCATGATGAGTCATATTTCTAAAATAAATGGCGGCATTTCACAAATTCAGCTAAAGTCTGCAAAATTTTGAGCACAACTGTATATATCCTAGCATCCTGTTGGCCTTTTTAACGGCTCAGCTTCCATGGATAGAACCTGTAAGGGTCTGGTTAACAATCACTGCAAGATCTTTTTCATGTGGAGCACATGGAGTTTTTACTTGTAACATGGCAGGTGCAGCAGTTGGTTACTGGCAACTCCCAACTCGCGTGATGCGCGTTAGAGCTCAAAGGCGATGTGCCAGCTACAATACTCAGAAAAAACTGGCAGTCAGATGGGCAATAGACAACAAAATTCTGTGGTGATATCACTGTGACATCACGAGAGGCTGCGATTACCTTTTTTGGTGAGAACACACCCAGAGTGCCGCCGTCCTCACGGATGGCCACGCCCATCTCAGCCAGCAGCGCCTCCCTGTGGACGGAGCCAGATGAGGAAGGGTTAGAGCGGGCAGCTTCACGTGACAGTTATAACCCAACTACTGTACTGCATTTAATTAGCTCTCAGAGAATCACTTAACAGTCTCTGTGATTTCCCTACTGAATTTTCTATGGCAGGAGGAAATCAGAGTGCAGACAAACTCAGACTCAAACCCTCTGCTAAACACTGTGCCACCTCGGTGCTGCCCCTCTGGACTGTACGGCTGCCGCCGCCCAACCCCCCCCCCATACACACACCTCTCCATGCGGATGGCCTCAGTCTTCCGCAGTTTCTCCTCCCAGGTCTCATTGAGCTCAGCAATGATCTTCTCCGATTCCTGCAGCAAACAAGGCAATGCACAGTGTATCATTCACACGCCAGCCGCACAATACCCAGGCAATAAAAATACCAATATAACTGCCTTAAGGAGATTCCCTACTCAATCTTCAGGGGAGCAGTTTTTTCCCCAAAATTTAGGAATTCTACTTGTTTTGGTACCCACAAGTGACAGTCCCCCCACATGACACCAGCATTTTGATTCAATGATCTCAGCGTGAGCGCTTGGCCCTCTGTAGTGCAAAGCCATTGTGCTGATCTGTTACTGTTCCACACAGAACAGCCCCAAAGCCATCTGTGCGCTCCACACACAAAGTGAAAGGACATCCTCATCTCTGAACAGCTCACCTCCCCTCCCATCTGCCAACCAGAGACACACTTTGTACCCTGATTTTCGATGATAGTGACACTGCCATGACTCCCAGATAGCTGCAATATTCTTGGGGCCTCTGATCCCCGACTGCCCTACTCTGTTTGGATCTGGTGGCCCAGGTACAACCCGCAAATGTGTGCGAGAAAGCAGCTGCTAATTTAGCAACTTAAAGGAGCCCACAGTGATCGTCACTCACACATCAAACCTGTGCTGTCGCCCATAGCTGCTTGTACAAATTAGTCCAACTTCTTGTTACAATGGATAATTGAGTAATCGCCGATAAAACAATGGTTCATTAACGCACAATGATCAATTACTCGATTCCCATTTCCACCTCTAGCCTCTTGATTCCGACATCAATGTCTTTTATTCCAAACTGACTACTTTCAATCTGCTGCATGCAATCATCGCCGTCCTCAATAGGCATGCAATTTTAGAGATGACCAACATAGCTGAGTAACTTCAAAGTGGGTAAAAAAGCAGGCTCTATATCAGGATTAATGCTGAAGAATAAGTGAGGAATTCCTGTGTTTAAAAAAATCTTTCCAGAAAGGGTGTCCAAAATGCAATCTCAAGGTAATTAATATTGTTACTGTTGCTTGTCTCTGGTAATATTAATACTAATCCTGGCCCAGAGCCTTTTTTAGATAATTTATGTCATTTTTCAACTCCTTTTGAGTTTAGTAACAGACAGGGTCTAGGTTTTCTCCATATAAATGCAAGGAGCCTTGTACCTAAGCTCGATATTTTTAAAACATGGTTTTTTACCGCTAAACCTGATATTGTTTTAGTTTCTGAAACTTGGCTGGAGCCATCAATCTCTGATCAAGTAATACACATTGACGGTTACAATGTATGTAGAACTGACCGCAAAAGCAGGGCTGGAGGAGTTGCTATTTATATTTCTAATAAATTACATGGGTCTATTCTCAAGTCTGTTTCGATACCAAGACAGTTTGAGTTCTTGGCAGTTCAGATAATTGTAGCAAATGCCCCTCTCACGGTTGTTGGCTGCTACAGGCCTCTGCCATTAATGATTGTATTTCTAAGTTAACTGATCTATTGTCTAATTTAATTGCATCCGAATTGATCTTGCTTGGTGACTTAAACTGGGATTGGATGACAAATCAAAGCTTTAAGCAGGTTTGTGACTCTTTGAATTTAACTCAGCTCATAGACATCCCCACTCGTATTAACTCTACTAAACCAGGCAGTGTAAGTCTTATTGATTTAATTCTTACTAATGCAGCCCATAAGTATGTGGCTATTGGTGTCTTTGCTAATGATATTAGCGATCATTGCTCAATTGTTTGTATTAGAAGCACCAAGCTGCCCAAGAGCAAGGGTCTAATTATACTTCAACGTAGTTTTAAACATTTTTGTGAACAGGCTTTCCTGTATGACTTGGCTTCTGTCAAGTCGAATTTAATATCTTTAATTCCTTCTGTTAATGAAGCTGTTCATTTTTTTCAGCATCACTTCCCAAAAATCATTAATAAAACATGCCCCTCTAAAAAAAATCAGCATCAAAAATAGGTCAAATCCCTGGTTTTCTAGGGACCTGGCTGATAACCATTCATGCTCGTAACAAGCAATGGTCTTTAGCCAGAAAGTCAGGCACAACTGAAGACTGGATCGTTTTTCGTTACCTGAGGAATAAATGTACGTTCCTTATCAGAAAATCTCAAACTAATTATTATCTCACTTTAACCTCTGACACATGCAATGACCATTCTAAATTTTGGAGAATAGTGAAAACCTTACAAAATAAGAAAGTTGCTAGTCCTCCTCAAAAGCTGAAGGTTAGTGATTTTTGTATTTGGGATAAAAAGGAGATGTCTAATGCTTTTAATACTCAATTTAAAAAGGCTGGGCATTTATTTGATGAACAGGGTCTTAGTCATGATCCAAGGCATAATATTAAGCTTCCAGGGCAATCATGTACTTTGTCAACTCTTAATTTTTCTCCCTTTTTAGTCTCTGAAGTTTTGCATGCGCTATCTACTTTAGATCCTAAAAAGGCCACCGGGCCTGATGGCATTGATCCATACTTTTTAAAAATTGCAGCACCAATTGTGGCTCAGCTAGTGACTGATATTTTGAATCTTTCCATTTCCATTCAAACTTTACCTGTAGTTTGGAAACAAGCCTTTGTCTCTCCTCTTTTGAAAGGTGGTGATCCTTCTGATTTAAATAATTATAGACCAATTTCAAATCTTTCTGCCTGAGCTAAGATCTTGGAGTCTTTAATTTCTGTCCAGATTAAATCATTTTTAGATTTGCATAGTGTCTTAAATCCCATGCAATCTGGCTTTAGATCCAAGCACAGTACGGTTACGGCTAGCTTTAAAGTCCTAGATGACATTAAAGCAGCTGTTGATAATAAATCCTTTTGTGTTGCATTATTCATCGATTTAACCAAGGCATTTGATACAGTGGATCACCCCATATTAATTAACATTCTTTCAAAGGTTGGTTTTGGCTATAGTCCGATTGGCTGGTTTCAGAGTTATTTATCCAACCGCTCTCAACGTGTTAAGCTTGGTGATACTGTTTCCGACCCTGTGAGGATAGATAAGGGTGTTCCACAAGGCTCCATTTAGGGGCCATTGCTTTTTTTGCCATTTTAAACTCTAGTGCTCCCTCTCTCGAGGCTGCTGTCTCATATCTTCAGTCAGATTTTATCTCTCTGCAGCATGCCCTCATTGATTCTAAACTTCTATTGAATGGTGGCAAAACTAAAGCTATGCTGTTTGCAACACATAGGGCTGTAGTTTCTTCCCCTTCTCTTATTGCCCTAGAAGGAACTCCAATTGAGTTTGTAGATAAATACAAATATCTAGGATTATGGCTGGACAATAATTTAAGTTTTAAATACCATATTGACATGTTGACTAAGAACCTCAAGTTTACACTAGGTTTCTTATAAAGATTAAAATCTTGCTTTTCTTCTTTTTCTCGCAAACGGGTAGTAAATAATATATTTTTGTCTCAACTTGATTATGGCGATACTGTTTACTGATTTGCGTTTCCTACTACCCTGGCTAAACTCGATCCGCTCAATCAACTGAGATACATTTCTAACTCACCCTATAGGACGCATCACTGTACACTTTGGTCGGTTGGCCTTCACTAGCAATGCGCAGGCTGCACTACTCGTATGTTTTAAAATACAAGGTTATTTTAGGCAAACTACCCCAGTACATTTGCTCTAAATTTGTTTTAATTCAGAACTCTTACAACCTCATATCCAACGCCTGGTTGCATTTCAAGGTGCCACCCGTGCGAACTGAGGCTGGTAAGAGGAGTCTGCTTTACTTTGGCCCTTGGTCATGGAATGACCTTCAAATTCACCTCAAAATTGCTGCTCCATACCAAGTTTCAGACAAAAGATTTCTGAGGCATTTTGCATTAGCAACTCCTGTCATACTGTATAGATATAATTTTCTACTGTTTTTTATATTGAGCCATTTTCAGAACTTATGAAATTTTTTTTTATTATTATAAATTTAGTTTTGTCCTGTCAGATGGTAGTCTCTATTCTGTCCCTTGTTTTTGTTTTGTACTGTTTTGTCAATATTGTCTTAAACTGTGTTGTGTTTATGTAATACTGGTGTGTGACTTGTTGCATTCTTGCCAGATCACCATTGAAAAAGAGACTTTGGTTAAATAAAGGATTGATTGAATTCAGAGCCGCGTGAAGTGATCTTATTCACTTCATTCGTACAGTAACTATTTCCATCTGTGTGATGCGTGGTGAGATGAGCAGCCAACATCATTGGGTACCTGACTCAGAACACGGGCACAAGGATCTCTACTGCAACCGCAGCTACTGCCAGCGAGAGAATGGTAATCTGTGAGCAATGGGTGGCGGTTGCGATCGCACAGAGATGAGAAAAGAGTGACGTGAGAGAGAGCAGCGCAGAGCTGTAGAAATTTTGAAGGAGAGAGTAGCGCAGAGATGTATAAAGTTTCAAGTGGGAGAAAGCAGTGCAGAGATGTGGAGCATTTGAAGTCGGAAACAGCAGTGTGGAGATGTGGAAAGTTTGAAGTGGGATAGAGCAGCGCAGAGATGTGGAGAGGGAAGGAGGGGAGAGCTGCACAGAGATGTAAGTTTGAAGTAGAAGACAGCAGTGCAGAGATGTGAAGCATGAAGTAGGGGAGAGCAGCACAGATGTGGAGAATTTGAAATGGGAGAGAGCAGCACAGATGTGGAAAGTTATGACTGGGAGAAAGCAGCAGTGCAGAGTTGTGGAAAGTTTGAAGGAGAGAGGAGCACAGAGATCTAGAAAATTTGAAGTTCGAGAGAGCAGCACAAAGATGTGGACAATTTGAAGGAGAGGAGAGCAGCACAGGGATGTGGAGAGTTTGAGGTAGGGGAGTGTAGCACAGAGATGTGGAGAGGGAAGTAGGGCACAGCAGCACAGGGATGTAAGTTTGAAGTAGGAGACAGCAGTCTAGAGATGAGAAGCATGAAGTAGGAGAGAGCAGCACAGAAATGTGGAAAGTTTGAATTAGGGGAGAGCAGCAGGGGTGTGAAGAATTTGAAGTGAGAGAGAGCAGCACAGAGATGTGGAGAGTTTGAAGTAGGGGAGAGTAGCACAGTGATGTGGAGAGTTTGAAGTAGGGGAGAGTACCACCTCAGGACATAAACGCACGCAAACGAGGATGTGGCGTCAAAGTAGAAGAGGACTGTGGGAAATGGCACAGTTTGCGGGTGCCCAGGGCTGAAAAAAACACAAAATAGCAACCCTTGAATAAAGCTTATTTGCTCCTCTCTGCATCAGGATTAAATTCTGGGAAATGGAGTTCCTAGAAAAATCATAAAAACCACTTCCCGGGAAATGTAATAACAGGAAAAATATTTTGAAAAACATTTAGTATTAAAATAAATTAGAAAAAGAGATGCACTGATCGGCTATGCAGTGACTAATGCAGCGTTACTCTTGACCTGTTTTCGATTAAAGGGCATCTAAAGTCGATTCCCATTGTTTTTGTTTATCGGCCAATCAGCGAGCCACACCTGCGTAAACAAACCGAAATAGAAGGATTATCAACGCATGTACACAGAACATTGGTTTATACGAATGAAATTGGTCATGTGACAATGCAAGATGTCAACAAAAGCACGTGATTTGTTTGCAAACATTGGACGTTCAACGTCCCGTCTGAGAATCAACTTTAGATGCCCTTTAAGAATCGCAGAATTAATAAGGGATACTTAAAAGCGATGCGTTGCCAATAATGATTTAGATGCAATAATGACAAAGAGATAACGATGCTATAACATGTTGGACAGCCATTTCCACATCATTAATTAGAAAAATCAAAATTTCTCTGAATTCCACCACCCATGTTAGCATTTTTTAAGTGTTGAATGCAATACGGGCTATCGGCTGCCGCTTCTAGAACAGTCAACCTTGTAAACAAATCTGTGGTGTTTCATGATAATTTTGTGATCGCAGTAAGGCAAACCAAATACAAATTTCCCAGTCATCCTATCAATAACTTGTTCAGTTAACTTGGCGTGATCATAGACTTCATTACTTTACCCAACATTGCTTGGCTAAAGATGGTTCGCAACGGCAGCCTCTCAATGCAAACAGAATATAGACCAATAGAATCCCTCTCTGTTGGACTTTGAGAACACAAAAAGAATTAATACACTGTATTTTATTGTTTATACAATGAATAATTGTCAAATATCATTTTCATCAGGCTATTCTCAGCAGAGATTTCAAGCAGTGAACTTAGAATTTCATATTCCTAGCAGCTAAACCACTAAAGCTAAGATCAAGCTACATGCAACATTTATACTACATTCATCAAAAAATATATTCAAATTAATTGGGTTCTGCTGCTTTAATAATCATTAAAAAGGCCAAATAATACACTAAAGTGGACAGGTTGGGAACCCATAGGTTTCCATTTCTCCTTGTTAAATGTAGTGTTACTTGAAATATGACCAATGCGTTTTCAATTTTTACTGTACCTTAAGTTACTCCTGAGAACAGTTCCTGGATTCCCTCCAACTGTTTTGACAAAATAGTTTACATGTTGTCCAGTAACCTCTCTGCAAAAAGATACTGAGAACTGAAAGCTGACTGTTGGCCTATAGTCGCATGAAAATCGCGTGATTGCGCGACAATTTAAACCACTGTTGTAATGCCACGAAAAAAAAAAGAAAATCTTTTAAAAAATCTCAAAATTTCAGTTCAAATGTTATCCGAAATGTCATATCCATTTCTTTCACAAATTTTCCTCAGTTGTTGATCACTGGGTGCATCAAGAATTTTGCAGATCGTGAAAGAGTGGCACACATTCGTCTTCGTCAATTCAGATGACCCCTAGATGCATTCAACTGTCAGTTAAGCCATTCATCAATGAGACAATTCAATAGCCCAGTCCTACTGGTCGAAATAAACAATGTGGTAGCATTACCCGTCTTCACTGAGCAAGAGTTTTATGCAAAAGAATTTCAAGGCTTGTCCCATATCGACACCTATCTCAATAGTAGGCCTGCTGAGTTCAGTGATTGAAGTGAATCAAAGATCAGGCTATTAATTGAAGCTTTACAGCAGACCAACAATAAATATAGCACCTTCATAGAAATGGTATAAATAATGCAGGAATGCATAGTCTTCAGTCAAATAATGCTAGAATTTTCTTGGGAGAGGTCCCCTGAACCTCCCGCTTTAAGTGGCGGAAGGTACTCCAGGTCTCTCCCCTCCTACCCCCAGTCCCCCACAGGGACGGATGTGAAACTCCGCCAATGATTGTGGGATACCTTCAGCCGCTCAATTGCCTCCTCCCCTCCAGGCGTGGACATGATGCGCTCCTGTATGCTGGAGGCGGAGTGCAGGCCGGGGAGGCTGCAGAGGGAGCCACTGGACGGGGAGCCGCTGAGCGTCGGCGCTGTGGAAACAGGACGTTGGTTCCCTGAGCCTAACAAGTACCTGTGCTTACTGTTGTGCATGTCCTTCAGGTCTGACAAACAGTTGAGAATGGAGGGAATGGAGGAATATCAACAGGAGGAGAGACAAAATGAGAAAGAGAAGACAAGAGGAAAGAGGAGTGTAAGACACTTAAACGTAGACAGAAGCTTGCAGGAACAGACAGCAGATATAGCAGCACATGAGAACAAACACAGCAGATACAAACCAACACAAACAACAGCACACTGGAACAAATACAGTAAGCACACCACTTTGGAACAAACATAGCAGAAACAGCAGCACAGTGAAACAAACAAAGCAGGTACAGCAGCACTCTGGAATAGTCAGTATCTGCTGTGTCCAAAACACACAGCAGCACAAAAACAAAAAGCCAGGTACCGCACATTCGAACAAACACAGCAGCACACTGGAACAAGCACAGCAGATACAGCCAGACTAACATAGACCAGAACCCACTGGCGTAAACACAGCCGATGCAGTAGCACACTGGAGTAGACACAGCAGCTGCAGCCTGACTAACACAGACAGCAGCACACTGGAACAAATACAGCAGTTACAACAGCACACTGGAACAAACACAGTATATACAGCAGTACATGGGAAAATACACAGCAGGTACAGCAGTACACTGGAATAAACATAGCGGCTACAGCAGTACACTGGAGCAGACACAGCAGTTAAAGCCTGACTATATGGAGAATGCTTCCACATCTCTGCATCATTTGGCTTTAAAACCCTCTCCAATTGCAATAAGCCAAGACAGGAAACAAAATATCAATTTATTCAGCTATTCAGGAGGTAGTTTTGTCACCAGAGTTTGCATTATGTTTCATAAAATTCATTTTCAGTCCAAAAGGAATTATGTTGAAAAAGCTGTGAACATTTTCACAATAATACTGTGTACGGGTAGCACTTGCAACTTATAATGGTGATACATTTAGCTAGGAGCCCACTTGATGTACAGTACCGTGACAAAGTACTTTCCCCCTTTCCTCCATTTCTGCACATTTGTCACATTTTCACATCTCAGATCAAACTCATTTTAATATTAGAAAAAAGATAACCAGAGTAAATACAAAATGCAGTTTTTTTGAATGACAATTCCATTTTGAAGCAAAAAAAAAGCTATCGACCCTACCTGGCCATATGTGAAAAAGTAATTTTCCCCTTAGTTACCAACTCAACCAATTAAACAACTTTAACCTTTAGCATGCTAAGTTAATTCAAGCCTATTGCATGCTGGCTGGTGAGTTCTGGATCAGAGTACTATAGCCTGCAACTGGCTTATTTTCAAGACTGATCCAGATATCACACCTACTGATGCTAAAAAATTGGGTCGTTTCCACGGAAACAACCCAGAATTACAGACCTCAACCACTCAAAACAAGCCATTACGATGACGCAATGGAGTCTCCCGTATTCTGATATATGAATGGCTAATAATTGCCACGTGATCGTTGGTTCATTAAATATAGGTTACGGCGCAAGTGTTTGTAGCGGATTGGAATTTCGGAACGAGTCGGGCCGAAGTGTTGGGCCGTGATCGTTGGTTCATTAAATATAGGTTATGGCGCAAGTGTTTGTAGCGGATTGGAATTTCGGAACGAGTTGGGCCGCGGAGGGATTTTTAAATCGTGGTAGACATCCCTCCGCGGCCCAACAGATGTGGGACACAAAATCCATAATATCAGCATTTAATAATCTGTCACATTTTGCAATGGTCGTATGCATAGCCACTGACTCTCCATTGCTCGCTATCAGCGCGACCGCACTCATATTGCGTTATGTACTCACTTTAAAATGAAGTTATATTAACACTTGCCGCTGAAATGATATTTGGATCTTCCGAAATTGTCGAGAAGTTAATGGTCCTAGTTGAACAGCGAGAATCCAAGTCATCTCGAACACAACGGAGGCCATACCTGATAGAAATGTTGACTGATAATCCGTTATAGCTCCTTCAAAAAAGCAACCGATCTGGAAAGAACTCTAAACGGGAAAACTAATAATCCATATTATTTTGAAAATAACACTTGTTTCTACCACCCGAGGTGCCACGGAAACGTCCGACTTGAAAGTAGTTCCGACCATTTCAGCCCCGTATGGCACTACGGCGAACATTATGGCACGGGTGTACTGGTACTGCCAGCGAGACACGTGCATATAATACTTATATATGAGGGAGGGCATTCCTAAACACAGTTCTTCTTGTCGAGTGATCTTGCCGGCTGTCGGAACATATATAAACAAACATGGCGACTGTGGTCGCCGGCAGTTGCACAGAATAAGGAATATATGGGCGAGTACGGTTGCCGGCAGTTGCACAGAATAAGGAATATATGGGTGAGTGCGGTCGCCGGGAGCACGCTAAAGGTTAATGGACAACTGGGTTAAATCTTTCCGAGACAGACCCAGACATAATAACTGCTATCCCTGTCGGATCTAAGCATCAATTTCATAGAACCTGTAAAAGTGAAGTAGGCAAGAAGCAGCACATGATGCCATCATCTGAAGAAACTCAAGAAAAGACGAGTATCAAAGTTATTGACATCTATCAGTCTGAAAATGCTGTTTACAATGCCATTTCTACGGGTGCTTTCATACGAGGTACAATTGTTTCGTACTGTGCCACAGTATGATTGTCCCCCCTCCCCTCTCCCCCCACTGATCAGCTTTTACGCTAGTAATGTTGTTCCGTACCTGCAGAGTATGGTTACTTTCGTCAAAATTTCAATACAGTAGGTGGCAGTATGCACCTAGGGGGTTTTACAGGTCCCCTATTATGCTGATCTTTCTTTTAATACATATTTTAACGTAATGTAATGTTATAAGGTTGGATGTCCATACTCAACCTCTGCAAAGTTTCTAATAAGATACAGCAGTTTTGCCGTAATCCGAGAACATGATTTCCTGAAAGTGATTTCCTCTCTGAACAGCTCGTCCCGAGATCTTCACGAGAACTGGGCAAAACCTGACGTCAGGTTGTTGCATCCAATCAGGACAGACCTGGCCAGAGCCAATCATGGCGCTGGACCTGCCCGCCCCGGAATTTATTCTATCAGACACAAACGAGCCCAAATCATTTAACGTGTGGATTTATCAGTATATCTCCCAAAGCTGTTCATACGCGTTTTTTTGGATGCAAAAAAAAAGCATAACTATTCTCTCTTCTAAAAGACGATGCCACTAGAAATCAGTGGGTAGCTTTTTTGTTTGCTGGCGGGAAACAGCCACACTCAAAGGGAACGTTAGCTGTTTGTGCTCAGCATTTCACCGAAGACAGCTTTGTCAATAAAGGATAATTCGACACTGGATATGCGTCTCAGCTGCTTCTCAAACCTGGAGCAGTTACATCGATCTAGTGCACGGAGCCACAAGCTGTAAGTAACGATATAACAGCAAATAATGTAACTGAAGCTAACGTGTTACGGGTGGCTAGCAGTGCCACTAACGATAGTTAGCAAAAACAACTAGCCTCAAATGCAGGTTTTGTAAAATATCTGAAGATAAAGCCTGGATCGGTACCAACTGTCCGTGACTCACAGACGTGGACGCAGTAAGTTTTACCATTTTGTGTTGCTTTCCTGCATAAGCTTATCAAATGTGATAGCCTGTTGAATGTGGCTGTAGCACTGCGGATAAAGTAGCTAAGCAACTGTTGCTAATGTTCATGTCCTAAATATGCAAGAGTAAACACAACCCCAATTCTGAAATAGTTGGGACGAAGTGTAAATTGTGAATAAAATCAAAATGCAATGACTTTCAGGTCACATGAGCCAATATTTTATTTACAATAGAACATGGGTAACATTTCAAATGTTGAAACTGAGACATTTAACATTTTTAGCCACAAAATAAGCTCATTTCAAATTTTCTGGCTGCAACAGGTCTCAAAAAAGTTGGGACACAGGCAAAAAAAAGGGCTGAAAAAGCAATTATATATAAGAGAACCAGCTAAAAGAACATTTAGTAAGTAATTACATAAACTGACATCAGGTGTGTAACATGATTGGCTATAAAAGGGATGTCTTAGAGAGGCTGAGTCTCTCAGAAGTAAAGATGGCCAGAGGCTCTCCAACCCGTGAAGGCTTGCGTAAAAAAAATTGTGGAATACTTTAAAAACAATGTTCCTCAACGTCAAAATGCAAAGGCTTTGAAGGTCTGATCATCAACAGTGCATAACATCATCAAACGATTCAGAGAAACTGGAAAAATCTCTGTGCGTAAGGGACAAGGCCGAAGACCTTTACTGGATGCCCGTGATCTTCAGGCCCTCAGACGCCACTGCATCACTCACCGGCATGATTCTGTCATTGACATTACTAAATTGGCCCAGGAACACTTATACAAAACCACTGTCTGTAAATGGGTCAATGACAAATAAGCCTTTTAAAAATGTTTTTTAAATAAATCTTTAAAAATGTACAGAATACATTTATTTGAAGTTGGAAGAGTGTGTTTAAACAAGTCTTAATGGTTGCACAACATTTACAGGGTCTTAGTACAGTTTTAGATTGTATTTGCAATTTCACCAGCCAAAAAATGTCAGGTGGCGCAACCAAAAGTTTCTTGAAAAAAAACACTCTTCCCTTCTTTTTTTTCAAAGTGATTTTTTTAGTAAGTATACCTGAGAGTATCTACTCTGCCTAAAACATTACTATTTTGTAATTGAGCTTGGTATCAAAAGTAACTTATGGATTCTTTATTGTAGGGGGCGGGTATTTTGGTTTTCCAAACAATTGAAGTTCAAATAAACTATTAAACTTTTTGTTTATTTGAAAGGTTTTCAATATAAAATTATGCCCCATATTAATATTATATTAATTCATATTTTAAATAACATATTTAATACATTTCACATTTTGTTAACTTGCTCGGACAGTTGCGCCACCTGACATTTTAAGGGTTTGAGATGGCAAAACATAAAATATATCATTTTTATGATAAACTGGAAATATGTCCAAATTAAACAGGCTTCATAAAATAAAATAATGCTTATTATGAATCATTTAAAATTATTTTAAACCAAAGTAGTGCACTCGGACAATGTCACGTCATTGACCCAAACACAGCCCGCCGTGCCATCCACAGATGCCACCTAAAATTATCATGCAAAAAGGAAGCCATTGTTGAGCATGATCCAGAAGCGCCGCCGTGTTATGGGGGCCAAGGCTCATTTAAAATGGACTGCAGCAAAATGGCAAATTGTCCTGTTGTCAGACGAGTCCAAATTTGACATTCTTGTTGGAAATCATGGGCGTTGTGTCCTCCGAGCTAAAGAGGAGAAAGACCACCCCTCCTGTTATCTGTGATCAGTTCAAAAGCCAGCATCTCTGATGGTATGGGGATGCATTATTGCATATGCAGTGGGACACTTACATGTTTTAACAAGTAGACATGGTCAACAACATCCCCCGCCAAAATGTCTTCTTTAAAGATACTATGACCAAACCAGCAAAAGGCACCAGTTCACCACTAGACTGATATGCATGTGAAGTTTCATGGAGAAATCTTTAACGGTTTTCGAGTTGTGGTCCGGAAACGAAGCGTGACGGACAGACGGACGGACGGACAGCACCCATTCCTAGATCCCCCTTCCACTTCGTGGCAGGGGATAAAAAGTACCATGAATGCTGAAAGGTGTATAAAGGTTTTAGAGCAACATATGCTCCTCTCCAGACGAAGGCCTTGTGTATTTCAGCAGGACAAAGCAAAACCAGATACTGCAGCTATTACAACAGCATGGCTTCATAGTAGAAGAGTCCATGTCCTGAACTGGCCTGCCTGCAGTCCTGATCTTTCACTGATTGAGAACATTTGGCGCATAATTAAACGAAAAGTCTGTCAAAGGAGACCCAAAACACTCCAGCAGCTGAAAGCCTGTATTAAACAAGAGTGGGATCAAATTCCAATGGCTAAACTCAAGAAACTTGTCTCCTCAATACCCAGACGCCTCCACTCTGTGTTAAAAAGAAGAGGAATTGCTACACCATTGTAAACAGGCCCCTGTCCCAACTTTTTTGAGACCTGCAGCAGCCATCATATTTGAAATGAACTCATTTTGTGGATAAAACTTTAATATTTCTCAGTTTCAACATTTGCCATGTTATCTCTGTTCTATTGTGAATAAAATACTGGCTGGTGTGATTTGAAAGTCATTGCGTTTTGATTTTATTCACAATTTACACTTAGTCACAATTATTTCGGAATTATGGTTGTAACATCAAGGAGACATTAAACAGGTGTGAGAACAAACCTCATTTGAAGCAAACTTTTTATGCTTGTTTGTAATTTGGATGCTTGGTACAACTGTTCGCAGTAATAGAACTTACTGTCTGTAAAACCTGTATTGCAGGGTAAAGTTATTACCGCTCAATTACTACTGCATGTTAGTTCGCGTTCTGTGCTACTTAAAAAATGCTCCTGGTTAATATGCAGTAATTCAGATTGGTATGCTTGTGTTACTTTGGTTAGCATCAAGGTGGTAGTTTCATCTTAATGTTACCTGACCATAGCCGCTACAGTGGAAGCTAACCGGAGAGGTGTTGTGCTTGTCTGCAAAGTTGATCTGATCAGGCTGCAGTTAGACCAGATGTAGGCTTTGCGGAGCTTAGGGTACGTGTTTGGGTTTGTTTACTCCTGCTGTGAAAGGATCGTTTTACTTATCCATGACCAGGGTCAGTTAGGTACTTTGCCGTGGTGTGGGCTAGCCCTTTGATCCTACCGCGGTGAAAGCAATCGCGAAACGCACTATAACATGTCTGGCATAACAAATGATTTCTCTGCATTGCCGTGGTGGAATTTCATCCACCTTTGAAAATTGTTCTGGCTAATAAAAAGCCAAAAAAAAAGTGGCGGTCAGATACGGATTTCCGGTAAAAGTTATCCATACCCTAGCTCCATATAAGCAACGCTTACACCATTTGTGTGTTTTTGCTACAAACTCATTTAGTAGCTTGGTGTCGGAATTGTGTTTCGTTTTGGTGGAAATGATTAACAGGAGCTTTTAGCAAAGCTTCCTCCGAATAGCTAAGTGGGTCTATAACATGACTATAGAACAGTAAAGCTACAATCCCATGCATGCAAGGCGAGACGGTACGAGCAAAACACTAAAATTTCACATTGCCACTCATTGAAATCCTGCTGTAAACGATGCTGCAATACTTCAATAGGAGCGATCTGATATAGCCCAAACTGTGGTAAATCGGGAAATGAGATGAAGGAAGGGGATTTTTTGTCGACATCCGCGCTTCCGGTGATAAGACCACCTTAGCCAAGCCAATGCATGCATGACGAAATGCGATGAGCATTGCGCAGCTTCGCACTCGAATACCATTGTGGATACACAGATATGAACATGAAAATACCGCAAAATTCAAATAAACGCTACAAACGAGTCAAAGCCGGAGTTCGTTTGTGGAACGAAACACTATAAATTGCCATTATATTAGCTAGCGTTCGACCGTGCCCGGACATGAGCGGAAGTTCACTCGTCGACTTTTTTACATTTGTCCTGTGATTTTCTACCGTAATATCCGCCTGGCGATGTGCCGTATTGTATATCAGATCGCTCCTATTGCTCCTCCTCCCGTTCGGGGTCGGATTCAGGATCAAACAAGTACAGTCTTACAGCAATAGATGCCGCAGAGAGCTGTCCTGAAATACCTGCCATCTTGATTTCCTGGCTTTTCGGGTCTGCACCCTTCCCCGGAATCGAAGAGGCCAGGCAGCCAATCAGAGCAGTGCCTCATTAGCATAGCCTACCTGCCCACTCAGAACAGCTCGCGTTTCAGGCCGGCACAGACAGGGTGAGAGAAGAAGTCTCACTAGGCCTAGGTGTGCGTGGTTTTTTTTTGTAACTGATTTCTTAACATTATTTTAAAGACCCACTGGACATATTTTAAATGACTAAACACAGCGTAATATGGGACCTTTAAAATAGAGAAATATATTTTATATATTGTGTTCTGTACAGTTTTCCCTTTCGCCTCTCCCCAGATGGTCAGCTTCCACACTAGTAATGACGTACCGTACCCGAGTATACTTACACATGTCAAAATTCCAATACAGTGGGTAGCAGTATGCACCAAGGTGGTTTTTAAATTGAGAATTGCACACAAAGAAGAAGCAGCAATGGATATTTATCTTTTTCGTCATTTGAGCTGCCAGACTTTCGCACCGCGTTCCGCACTTTGAGATATTGCAACCGCATTTTCTTTAGTTTGTCATGGCACTGTTCTATTGTTCTGTGATAACCACGCAAATGTAAATACACACAAATTATTTCATAAATCTCAGTGTTTCTGTTTGTAGTATCCGAAGTGAATGTATGTTTTCGTCTGCCAAAATTAAGAGCAAGCATTTAATTTCTTCATTTGACCAGAGAGATCCTTTCGCCGCGATGTTTGTTAAACAAAAGAGTCAAATAGTTAAAAGACGTCATGTAGCAGTCCACTTCTGTGTTCAAGAATGGTTGCCTTCACATTTGGTCAGGGCAGTTGCGAGGAATTCTGGGCCCCCTGACAGAATATCAGTGTGGGCCCCAGCGTTTCATTGCCATTTTTTTACGACAATGTATCATGATGTTATTCTTTATTTTTCTGTTCCTCTGTGTTCTTGGCAGTGCCTAATGCAATACACCCAATTTTTCCTTTTTTTACGATTAACCACTCAACAAAGAGTCAGAGTATCATAATGTAAATGATTAATTATTAGTTGTTTTATTCACATTCACTCGCTCGCTCACCATCAAAAACATCTTCAGACTGCTGGTGGAGAGGGTCTGTCGCTGGGTCAGGTTCAGACTGAAGTGACCACAGCTGATTCTGGAGTAGCAGTGCATAAAGGTTTAATTGTTCCATTTCATATTACTTTTGTAAACATTTAAAGTTATGTTGTATGGAACAAGTGATGAAGAACTAACCTACTGAGTCTTGAAATAAACAAAATCTAAATGGGCTTCTCAATACCATAACTCTAAGCACTCAGCTTCACTTTGCTATTGTTAAGAGGAGGGCAATCTCTGTAAAATTACCCCCTGCGTGAACAAGACTTATGTCAACAGGCTAAAGTAGCAGTTTAGTATTAGTAAAAACTTATGTAAGAAGATGAAAGCAATGTCAGCCTTGTCAAGCGATTATTCTTGGTGTGCAACCACGTGATTAAATAGCACGCGCCGCCATGTTGGATGATATACAATCAAAAATAGCATCTCATGCGAACAATAACAGTGATACATCTCCAAATTTTTTGAAATATTGTGACTCTCCGGAGTCTTCTGCCAAGTCAAGATACAAAGAAAAGGTTGAAATTTGTGGTTTTGACCCATATTATGTTAAAGCTGTCTGATGATACGGAGGATTTGGCAACATTACCAGTGATTGAATACCTCGATATCGTAAACTATCTCGTTATTCAAACCTCGCGGGCAACCAACGCGCAAAAGAGGGCTTATAAGAGTCTAGATGCGTATAACTTTTTTGTGTCTGGCTGTGTTGGTATTCTTCTCACTAATACAAAGTGAAAGAGAACAGGGTGCTGGTTCATGCTCGGGTAAACCATTCTAAAAGAACTCGAGAAACACCGCTCAAGCCGTGATTTGTGAGCGATAAGAATGGCGATGTGATCCTCGCATATTGTGATTGCATGGCTGGATTAAGCGAGGCTTGTTCCCACATTGGAGCTTTGCTCTTTGCGACTGAAGCTGGATATAGAATCGGGAACTCGAGAACATGCACTGAAGTAAAAAGCAAGTGGCTGCCAGCGCACGTAAACAAAGTGCCATATTTGCCAGTAAGCGACACTGATTTCAACGAGATGGGATTCTGAAGAAACGCATCTTTATCACGAGAAGCATTATTGCTGCAATTAAAAACCGCACACAAAGTAGGCATTGTTTTCTTTTAAAAGGAAGCGCAAATCCGAAGAAAATCACGAAGCGTTGCAGGAGCTCAGTGGTGAAGCGCAGCTATCTGGGTTGTTGTTATCATCCATCATGGCGGACTTCCTGTTTGGAAATTATGCGTGACGTCACGTGCACACCAAGAATTTAAGTTACACCTAAGGTTACCACACTGACTGCATGTAATTCCCTAGCCAAACCTAGCCTTGTTATGACTTGAAAATCACAACAAAGAAAACCAGCAATGACAACTTAAACAAATTTATTCTTCACTGATTAAAAAAAAACTTCTACAAATAATCCACTGTTTAATCTTATAATAACACTCTAATGCCACTATGTAACTCCATTGCCAAAACAAAAACTCTGCCTACTGACCAAAATCACAGCATTTATATAGACCAGCAACATTCTGGAAAGATCTACAGGATTCCTGGGTAATCCCGCTCTCTCCAGGCAGGAAGATGCCAGAAGCTTCTAGAAAGCACAAGTCTGTTTCTTCACAAAGAAGTGGTATTGCATCAGATCATGTTTTTCTACAGTCATACCACCAGAGGGTGCCAAATGATAACCAAAATAAACAAATCGCTGACCAGTCATAATAGGTATTTAAATAGTGTCTAACAAATCTCCATTTACAAATGATATACAGTGCTGTACACAAAATACTCATACATAACACCTCCCCTCTTAAAGAAAAGAAAGGTTTGCTAAAAGCTTTCTTTTGTTAAAATTAACACAGCTTTATGATCAGTATAATCTTGAACTTTGCACAAAAAGTATCATTGATCATTATAACAATCATAAACATAACAACCAGTGCAATTTTCACAATCAAATAGAGAAGTAAAATTTACATGCGTGAAAGTGTTATTCCAGATGCACCATCTTTTCCCCTAATGTGAGAAATATCCGAATCATACTCCTGCAAAAGCAAACTCTATCTCAGTAATGTTTGAGTCTTGTTTTTGATCTTATGCAAGAATGTGAGGGGATTGTGATCACTGAAGACCTTGATGGAAGCAGTCGAACAAGTCAGACTTCAAAATGTTCTAAAGCCAAAACAAGTGCCAAACATTCTTTTTCAATTGTTGAATAGTTTTTCTGATGTTTATCAAACTTTTTGGAAAACTAACAAACAGGATGATCTACTCCATCAGTGTCTTCTTGCAGTAAAACTGCACCTGCACCAATATCACTGGCATCAACAGCCAACTTGAACTCCTTTTTGAAATTAGGAGATAAGAGAACTGGTGCATTTTTGAGGATGGCTTTCAGTTGGTCAAATGAATTTTAACATTTTTCATCCCAAACAAATTTTGAGATTTTTCTTCAGTAAATTTGTCAAAGGTTCCGAAATGATAGAGAAATTTTTACAGAATTTTCTGTAGTAGCCAGCCATCCCTAGAAATCTCATTAGTTGTCTTTAAGTTGTAGGCTCAGGAAATTCAGTGATAACTTTTACTTTTGCATCAATTGGTTTGACTTGACCCCGTCCTACAATAAGACCTAAGTAAACCACTGTAGCTTTACAAAAGTCACTTTTAACAAGGTTGATAGTCAGCTTGGCATCACTCACTCTCTGAAAGAAGTTTCTGTTGTAGGTGAGGTGCTCTTGGAAGCTGTCGCTGGTGATGATAATGTCATCAATATAGGCCTCACATCCTGGTAGTCCAGCAATCACTCTGTTTACCAGACGTTGGAAGGTGGCCGGAGAATTTTTCATTCCAAAGGGCAGTCACAATCTTCTTCAGAATTTTCCAGTTCAATCGTATTTACCACATTGACTGGCTTTTACTGAGTGTCTCTGTCAATGTATTCTTTCAGCATGTTGATGTGACACATTTGTTTTTGTTTCTTCCTTCCTGGGGTTAAAATTACGTAATTTAGATCACTGACCTTTTTGAGGACAGTGTAAGGGCCGAAATATTGGGCTCTTAGAGGGTTTCCAGGAACTGGCAAAAGTGCCAGGACTTTATTCACCAACTTTAAAACTTCTATCTTGGGAATGAAGGTCATATCTGGCTTTCATTTTGCCCTGAGCCTCTTTGAGATTAGACTTAGCAAAGTCACAAGCCTTAGAGAGATGATTACGGAAGTCCGAGACATACTGAAGCAAATTCATTGGGACATCATCTTCGGCCAGCAACTTTTCCTTCAGAAGCTTCAGAGGTCCACGGACTGTATGCCCAAAAACAAGCTCAAAAGGACTGAACCTAAGAGACTCCTGAACAGCTTCACGGGCAGCAAACAGAAGAAGATGGACACCTTCATCCCAGTCTTTCTCTGTGTCAAGGCAGTAGGTCCTTATCATGTTCTTCAAGGTTTGATGGAACCTCTCCAAAGCACCTTGACTCTCAGGATGGTAAGCTGATGACCTGTATTGTTTAATACCAAGCTCATGCATAACTTGTTGAAATATGCCAGACATGAAATTTGACCCTTGATCAGACTGAATAGACTTAGGAAGACCAACAAAGCAGAAAAACTTGGTAAGAGCATTGATGATAGTCTTCGCCTTGATATTACGAAGTGGAATTGCCTCAGGAAACCGAGTGGAAGCACACATGATAGTCAGTAGGTACTCACAACCAGATCTAGTCTTCGGCAATGGTCCAACACAGTCAATGATAATCCGACTGAAAGGTTCTTCAAAAGCGGGAATGGGCTTAAGTCGAGCCTTTGGAATATTCTGGTTCGGCTTCCCAACCATTTCACAAGTATGACAGGATTTGCAGTACTCCTGTACATCAGACCTCATGGAAGGCCAGAAGAAATGGTTCCTGACACGTTGAAGGGTCTTCTTGATGCCCAAATGACCTGACATAGGATTGTCATGGCCAGACTAAGAATTTCTTGATGATAAGACTTTGGAAGAACAATTTGATGGGTGATCATCCACTCTTCATCTGCAGAAACATCAGGTGGACGCCACTTTCTCATAAGCACACCATTTTTGCAGTAAAAACAGACAGGAACTTGAGTAGTCTCTTGTTCACGTGCAGCCTGTGGTAAAAGATGTGCTAGATCACGAGCATGTTGTTGCTCCTGAATAAGTTGTTTCCGAGACAGAATGTCATTAGAATGACCTGACAAGGACAAGTCTGAAGATTTCCCAGACATCTCAGGACTGGAAGGTTCCTGATGAAAAGACTGCCCAATGAAGGTGTCAGCCAGGTTGAAGTCCAGGTCAGCATCATCTTGAATAGCCTTTTTAGCCATAGAACGAGTAACTGCACATGAAGGATAGAGGTCTGGAATTTCCTCCTCGATAGAGTCGGATTCTTGATCAATCAAAGGAGTGTCAGTTACAACAGGGTAGGGCACAACCTTATCCCCAGCAAGATCATTACCAAGAAGCAAATGAACACCTTTGAAAGGAAGAGAAGACCTACCGCCAACTGTAACAGGCCCAGAGACCAAGTTTGATTTGAGATGAACATTATGGAGAGGTACACTTGTAAAAGCACATTCTATTCCTTGAATAAGGACATTAGCCTGAGTAGACGTTTTGTCCGAAAAAGGCAGAATATCTGCAAGAATAAGAGATTGGGAAGACCCAGTATCCCTTAGAATTCGAACGGGAGCAGATGAGGAAAAATCATGTGAAAGTGAGACAAAACCATCGGTGATGAATGGCTCAAAACCCTCCATAACAGAATCAGACACAGAAGGTGGAAGATCAGACGAACTGACCTTTGATACAAGAGATTCTCTCTTAGTGAAAGCATTTGGCTTGGTTTCTTCTCGTTGTTGTTTTTTCTTGAGAGCATAACACTCAGAAATAAGGTGACCTTGCTTTTTGCAGTATTGGCAAGACACAGAAGGTAAAGAATCAGAGGATTGCTTCTCACTGAAAGGTTTCCTCTCAGAACTGGCCTTAGAATCATTAAAAGTGTTATTAGAAGAAGTCTTGAACTGAGACTTGCCTTGAAATTTAGAAAAAGTGGATTTTTGGACAAAAGAAGACTTATGAGTCAATGCATAAATATCAGCCAGGGTGGAAACATCTTGCAAAGTAATGGCTTGTTTTTCCTCAAGGAAAGTCTTAATATCAGGCTGGATACACCTTTTGAATTCCTTAACCAGAATAAGTTGCCTCATTCTGTCAAAATCTTTCTCAACTTTCATGGAATTACACCACTGATCAAACAACTGTTCCTTCAACCTGCCAAATTCAACATGAGTTTGACTGGCTTTCTTGCAAGAATTCATAAATTTTTGCCTGTAAGCCTCGGGGACCAATTCATAACCCTTCAGAATGGCAGATTTGACAAAATCATAATCAGAACATTGTTGCACAGATAACGTTTTATAGATTTTCCTAGCTTTACCAGTAAGAACACTTTGTAACATCATTGTCCAATGCTCTTTTGGCCATTTCAAATTTTCAGCAATTTTTTTCAAAATGGGTCAAGTATTGGTCTACATCATTTTCTAGGAAGGGAGGAACAAGTCTGATGTGTTTAACCACATCAAAATGATCAGAAAGTCCAAAAGATTTTCTAATAGTACCTGCTTCTTTTGTATTTTCTTCATTTCCAATTTGTACTGCAAGTGCATCCTTCTTTCTTCCAGTTCTCTCTCCAACCTTCTTTCTTCCAGTTCTCTCTCCTTCTCCAACCTTTTTTCTTCCAGTTCTCTCTCCTTCCTTCTTTCTTCCAGTTCTTTCAGGCGTAGCTGAAATTCAAGTCTTCGCAGCTCTGTTGCAGGCACTTCCACATCTTTAATCAATTCTGCTGCTTCTTCCCCAAAGATATCTTCACTGATGAAATGTTATTTGCTATTTAATGCTATATAATATATAATATATACTATTCAAAAAAAGTAGGGGATATTTTATTTTGAGATCAAAATTTTCACATATACAAAGGGATACGAAACCATGTTGTATAGTTCCTTACTGAGGAAGCATTTCCAAAGAAATTCATCACCCAAACACATCAATGACACACTCACGATCTGCACGGGATGCTATTGATGATCAAGGGGGTTGTGCCACAAATTTGCATGACTCTGAATTGGAAGGTTAGAGCCACTGTAAAGGAAGATTTTGAAGAGAAAGCATCAGATTATCAGTGGTTGAAGTCGTTAATTAAACAGAGACCATGCGCCGCCTAACACAGGAGGAGAGGTTACGTGCCCTTGGCATGCTACAGGTTGGCACAAGACAGGTCGTTGTGGCAAGGGCAATGAATGTTTCCCAGTCTGTCATCAGCAGATTATGGTCCAGACATCGTGCTACAGGGTCTGTTCAGGATAGACCACGATCCGGTCCGACCAAGGGCAACAACTCAGGCTCAGGACAGATTCATCCGCACTATTGTCTTGAGAAATCAAATGGTAACAGCAAATCAGATAAGGTCTCAACTTCAAAGGGATACTGGCTTAGTAGTGAGTGGCCAGACCATCAGGAATCGTCTGCACAGATTTCACTTACACGCCCGATGTCCTCGTGTCATTCCCTGTTTGAGGGATCGTCACATTAGGGCCAGACTCCAATGGTGTCGCCATCATCAACGCTGGGATAATCGCCGATGGAACAACGTAATGTTCTCAGATGAGTCGAGGTTCACTGTGAACTTCCTTGACAGACGCAAAAGGGTTTGGCGCCCGACGTAATCTAACGTTTCCATGACGTTAACGTCATTAGACATGATCCGTATGGGGGTGGATCTGTAATGGTGTGGGGAGGCATCACTGCTGCCGCAGAACAGACTTGCATGTTGTTGCTGGGCGTGTCACAGGGCAGTACTACCGGGACAACATCTTGGCACCCCATGTTGTGCCGTTTGCACGTCGTTATGGCCGCCGTTTCATTTTCCAAGATGACAACGCCAGATGTCATAGGGCCAGGATCGTTACAGATTACCTCCAGCAGCAGAATATCACAACATTACCATGGCCAGCACTCAGTCCGGACCTTTCCCCCATCGAGCATGTCTGGGACATGCTTGGACAGCGGCTACGCCAACGTCAACAACCTCCTGCCAATGTCCAAGAACTTGCTGCAGCATTGCAACAGGAATGGAATAACGTTCCCCAAAATGACCTGGGACGTCTTGTTAGGAGTATGCCGCCCCAATTCGAGCTTGTCTAGCCAACCGAGGGGTTTTTACCCGCTACTGACTCTGTTTCACAATGGTGGTAAATTTGCTGTGTGACCCTGTGTTTGTGTCGACCCTTATTCTGGAGAATGTGTCCTTTACTGACTGTACACAGGGTTTCGAATAAATTGACAAATGTTTCCTTAATGTTTTTATGTCATTTGTTTCCTTCCTGACCTCATGATCTGCATTTCATGGTACTTGTAAATCCAATATCCCCTACTTTTTTTGAATAGTATATATATTTATATTTAATATATAATGCTATTTGCAGCAAGTCATTCTTCTTTGCCAGCACAATTGATTCCTGGGTTGAGTTTTCAAAAAATTTTCAACATCAAAAGTCATGATTGCTTGTTTTTCAAATAGTCACAAGATTTAAAATAATAATTCAGCTTTAATCTTTGGTGAATCCAATCGTTGATCCAATGAATGGTTTATCTCGTTAGAACCTCCAATTTGTTATGACTTGAAAATCACAACAAAGAAAATCAGCAATGACAACTTAAACAAATTTATTCTTCGCTAATTAAAAAAAACTTCTACAAATAATCCACTGTTTAATCTTATAATAACACTCTCATGCCATTATGTAACTCTGCTGCCAAAACAAAAACTCTGCCTACTGACCAAAATCACAGCATTTAGATAGACTAGCAACATTCTGGAAAGATCTACAGGATTCCTGGGTAATCCTGCCCCCTCCAGGCAGGAAGATGCCAGAAGCTTCTAGAAAGCACTAGTCTATTTCTTCACAAAGAAGTGGTATTGCATCAGATCATGTTTTTCTCCAGTCATACCACCAGAGGGTGCCAAATGATAACCAAAATAAACAAATCGCTGACCAGTCACAATGGGCATTTAAATAGTGTCTAACAAATCTCCATCTACAAATGATATACAGTGCTGTACACAAAATACTCATACATAACAGCCTGTACAGTCACTTAAAGCTTGAGAGAGCTAAGTATGCAGTAACCACTCACAAGAATGGAGGAGCGTGTCCTGCTGCTACCGGATTTTCTGACGGCATATTATAATGGCTGGCGAATGATAACCTTACCAATCTTTTCTGTGGATGATACCGTAAATAACGACGTAATGTCATTCTTGTCCTGCGATTATTTACTCAGCAGACCACATGTTACATTAATGAAACGTTAGCAGCTGAATAGCCAGCCTGAACAGCTAACATAGCAAGCCAGTTAAATACTCTCACCTTTCTTTGAAAATAATTTTGTAACGTTCTGGACCCCTGCTTTGTTCCTGCTGTCTTCGCTATTCTTTTATGGTGTCCAGATTTGTGTGCTTGTGTGCGTGTTTTTTTGTTTTCTTTTTGGACATCATCTTCGCAAGGGCGGTACTCCCGGTTTGCTGCCTTAGTTTGCGACCTCGCCAGCAAAAACGCACAGACAATTTTCCAAGACAAGCATGAAGCTTGGACCGAACCATTTTTTAAGAAGGGGGTTACTGAAATGTATTTCATCAATATTGTATGCCTTGATGGCTTTGTTTAAACTCTGATGTATTCGTATGAATATTAGGTAAATTTGTTCAGAATAATTTTGTCATGGTGGCCACTGTGGGTTTTGCGGGCCCCAATGGGCTGTGGGCTCTTAGAATGAGGTCGTTGCAAGTTACGTAGGTGGTCACATGATCCCCGAAGCAAAATGTACACAGAGGTTGATCGCAGCATAGTGAAAATGGGGAAATCTTGTGCTGCTGTTGCTTGCACCAATAATAATGCCATTCAGTCGTCTGGAAAATACGGCAAAATAAGTTTCCATCAATTTCCACAAAATAATGAAGCCCTTTTGAAAGACTGGCTTGTTAAATTAAGAAGAATTGACCGTGGAAAGCCTTACAAACCAACAAAACATTCAGTTCTTTGCTCAGCACTTCGAGAAAAGCTGTTTCACATACCAGAAGTTCACAAGTAAATCAACGGCTTTGTTGCAATGAAAACTGGTTTTAAAGTGAAGATTTAAAGAAATTAGTGGAAAATGTATATTTAATACAAATATTAACCTTAAGCCTGAACGCCCCTGTAACAGGGGCAATGAATTTGCATAATAAATACAGCATGTTTCCTAATAGCAACCTCGTCATGCAGCATATCCTCTTAAAGCGAAGAAACTCGGCGAAAAGTTTGTGATGACCGTTTTTAACTAAACCGAACACAATTCAAGTACCAAGCAAGTAAATAAGCATCTAGCAAAACATTAAATAAAATAAGATTAAATAATCAGTGCTCTATCGCAAGCGTTTCTACTGAATTTGTGATATGCAGACAAACGATACCTCAAATGAAAAAGGACAGTCCACAGATTCCAACGATATAAGCCTTGTCATTTTAAATTGACACCACACTCAAAGAACAGCAGGCATACACTTTAAATGCTACAGAGATGAGCAAAAATTTTTCTTACCTTTGATATTTTGTCATAAAAGCTGCTTGTGGGTAAATCTGCGCTTGCTATTGTTTTAGCCAGTCTATCTGAGAGTCCTCTCGCTATTATGCAATGCACTGGAAGACCTCAGCAGTATAATCACTTAAATGGTTTGTTTTTTGTATTTTCGCTATAATTAACCGCTAAATATTCAACTGTTGTTTTCAAAGCCGGTTAATGACTGAGAATCCTTGCGCCAATATGCTCAAGTTCAAACACAGCACAGCTATACAAGTGCTAAATCGACCAGTGAATATATAGTCTGTTGAGCTAGTATCATGGATAAGGCGGAGCATTTGGACCTGAGGTTGAATATCTGATTATACATGCGACATTTCAGAGCAAGGAAATAGATTTTTTTTGTATAAATAAATAATTAATCGATGCATTCCCATTCAATCAAAGCCATCTTCCTGAGTTACTTCGGGGATCACGTGACTTACACTACGGTTTCTGCATCCAGTGCAACGCCTCCATTGTCATCACCTTTCCCCCCTATACGACGGCGCTGCATTTGGTACGAGTACGGATGAACCGTGCCCGAGACCACCTCTTCCAAGCGAACTTGCGTACCATGCCTGAGCAAGGAACGCCAGTGTTCCGCTTACCAAATGAAATGGACTTTGAGGTCAAGTGTACTCAGATCTGTGCCTGAGTCCCTACTATGAAAGCACCCTAAGGCTCTGGGACTCCAATAAACAATAAGAGCAATTATCAACAAATGAAACAAACCTACCACTGTGGTAAACCTTCCCAGGAATGCTGGCCTACCATTTTTTTCTCCAAGAGTGAATTGACAACTCATCCAGGAGGGCACAAAAGAATCCAGACTCACATCAGAAGAACTGAAGGCCTCACTTGTCTCAGCTAAGGTCAGTGTTCACAAATCCACAATAAGAAAAAGACTGGGTGAAATTACATGCATGGGATAGGTGCAAAGCAAAAACCACTGCGGATGGAAAAAAAAACAGAGAGACTCCTCTTAAAATGGCCAAAAACATCTTGAAGACTCCAAAGATTTTTGGGATAATGTTCTGTGAACTGATGAGTCAATAGTGGACCTTTTTGGAAGACATGGGCCCCGCTACATCTGACATAAAGCTAACGCAGAATTCAACAAGGAGAACATCAAACCAACAGCCAAACACAGGGGTGTTGGTGTAATGGTTTTGGGCTGTTTTGCTGCTTCAGAACCTGGGCAAATTGCCATAATTAATGGATGGATGAATTATTCTCTCCACCACAAATTCCTGAGGGAGAATATCAGGCCATCAGTTTGTGACCTAAACTTCAAGCGCAGTTGGGTTATGCAGCTGGAGCAGAACAATGATCCAAAGCACAAAAGCAAGTCAAATTCTGAATGACTCAAAGGAAATTAAAACAAGGTTTTGGAGTGGCCCAGTCAAAATCCTGACATGAATCCAACAGATGCTGTGGCCTGACCATGCATGTTCATGCATGAAAACTATCCAATGTGGCCAATTAAAAACAATTCTACAAAGAAGCATGGGGAAAACTTCTCTGCGGTGATGTACAAGACTCATTTCCATTCATCAAAAATGTTTAATTGCAGGTGGCACAACCTGATAATAGGTTTAGATTTCAGGGAGGAATAATTTTTTTCACATGGATGATACGAGTATTGAATAACTCCTTTTCGTAAATAAATGAAATCATCATTTAAACGCTGAATATTGTGTTTAAGCACGTTGTCTTTGTCGTGAATTGAAAGAAACCATGGCTGACAGGGGAGGTGCGCTCACTGCTCAAAGCATGGACTGCTGCATTCAGATCTGGGGACCCTGCAGAATATGCTCTGGCAAAGAGTAAACTCACACGAGGAATCAGGGAAGCAAAGACACAGTATGCACAAGACTGAACAGCCACTTTGTGAATGACAAGAATTTGCGCAGTCTGTGGCAGGGATTTCATTACAGACTATAAAGCCCCCCGCCCCGTGAATGTGTTACTCTGACCCCTTCCTGATGAGCTGAACACCTCTGCATGCTTTGAAGCCAGCCACTGCACAGGCACAGCCACTCCTGCCAGCAGAGGACAACCAGGTACTACAGCTCTCTACAGCTGCAGTACGGAAAGCACTGGCCAGCATCAACCCACGGCTGCAGGACCTGCTAACATCCCAGGGCGTGTCCAAAAAGACTGTGCTGAGCAACTGAATGAGGTGTTTACAAACATTTTTAACATCTCCCTCCAACAAGAAGTGGGGCCCACCTGTCTCAAGAGCACCACCATCATTCCAGTCCCGAAAAAGCCGAACCCTGCAGGCCTCTCTGATTTTCGCCCTGTGGCTCTCACACCTTTAGTTATGAAGTGTTTTGAACGCCTGGTGATGCAGCACATTAAGAAATGTCTCCCCGCAGACCTAGATCCACTACAGTTTGCCTACAGAGCCAACAGAGCCCCAGAGGATGCAATTTCCACCATGCTCCACCTCTCACTGTCTCACCTCGAGCAGAAGAACGCATATGCCAGGCTTCCATTCATTGATTTTAGCAGTGCCTTCAACATCATCATTCCTCACAAGTTGGTGGAAAAACTGCGGCTCTTAAAGATCAACAACAGCATCTGCAGATGGGTCTTTAACTTCTTGACTCAGCGACAACAAACAGTAAGGGTGGGGAACAGTGAGGGGAATACTTTCTCAGCACTGTACTTACTTAAACATTTCAATTCCTCTGGTAGGCAGAAGAACAGAAGTTACGTTGGTGGTCACATTGTTGTGGCAATTCGGTGAAAAAACATGGCTGCCAAATCAGTGTTTGACATTTCCGTGTTGCTTTCTGTCACCATCGGTGTGAATATTTCAGTTCAATATTGGAAAATGCCGATAAGCTGTTGTGCGAGTGGGCATCAGTGACCCCGTGTCACAATCATAATATGATGGAGAAAATGTCTTTTCATGTTTTTCCAGAAAATGAGGCCAGGACACTATTCACGCAGTGTGTAGCGGACTCCTATCCTGCTGTCATCCGTGCACCAGATATGGTTCACTATACCCAGCTCGACCATTTAGCCAACTAAAGACAGTCGGCTAAAGCATGCAGGTCCCGAGCAAGCACTCTAGGACACAGTTTTTGTCCAAAGTTGGTTGGTGACAGCTCATCAAACTATGGCAAGATCACTCACTAGCCAGCTAACTATCCATCTAACCAGTAATAAATCACACTCACGTTAGCTAACAATAGAATATACTCCCACGTAATTAAATAATAAATTGTGAGAAGTTTTATCATTTGTTCTGTGTTGTTACGGTTCATATTAAATGTCAATAAGATTACCAATAGTTTAGTTTATTTGTATAAATTTTTATACGATGGCTGGCCTGCTAAACTGCAGTGTAAGATTTTGGGAAGCAGTGTTTCATTGGGCTGTTCAGCTATGTTACTTAATGAGGGACCAGAATCAAAAACTTAATGCACATTGTGCATTCCCTAATACTCAAACTGGTGTGATGTTATATCCTGGCAGTATACTGCTGCTGGTAGATGCATTAGTATGCGACAGGTTTCAGTCAGCTTGCGTAAATGGTGAATTAGAGGTCTGAGGGGGGCAAAAATAATTTTTGTACCCAAGCCATCATAACACGCTTCCGCCACTGGTCAGATTGCATATTTGAGCACAACGCGTTAGTATGTGCCATTTGCAGATATTATCATCCATTATTTCGCATTTAATGAATGTACTCCTAGCCATAAATAAAAATCAGACAAATTATATAATTAATTCTTTATTTTAAAAAATACCCACCCTGGTCTCTCTTCTGATGCTAAAAGATATTTCTGGAATGCTGCTATAAAACCTATTTTGTTATTTTAGTGCCACTGTATTGATTAATGTGCATTGGATGTCAAAACTTCTCGCAAGTTTTCAGTCTGACAGGATTAAGAATGATGACTTCTTTTCAACAGCCCCAGAACTTATTCAACTTCTGTTGCCCCTAGGCCCGCCACTGATCTCTTCTATTGTCAGAGACCTCAAAGTTAACTATTTCAGCGTATATTTACAAGAGCACGCCCTGCGAGGACACTTAATGCCATCTTTCTGGCTAAGTAGCTCACTGACAGTGCTATAGTCGGGGCCACCCTGCAGTGCTCTGCTCTGGTCAATGCCCCATCGATGTTGCATTCTCTTGTCATGCTAGCCTGCCGAGTCTGACCTTTGATTTGTCTGTCCTTGAGGATGGATGGTTTAGTCCCTTCGGTCACTCATCTTCAGTGATGGATATGACAGGTCAGGTTCGGCAAAGCAAGTTCCAATAATGCTTCTCGTGAGGGCATTTTAAATGTTTTTTTGTGTTGTAAACTATCTTATGTATGTTTTTGTTGATTTTATGCTTATGTATTTATTCTCCTATATAGGAGTTTATCAATAATTAATTGATTCAATTTAATTAATTAATAAAGGCGCCCTAAAGGGAAGCCCCACTTCCAAAGTCTATGCAAAACACAAAGCAGCAACCTTCAGCTTAAAACAGCAGTCGCCCAAAGTAGAATCTTAGGAGTCTGGCAGCCTTTTGCTACCTGAGCTTATGTTATTGATTTATTTGCCCAAAAATCCATGTATTTTAATGAAACTTAGTAGGCCTATTTACCTGCTCAAATAGGCTATGTGTAATTTAACATTACTTACCTGGAATTAAACAACAGTAACAGGCAGAAGTTGAGTCAGCGACCGATTGTCCGAAATGGACCTTTCCGACCAGCTCCGCCCCCCTTAGCTGCGTTGCATGAGGCCCATAGCAACAGTAACTAAGTTCAGCATTGAGAACAGCGCAGCAGAAGTTTGAGCATTACTCTTTCCCGGGTACTCCGAAAATACTGCGGTTTGTTTCTTGCCGAATGCATCCAAGTTGTCCCGCAAAGTTGTCCAGAGAGGCTGTAACTACAGTATTTTACACAAGGATATACCCATGAAATCAAAATTTTTAATGAAACGAGTGGAGATACAAGAGTCACAGCAAAGTGCTGACAATCAATGCAGAAAAGCCAAACACCCCATAAACGGCACATTGAGATCAAACTGGACAAAATAGTGGAATTGTACTGCGCGTGTAAAGCAGGTTAAGTAGTTTTCATTCGCTGGTTGCCATCACTGAGCTAAAAATTCCATTGGATCCAGTATGCTGTCTAATGTCAGTTGGCCAAGAGTCAGACGGTACGCTAGCTAGATTTTGTCATAAATCATACTACACAATGCAGCAAACCTTTAAACTAGCTACATTAGATATAATCGAGTTATTAATCTAACGTTCATTATATCAGAGTTTTCCTCCAAACCAATTTCGATGACAAGCTAACTCTACCCATTTTGGCTAAGCGACTGACATTCTGTATCCGATTGTGGCTAGTTTGCTGGCTAGCTACCTAGCCAGCTAAAGTTTCTAAGCAGATTACATCATGCCATTACAAAATCCTTCACCATCTGGCTAAATGCTTTATGTCATCTAGTGTTACGAATGCCTGTGCTGGATGGCATGAAGGAATCATGTTCTCAGCAGAATAGCTACTGGTTTGTAGCTACATCTGGTATTGCGTCCACTGTAGGAAAACAATACTATGTTAACGTATGCATCAATGATGCCGTTGGTGTAATTCTGTCATCTCAGCAAAACATACGCATAGATTGTTGGTAGCTAACTAACTAGTGAGTGCGAAATAGTAAAAAAATTAATTTGCTTCCCTTCGAGCAAACACTCCTTAATCCATCGCAAACACTTTTCCAACTGCTTTTTGGCCTTGGAAAAAGGATTAATTCAGCTCCTTGTTGCTTGGCAGGTTATCTTTCGTCAGTGTTACCTGTTCCCCAAGCGGATCTCAGAACCATTTTCGATAAAGTCAAGCACCTCCCCTATTAAACACAGCTCATAACTGCATTGAATTTGGGACTATATGGCAGTGCTCTCGCGGTACGCAGGACCTTGGTAAGATAAGGCAATCTGGTCGTCATTCTACACTTGATTGACAGGTTGGATTAGGTCCATTGGATACAGCATTCACAACTGGATAATGTTCCATCTACGATCAGACAATTTTGTTTTTCAATGACGTGCAGTAGTCATCCATTTTCAATTATGTCTTGTGCCTAACATGAAAAACTACAAACCAGGAGTCTCAATGAAATACCAGTACACATCTGGCCATTGGAGTGGTGAACACTCTATTGGCCGGTTTCTCCAAACTTCCAGCAGGCACTCTGTATGAACACTCAGGCCACAGCTCTCATACTTTGACTGATAATGCTTCTTGACATCGTCTGGCAGCTCATTATGATACAAATACAAGATTAAATTTCAATAAAAGAAATGTAAAACCCACAAGATCAATGAATGCACGAATCCGATAGCTCCGCAATCCGTTGTCAAGATTTGACAGCTGTTTGGTTTCACCAAATTGTCTACATATTGCACCGAATATGACATCATGCCGACCCAAGAAATGGAAAGAAGTTATAATGCAACACAAACATGGTCTTGTATGCAATGACTGTTCTATTAGACTGTAAAGCTGTTAATAAGTAGCCTGAGTGGAAACTGCTGCTGCCCTGGAAACTGTGGGGAGAGAGCGAAGCGTGGGGGGTGGGGGGTCAGTTAACCAAACAGCAATACAAGCTTGCTCTTCATCCCACTCTCACTCTCCCTCCCTCTCTCTTTTGTTCATCCTCCCTCTTTCTCTCTCAAACACACACCTTCACACACCTGCAGACCCTCTGAATACCACTCTGCTCTACATGATCTACAGCAGCCTAGATGCCCTAGTCTCCTGGTACCCTGTATACAAATCATCAGCCAGGTGCTCTGGCTGATAATGTGCATGCTTTAATGGCCAATGCCCTTCTGTTCTCTTTTTCTGAGTTGATCTTGCATTTGTTCAAAATACAGTGAAATGCCTGCAGGTTCACAATGGTGACTGATAAAAATGATGCAAAGCACTGCAGATGTATAACATTTATCTTCATGATAATGAGAATGAGATCTCCTACACTAGGGCTCTCTAAATATGGCCCTCGAATCACAATCCAGCCCTGGTTTTCTGTCTTTCCAGGCAAGTAATCTAACAATTTTTGTCACTGATTGGCCAGACAGTCAACACACATGACTCCCAGGTAAAGAGAGGGTGCAAAACCAGCAGGTCCTGGCCCTTGAGGATTGTGATTTGGGGAGCTCTGGCCTATGCTGTAATGTAAGCATTAGGAATAAAACAATAACTACATACACCTTGACTAAAACCCAGTGATTATTACAGCCTGAAAGCAGCCAAATGCATGTCTGTCTGTACATTAAGAACTACAAGATAGATGTTAATAATGCTGTGTTTTTAAACTCGTTTGCGCATAATACAAAATTATGCCAATTTTTCCTGTTGTGCATGAGCCTATTTAAGCTTTACAAATCAGTACTTGTACCAAAGAGACTCTGCAAAATTATTCTAGTGAAGCTAGACATTTGGAAATTCAATTTCAGAATTGTTTAGGAATTAAATTTCGAAGTTAGGGACACCGGCGTCTATATCTGCGCAAAAGGAGTTAATGAATGTAAAGGAAAGGATGGTCAGGATGCATGGCAGGTTAATGAGGAGAGAACTGTGAAAAGTGGCGCACAGACCAAAGGCTGGAGAGGGGTGACAACGGACAGAAAAGCAGCAGGAAATGACAGTATTCTAGCCTAGCGTAGCCTAACACAGCACAGCTACTGTTAAGGGACTTTGCTCTATTCTTATTTCAGCAGTCATTAACGTGGAGACAGGCACCTTTCCTTCTGTAACCATCGGCTCCAGTCTGAGAATGTAGTATTGATCTAACATCATCAATGTCTTCACCTGTGGTGGATAATCAATGACAAAAAACAACTTCATGGCTAAGGGAGAAACCAGTAAAACAAGGGTTACATGTCAAATGGCTGAAAAAAGCATGACCCAGGAGAACAAGCGATGCTCTGGACGCGCGTTAGTAAATGACTGAGAAGCAGAGCTGGGTTACACAGATCTGGTCCCAGAACCCAGCGCTTTGCTTTACCACTCCAGAGCTTTATGTTACCAACTCATGAGGGGTCCCAGGCTTTAAAAGAGTCCTGATCAGAGGGGAAGACAAAAACCAAACCAGCAGAACTCTGGGTCATGAGGGCACTGTTAGAGCTTCCCTCCATAACCCCTAACCCCAACCCCAAACTCCTTACCCTTATCCCAAAAGTTTAACCCTTGATAAAGGCTACACAAGCATCTTCAGGAAGCTGCCCTTTATTCTTTTTTTTTTATTCCAGGTCAGTAAATTGTTGGTAACAGTTTAAAAAGCTTAAAATGTGAAAGTGCTTAGTTGAAATAAATCCGATACACCCTGTCCCCACCCCTGATAGAGATGTGTAGTGACACCAGTGCACGCACACATACACACACACAGACACACACACACACACACCAGGCCTCTGTACTCCACAGACACACAAATGGACGTGCACGCACGCACACATCACACACGCCACAAAGGCCTCAGTGCTCCACATCAGTACTCCACACAAGCCTCAGTGCTCCACACTCAGGCCACAGTACTCCAAACACACACACACACACACACACAAAAGCACAGACATGCGCACTGGGCCTCAGTACTCCACAAAGGCCTCAATACTCCACACACACACTCCAGGACTCGATACTCCACACATTCCACACAAAGGCCTCCAGCATCCGTCCAACATGCAAAGCCGAGCAGTTAGCTCACGGGGCCAGAAGCAATAGCCATCAGGCGAGGGGGAGGGGGCGTCCGGTTCAATTATACACACATTTGTTTTCACTCCCTAGGCAATCGTCCCTCATTGGCTGAACTGGGAACAGGGAGAACAGGTTACTGGTCAGATTAGTAGTGACTCCAGGGGGAAAGGACAGACGGCTGTAAATAAGGCTGTAAATATAGGGTAGATGAACTGTTTGATGAGCATGTCAAGAACATGATTGTGGAAAAAAAAGAGATTCTTTATCCAGCCATCTTCATACATATATTCCTGTCTCACACCTTTGTCAAGACCACGAGATATGCAAACGGAGCCACTGAGAATCTTCAGTACTCTACGAACATTGGAACCACATTTGCTGCTTAACTAGGATTAATGCACTTCTCCTGCTCCATCAAGCGCTTAACAACTCAACATCAATCAAACGCACAAATATGCATCATTCCAATTTTCTAAACATAGCAGAATATAAGCCCCAAAGCACTAAATATTGAATGACAATCAAGTTTAATGTGTACATCAATGTAACATGAGCATTAGTCAAATAGAAATACTAGTTAAGGTAGATAGGACATGAAGTTCAGGAGTTCCATATACAACAAAAACAAGAAAATGAGTGACACGAGTAAGTGAGATAGACAGGTATGGCAGGTGAATGATGATTGGCAGATGACACACTTCCTGTGAAGCTGGAGGAGAACAGAGCTCTGCGCTGGCTGGCTCAGGTAACCTGACCGTAGTGACCACCTGACTCCCGCAGCTGTTGCCGTGCTGAAACTTAGGGCCATTTCATGGTAATTGTGAAGTGGCATGAAAAAATTAAATGTCTGAATCTTACCAAAAAAACTATTGGATGACTTAGATAGGTATCTGAACTTACTGGAAAAAAGAAAATTGAGTCGAAATTCTTGCTCCTAAATTATGCAAATTAGATTTTCTCACGAATTCATGGGTCCAGAGCGTTGCTGACAGGACACACATTTTTTCATCATTTTCTCGTGGTGCGTTTCATTTTTGAAATTTTTTTCTTGCTGACAGGATACGTTTTATGTCCATGCAGATAATCCATCAGTGAGTTTTCTTTTTCAGATTGTGAAGTGATAAAATTTCCACTTCACTGGCGTCAAGTATCCTGTCCAACACAGGGTTGGAACAAAAAGGTTAATTTTTTTCCTCCAATAATAAGCCTATAAACACCAAAGTTAGAATTCTCTTAGCTTAGGTAGTATAAAATAATATAACAAAAAAGTTTTTGAAAACACAGCTCATCAGAAACACAACTCTTTTTTTGTCCTGTCCGCAACGTTTTGCGTGTCGGACAGGACAAAAACGTTGCGGACAGGACAAGTTAATGTAGTGATAATGGATTTGGCTTTTAGTTGGTATGGATATTCCCCTTCTACTTAGAATAAAGGCTTTTCATGTATTTAAGGCTTTTAAATACTAGGAGGTTGTTTCTAATTTAAAGGTGACCTATTATGCTATTTTTCCAAGTTTATATTTTGGTCTTTGACTCCCCTAGAGTACTCCTGATCGCGCAAAATAAAAAAAGGGTACTTATTTCGCTCATGCTGCCATCCTCAAAAAACCCCATTTGTAGTCCATAGTAGCCTCTGCCTGAAACGCCTCATTGGGGTGGCTCTTCCGCTATGGCCCCCACTCCCCGTGTGCCCACTTTCTTCTGACTGGCCAGCTCTGTGGAGGGCGGATCTAAGTGGGACGAGGCAGCAGAACGCAGTTTTCCGGGTCCGACTCCACAGAGTGAAACTGACGCGTCTCCCGAAGGAATCGATGGGCATATTCTGCAATCAAATGCCATACATCTGTATAGATCTAATGAAATTAACTTGTTCTAATAAACGCAACGGCGAAAGTGGAGGACGCAGTGCAAATGTCTGGCAGCTCAAGCTCAAATTTGCTGTCAACCTATGGCTACTATGGTGAGTACACCGCTGTTTCTACTCTAGCTAGGATTGAGGGAAAGCTAGAATCCACCCCATATAGACACATTTGTAGTACGGGTCGACAAACCCAAGTGTAGACCGGAGACCGTAGAAATCCGGTGGGTCTGAGTTAAGAGGGAAACACGGACAGTGAGGAGCAGCTAAAAGTGGACCAACAACTTATGGACTGCTTCGGTGTGTATAAGGACCTGCTGGTTCGTGTGCATAGCTGTGGTGTGTCGTTAGCGTGGAGTAACGAACAGCTTCTGCGCTGGTGTATGACGAAGGGCTTAAAAAGCTCCAGACTAAACAGCCTTTTCGAAATTGCCCGTGGTAATGGTTACTTATTAACGCCGGAATGACCAGCGTTTGCTCGGAGAACATGGGTGCGATAAGCCGCTTTCACACCGGACGTGAAATGAATTTTTCGCACGACAGATTACATTCAAAGTCAATGCACTGTCTTTGCATTTATTTTGAATGTAATCTCTCGCGCGAAAAATTCATTTCGCGTCAGGTGTGAAAGCTGCTTAACGCGCCCATAACGCGTGTATTCGCGTCTTTGCATTGACTTTGAATGTAGCTAATCTGTCGCGCGAAAAATTTGTTTCGCGTCCTGTGTGAAAGCGGCTTGACATGCCCATAACTCGTGTATTCGAGTCTTTGCATTGACTTTGAATGCAATCTGTTAGTTTCGCGTCCGGTGTGAAAGCTGCTTAACGCGCCCATAACTTGTGTTTTCAAGTCTTTGCATTGACTTTGAATGTAATCTGTCCTGCGAAAAATTTGTTTCGCGTCCCATGTGAAAGCGGATTGACTTGCCCATAACTCGTGTATTCGTCTTTGCATTGACTTTGAATGTAATCTGTCCCGCGAAAAATTCGTTTCGCATCCGGCGTGAAAGCGGCTTGACATGCCCATAACTCGTGTATTCGAGTCTTTGCATTGACTTTGAATGCAATCTGTTAGTTTTGCATCTGGTGTGAAAGCTGCTTAACGCGCCCATAACTCGTGTATTCAAGTCTTTGCATTGACTTTGAATGTAATCTGTCCCACGAAAAATTTGTTTTGCGTACGATGTGAAAGCAGCTTCATGGATAGTACGCGACAGCTAGAGAGAGCTCGGTTATGTTATGAACATAATACAGGTTTTGCAGACCGTAAGTTCTGTTAGCGTGGACAAGTTGCTTATGTGGAGCCAGCTAATCGATCACTTCTACAGGAAAGAAATACCTATTTAATCTCCACCTTTTTTGGCTTTTTATTACCCACAACAATTTCTAAATGGGGGATGAAATTATGTCACGGTAGTGCAGAGAAATCCTTTGTTATACCAGACACATTAGAGCTTCTGCGTTTCGCAATTGCTTTCACGGTAGAATCAGAGAGCTAACCCAGATATTTGTGATAGGGATCCGGCTGATCCCGGTCATGGATAAGTGAAGCGATCACAAGCAGCCGATTCAACTGTAGTGGCTACAATCGGGCAACGTTATGATGAAACTGCCACATTGATACTTACCGAAGTAACAAGCATACCGATCAGAATTACTGCATATAAGTTAACCAGGAGCATTTTTAATTAGCATGGCAGCACGCAAACTAACATTCAGTAGCTGGTAACCGAGCGGTCATAACCACAGAGGCAAACCCTTGCAATACAGGTTTTACAGACAGCAAGATCCGTTACCGTGGACAGTTGTACCAAGCATCCAAATTACAAACAAGTATTAAAAGTTAGCTTCAAATGAGGTTTATGTTCGCACACCTTCTGTAGAATTTCCCCTAATATTACTCTTGCATATTTAGGACACAAACATTAGCAACAGTAACTTGGCTACGTTAGCCGCAGTGCTACAGCCACAATCAACTGGCTATCACGTCAGGTTGGCTTATGCAGTAAAAGCAACTTACGGCTTCTGTGTCTGTGAGTCACGGATAGTCGCGACCAATACAGGCTTTATCTTCAGATATTTTACAAAGCCTGCGTTTGAGGCCAGTGTTAGTGCTAACTATCGCTAGCGGTCCTGCTAGCCACCCGTAACACGTTAGCTTCACTTACATTATTTGCTGTTATATGGTTACTTACAGCTTGTGGCTCCGAGCGCTTGATCGATGCAGCTGCTTCAGGTTTGAGAAGCAGCTGAAACGCTTATCCTGCGTCGAATTATCCTTTATTGATAAAGCTGTCTTTGGTGAAATGCTGAGCACAAGCAGCTAACGTTCCCTTTGGCTGTGGCTGTTTGCTGCCAGCAAACAAAAAAAGCTACCCACTGATTTCTGGTGGCATCCTCTTTTGGAAGAGAAATAAGTGTTTTTCTTCGCGTCCAAAAGTAAACGGACAAGCAGCTCTGGGAGAGATACTGACAAAACTGCACCTCAAATGATCTGCGGTTCTTCTTTTGTATTTCCAAAAGTGTCGACGCTACTAAGGCATAGTATGATCTGCCGTTGTTAGTGCCTGCTAGAATAGTTTTCGGTGTGGGCAGGTCCAGCGCCCGTGATTGGCTCTGGCTAGGTCTGTACTAATTGGACGGCACAACCTGACGTCAGGTTTTGCCCAGATCTCGCGAAGATCTCGGGAGGAGCTGTTCAGAGAGGAAATCACGTTCACGAAATCACGTTCTTGGATTACGGCAAAACCCCTGTATCTTATGGTTGAGTATGGACAACTAACATTATAACATTACGAATATGTATTAAAAGAAGAATCAGCATAATAGGTCCCCTTTAACTAATATTGAGGCACTTTTAGAGGAAACAAATGCAAATGTAGGTCTTTCTGATTGAATACAATAAATGTCCTATAAATGAAGACAGAAAAAAAAGGGTATGAGTTTGGTGCATGGATGGCTTGTCTTTCAATTCAGTAACACAGATTGCAAGATTTTTATTACTGTTTGACATGTTTCAAGAGTATTGTTTTATTTCAGCTAACTTTCTAGGAATTTGAATGGGTGTTTTCATGGCACTAGGAGGGCAGCTTGGTGTTGAATCTGGATTCCCTGTCTCATTTCATTAGGCACTCCTACTCATTTGAGTAATTAGTGTTTGACATGTTTGCGAGCCCTTTTCTTCCAAATCATTTACTAAAATGCAATTGCAATTAATGGCTCTTTGGACATCAGATTCTTAATTATGCCCTATGACTCCCAAGAATTGTTATCTTATTATAACCTGGCAGCTTTGCTCAATTGAATCAATTGTTTTTTGAGTAATGGAGTCTTAATTAGTCAGGCATATTTGCTCATTTGAGTGGACTGTTGTTTGATTAATTTCCAGACACTTTGAGTTTAAAATGACTGTTTGACAGGAATCATATTTTGAACTTTGTCTGTACTGCTTATATATCCTACTAGAATTTTCTGAGAATGTCCCATCAGGTTGATGGTGAGGTGGTGGTGGTGTTGGTGGGGGGAGGCGTGGGTCTGCTGAAATCTTTGATATCCTCTAAAACATGTCAACTGTTTTATATAATGCAGCTTTATGTTCTAAATATGTAAATGCAATATAATATAGTGATGCACGATATGAAAAATTTCAACCGATACCAATAACCGATAATTTCCTGCTTCTCGTGGCTGATACCGATACTGATAACCGATAAGTTCATATTTTTATATTTAATCTAATCTTCATATAATCTGCAGTTTGTGCATCCAGGAGAAAAACAAATCTAGGATGCAGAGATGAAAAGCTCATGTTTTAGTAGCTCTGGCCTATCGATAACAGCAAACAAAAGTTTTGGCTCTTCAAATGTTCATTTATTTTTTTCATGTCATATCACAAATATTTGTGGTCATGTGCTGTAAATAACAATAACAGCAGCAAAAGACACTCATAGGCCAAACATTTACCATATTAAATGAACAACGACCACATTGGTGAAGCCATGTTGATTATTAGTCTGGCAGAGATGGGGCCAGGCTTGGGTCCTGCCAAAGCCATAGATATTCTCATAGATGCAACCACAGAGATATAAAAAACACTAGAGTGGATAAAGTCTTTGGCTGTGTCCGAAATCGCTCCCTACTCACTATATAGTGCACTACATAGTGGGTTTGGCATTTTGTAGGGCTGTCCGAATTATTTGAAAGAATTTTTGCAGACAGCCTTCTGACGTCACGGCGGCCATATTGTTGACATACCGCTGAGGAGCAGAGCGAAGATTTCAATTGAGTTAAACGAGCCGTCATGGCATCCTCATCGCGCTATGACGAGAACACTTGTTTGATTGGCGTCGATCCATATAAATTGGACTCAGCAGCATTCAGCCAAGATATATCTTTGCTGCCAGCCGTGGATTACCCCGATATTTGCCACTATTTAATCCACACAGTGTCCGCCTACACGGCGCAGGAGCCGAAGGCGTACAAATCCATGGAGTCGTTTAACTATTTCATTTAACTAAGCTAACATTGGCTGCCTCCCAAAGCGCCTAAATTAAATCCTCGTTCAGTAAACTTGCATTTGGTCCAAAACGTCGGTTTTTGTGTCAGCATTAATATTTTGTATTTCTGTGTCTTAACCGGGCATTTTATGGCGTCTTAACTGGCTATTTCTGTTGTACAATAAGAGAGTGCTAACCGGGCATTTTATGGCGTCTTAAGACACAAATACAAAATCTTAATGCTGACGCCAAAACCGACGTTTTGGATAAAACTGTGTTCCATTGAACAGAAAGGATGCAAGTGTAGCTACAGAACGAGGATTTAATTTCGGCGCTTTTGGATGCAGCCATTAACTCCATTCAACAGTAGCTCACCATGAATCTCGTAAGTCAAAAATATCGACTGTCATATCAGCTGTGTTGACGTCGCCTCCTACCAAAACGATGTCAGGCGCCGGTAACTAGCACCTTGCATCTTTTATCACATCAAGCAACATTCACTGTCTGACAAAACGATCTCTGACTAATAAAACCGTTATTTACCAGTGATTAAATGCTGTGCACACACTTTACTGGGGAAAGTGGCTTCTCTAACTCTAACGTTACCTGAGGTAAGATGATCGGTACAGACTTTGCTGTAAGGAGTAGCCTGGAAGTCTCTCCTATTGATTCTAGCTAGCCACAGGTCTCTCCTCCGCTGGCTCAACTCCTCTGCCTCTCTCCCCTCTCTTTTCCTCACAGTGGGTATCGCAAAAAAATCTAGCACCGTTTTTTTTTGTTGCTGTTATTAGAACAGCCGTGAACCACACAGCAAACCATGTTGACCCAACCAGGGTTGATACGATCGCTAAAGAATGTGAGGTAGAAGCCTCTCGATAGAGTCGAGTCAGGAATGTTAGTGGGGATGTCAACAATATGGCCGCATCGAACGTTGATGAGGCAGACCGAATACCACCAATAGTGAACTCATTACATCCCATAATCCACCGCGAAATGTAGTGAACATCCGATGGTCACTAACCCAGCTATATATCCCATCATGTACTGCACACAAACCGAAAAGTTCCGAAAGAGCTGCGTTTAGTCAATGGAGTTTGAAAACAGGCAAGAGACATTTATTAGCTTCAGGCGCGAAAATTTTTTTTTTTTTTTTTGGAAACCAAGCAGCGCAGGAGACCCGTCTTTTTTTTTTTTTTTTTACACAGGATATAAACGGACATTCAGGTACTATTAAAACGAATAATGATGAGTTAGAGGACAAAAAATAGATGACGATATTAAAAATTTATGGCCAATTTTATTGTTTAAACGATAATGGTAAACACAAACACAGTGGGAAATATACTCCGTTCGGTTATTACAGAAACATGCCCAAATCCTTCAACTGAAGTTGAATAGGTACGATTTAATTTTGCGACAGCAATGACGCTATTAACAGCTGCGCCAAAACGAGCCAGGTGGTCCGAAAGCGTTTCTTTCCTCTGCCAATGAGCTCACTACAGTCATCTACATAGTGAGTCCCTATATAGTCAGTAGGGAATAGTGAATGAGTGAGTGATTTCGGACACAGCCTTCGTTTCTGTGGCAGCACTCGGCTGCCATCTTGTTTATGTATATCGGGGCAGACGTTCATAGGAAAATACTACAGTAGAACGCGCCTAAATCATCCTCGTATAAAACGGAAACTCGCCCGACAACAGCTGATGTCCCGATTTTTTTCTGTAATGTTTTTCCATGAAACAAACATCGAATATACCTGATTTATTATAACGGATTTTCGCTTACATCGGACAAAATGTCCAGTCCCGTCCCAATGCATTTCCATTCATAAGCACTCGTGTACACCGGGCAAGCTGGTTTGCACCATGCACATACGCTGTCGCAACAGAGCAACGAAATGAAGTTAGGCTTTCCTTCACTGTTATAAACTGAGTGAATTTAACCGTCGAATTAACGCAGTCTCCTTGTCATTTAACTGTAAGAGGAGTCCTGCGCGCATTTAACCGTGTTTTACTCTGAACATGCACTGAACTCTGTGGCAAACTTTTCGTAAAATTAGCCTACAGTTAATATAACTGGCAGAAAGGAGCCAGTTAAATTACCCGGCAAAAAAGGCTTCAGTTCATTCGTTTATTATGAACAGTGTATTCGCGGAAACTGAAACTGGCGCGGTTTCATTTACATACCTTAGTTTTGAGACATCTACATTGATCCCATTTGGGGAAACACGCAATAGCCTATCATCCTGTTATCCATTGTGTCAGGGCAAAGACGGATTAAATGAAGACAACAAGTAGGTATGTACACTTCAGAATGAAGTTGTTCCGATCGTAATTCACAAAGCATTCAACTGAGTAGTTAGACTTATTTGAGTTGTCACCACGTCACTATAAAAGCATGACCTCTATAAAACGTATGTAAAAAATGTAATTCATTGAGAGAAATACGTTTGCGGCAATTGTGTGCGGTTTAATTTAATATTTACCGTTCAGTAACGCAATCGCTGCTGTCTGTCCCATAGGAGATCATGACAGCGCGGCGTTTGTTTGGAACGAAAGCGCTTCCCCACGAACCACGTGACCATTCAAGCAACGAAGTCAATGAGTGGCGCCACTCTGAGTTATCTATCGCTCTGGGTCCTGCTAGTAAGGCGTAATAGATGACGTAACCAGCGCGGCATGGTCTGTTTTGGGGCTACTGGGCCTGCAAACAATTTCCCCAATTTCAATAATTTATCGGACCTTTTTATCGGATAAAATGTAACTATCAGATCGATTAAAAATGACGTCATTTCTCCCCAAATCGGCCGATATTTTATCGGTCCGATAAATATCGTGCATCCCTAATATAATACATTTTATCTGAAGTAAATGTGTGTTTTTGCTCATTTTTTATCCAAGTGAAAAAGTGTCCTATCCGCAACGCTCATCCCATTGGAATAAGTTCCCCCCCTCGGCTCACTGTTTGAGTGACAAATTCATAATTTCTTCTGAAACCTACCTAACATGTAGAGGAACAAAATTACCTGGCTTTGAATTATAAAACTCCTGTGGATGGACAGAACTTTTCACTTCCCTCCGAGGAAAAAAAAAACCCACTTCACTTTTTGTCCTGTCCGCAACGCAACTTCCAGCCTCATTTTGAAAATGAAAATGAAATTCAAAACATTTGATGTTTTTATCAAATAAAGTAGTTGGGTAGTACTCTAACCAGTTAAAACTTTTCAATTATTCCCAGGAATAATTTTTATTAACGAAAAAAGCCTGTGAATGTCCTGTCCGCAACAAAATAAATACCGTGAAATGGCCCCTTACTGTCCAGGATGTCTCCCAGGCCCTGAGCGTGGAGCAGTTCCCTCAGACGTGTCACCTCATCCTTCAGCTCACGCACCAGCTTAGCATTGGGGTCCTCATTGATGACGGCATTGCACTTAATCTGCTTGGCCCTGTCAGCGTATCTGGAGGCAGGAGAAAATCGGGAGAAGCTCAATCATTAGCTAATGGCATGCAGGGAAAGATTGGTTTCAGCCAAAAAAAAAAAAAAAATGCTAACCAGCTCTGAATCAGTACTCTGATCTGTCACATGATCATTAATCAATTCCAAGAGATGCTGTGCTGGTTTTATTTTCATAAAATCTGTGATATTGAGATGGAATGTGTTACAGATATCTTGGATATGGCCCGTATGTCTCTCCTCTTACCATTGCCTCTGTGCTGCTTTTATGTATTGTATATACCGAAATGTGATTTTTTTTCTTTTTTCTGTCTATGTGTGAAACTATTTATGCTGCTATCTTGACCAGGGCTCCCTGGAAGAGGAGATCTTGTATCTCAATAGGACCTTCCTGGCTACATGAAGGATAAATAAATAGAAATTGGACAGTTACCGCAGCGTGCTCAGGGTCTCATCATAGTTTATATCCGCAGGACTAAGAGCAGCGACCATAGCAGTCCTGGAGTTTCCGCCTGAAAATCATCATAAGCGAGGTCACTATCGCAATCGTTTAATACACCCCACCAATCAGGCAACTCTTTTGGAAAAACAGCAATATGTTGTTGAACAGGTTTTTGTGCACTGCTGTTGTGCTGTACTTACAGTATGTCAGGTTAATGGAGCACCACGTCTGGCGTGCGTCAGTACCAGCCAAACCTGTCATGAGTATTTCTCATGGTTTAATGCCCATTTTGCCCTTACCCAGATTTTCTCGAAGCAGCCACGTCAGTACAGAGTCTCTGTATGGAATGAAGTCAGTCTTCTTCTTCCTCTTGCTCTGTTTCAGACGGATTATATAGACAAAATCCTTTCAAAGCCAGTTTTTACTAAGATTGCCAAGCATGTAAAAAAAATTCTAGCACATGCAAAATGGATAAAAACAGACTGCTCCGAGTCATCATCATCTATTGGTTTTTTGACAACTGAAGCATTTTACACACAGGAAAGGGATGAAGCAGGCATTTCCCTTCTGTCAGACAGAAGTTTATTATGAACTTTATTATGAAAATGGATTCATTCACAAAATAAATGATGCCAGCTAGCTCAGCATACCACGTTTGTCAGATGGAACAATATTAACATGATAAAGCCAAAACAGAAGAAGCAATGAGCCACTTGTGTGGAAATCAGAGGTGCCAGTAGATAAAGAACTCAGGAAGAAGCAGCTGAACTATATATGCACAAGAGTAAAGGGAACTTTCAAAACTTTCTCACAATGCAACAGAAATGTTTTGTGAATGATGTAACATGGCCAGCACACAAGGAAAATATTGGGGGTGGTGTACTGGATGACCCTAAGGTGAATACTGGGGAGTATTACCTTGCTAGTGCAGTTATCCTAGGGGCATAAACAGGAGAGAAAACAGCAGAGCAGAGAACATTACAGGCCCGCATAGAGAAACACTGAATCCCCAGCACAGGGGAACTGACAGCCCTGCAAGAAGAAATATTAACCCCCCCCAGGGAAACAGTGCCCGCAAAAACACTGAAGCCCCGCATGGGCAAACATTACAAACCTTGCATGGGGAACATTACAGTCCCCAAGTAGAGAAACATTACAGCCCCCACATAGCAAAACATTACAGTCCCTGCATGGGGAAATATTATTACAGTCGCCCCCTCCCCATGGAGAAACATTACAGCGCACTAGTAATGAAGCACTGACGCTCCCACATGAGGAGACAATACAGACCTTGCATGGGGAACATTACAGTGATGGGGAAATATTACAACCACCCCCGTGAAGAAACATTACAGCACCCGCATGGGGAACAATTATGGTCCCTGCACCAGAAAACTTTATGGCCTTAACATAGACATACATTACAGCCCTTGCATGGAGAACATAACAGCCCCCAAGAAGAGAATCATTACTGCCCCCCGATACAGAAACATTACAACCCCTGCACAGGGAAACATTAGAACCCCCATGCGAGGACACATTGCATCCTCTGCGTGAACAAACACTCCAACCCCACACAGAGAAATATTACAGCCCCTGAGCAGGGTAACATTATGGCCCATATACAGGAAAACATTATGGGCCCTGCACAGAGAGCCATTACAGCCCTTGTATGGGGAACTTTACAGCCCCCGAGTAGAGAAACATCACGGCTTCAGCGTGGGGAAACATTACAGCCCCCACATTAAGAACTACAACAGCCCCCACGAGCTGAAACATTACGGCCCCGATACAGCAAAACATTACAGCCCCCGCATAGAAAAAAATGACAGCCCTTGCATGGGGAACATTTCAGCCCCTGCGTAGAGAAACATCACAGCCCCCGCGCAATGTTTTCCTTCAGGAATATTACAGACCCCTGCCCTTCTTCCCCTCCCTCAGTATGAGAGACGACCAAGAACACACTCACCACCTCAGCCAGAGTGGAGATCACCTTCCCCAGTGTGGTCAGTGACTTGTTAATGTTTGCCCCCTCCTGAAACACACACCACCCAACATTCACCAACTGGGTTTACAAATAATCCTCACATAGTCCTCCAGTAAAGATACAGCACATGCAAAAAACCAAATAATCATGTTATCCAATGCCCCTTTCATTAGCCAAAGTCTCCCCTAGCAGTCATACAACTGAAGTAAAACCACAGGTTAATTGGATCATTTTAGCCTCTCTGATTTTTTATAAGCAAGTTTTGATAACAATATCTGCAAATTTGTTGCCCCCCCCAAGCCATCCCTTGCATTGACCCCTCCCCTTTTCTGAAGGACAGCCAGACCTGCAAATGAGGGAGAGGGGTGTGGTCTGAGGGGATTGGGTGTACCTTTAGCCGTGTCCCCTTGGCGCCAGTGGAGTCGGCTCTCTCGCTGCCAGCCAGGTCGACCAAGCTTATTTTACTGACCTACAAGGAGAGAACAGAAGAACGACTGACCAACTCTTCTCTTTACGCGTATCCCTGAATATCCTCTCCATCTGCCGGTATCCAGAGCCTCCTCTTAATGGCCCTCATTTATCAAACTTGCGTAGGATCTGGTGTAGATTCTGGTGTAAATATCAGCGTTCGCCAGGTGTCACATCTGATTTACTAAAAGTGTGTACGTCGCTGATTTTGGTGTAGGACTGGCGTGGCGTTGATAAATCTGGCAGCTGAAACCATCGTAATTTACATGACACGCCCCTATAAATTCATGCTCCGGGAGGCATAGTCCTGCCCACTTTACGACATGGACTCTCGAAAGACGGCAAAGAAGAAAGAACTTTACTGAGGACGAAATATAAATGATCACGTCCGAGGTGGAGAAAAACAAAATAATTTTATTTGGAAGCATTTAGAGTGGCATAAAGGGAGCCCAGAAGGCTGCAGTTTGGAAAACTATTGCTGCTCCGGTAAACCCTGTCGGGGTGGAAAACGGGAGTGCAGCAGACGTTTGATTTAATTCATTAATAAATCGAAGCGACTATTCGCACTAATTTAAGAGCGTCCAAGCACAAAAATTTATCGAAATTCGCGTTCGACGCACTTATAAGTGTGGCCAAGATGCACATTTCTCCATTGCCCTCACTTATTTTAAGTGTGTCCAAAGTTAAAAAAAATTTTCTTGGCCAAACTTATTTTAAGCAGTACTTTCTATAAGCGGCACTGGAATGGTCATCAACTGGCGCACTTATAGGCTAAGTGTGGCCAAGAAAAAAATTCAGCATTGGCCGCACGTATAAGTGCGAATAACATCGGCCTTAATAAATTCAATTTATAGATCCATGATATTTCATGTTATATAGCCTACATAATTGACAATCCAAATGCTTTACATGTAGGTAAAAAAAAAGTGGTCCGATTTTAGGATCGCCACCAAAAAACGGGTTGCGGCACTCAGGCTCAGCAGCGCACGGACCGGTGGAGGCCAACCAGACTCCAACCTCCAGCTGTCACCGTTCGAGGAGCGGATGAGTCCCCACCGCCTCGATTGGAGCTGCATGAGGGTAATTGTTAAAATACAGTCTGCAGAGATCACTCTTCTTTGTACTTTTATTAGTATTACTACATGACATTTTATTGGGTACCACACAAAACGAGCAGCCACTCGTCACTTTCCCAGAGGAGATCTTCTCTGTGCCGACAGTTCCTCTCACGTCGGACAAAAGCTTATTCCTATAACAATAGCAAGAAGACCTGCCATTGTCAAAATGTGATCACGGTCAAAGTGTCTGTAGGTCGAAATATACTGAGCAACAAAAGAAACGCAAGTTTTTAATGGACTCTTATGGTTACTCAGTCAAAGTGACCGCAAAATAAAGAAAAATGTGATGAAACGAGTGTAAATGTGCACGCGCAAGTAATAAATTTGCTTTTCTAAAATAATTACGCGCAAACTTATTTTCCAGTCTGCCTTTAATTAACTTGCGTTTCTTTTGTTGTTCAGTATATATCTGACTGGATGAGCATGTGACATACCACACTGCATATCTGCCAAGCCACACATTGCGCTGAATCAAATCGATTGTAATTGTCAGCCTTCTGTCCTGACAAGCAGGTTGTCTCAAAATATAAGTTTAATTAATTTCTCAACACAGGTGTCTAATTTATTCATTCATTCATTCATTCATTCATTAATTTAGCCTATTTATCTATTTAGCCTATTTATTCAATTTACTAATAAGAGTAACAACAGCATGACGTCCGCATCGCTGCATATTACTCATTTTGACAGCTGCACTCGTTCCCGCATGTTGTTCGCTGGTTTCGAATCTGCATACACCTGGTCAGACCTGGCGTGAGATTTTTGCGGACCGTTCGCTCACGTTCAGATTGATAAAGGCCGATCCTTGCGGGACATTTGGCGTACACCCATTTTTTTGGTGTAAGCACGTTTGATAAATGAGGGCCAATATGTTAATGGGCAACAAGCAGTCTTTTCCTTCTGACCCCACGGTTTAGAGCTGTTGTACCTGCAGGACGCCCACTGACCGCCTGAGCCATGCACATCATTATGTCATTCAAATGGGCTGAAAATGTCCTCCCTAAGTCGGCACATTTGCACAAGAAAGAGCGCCAGCTTTCAGAAGAGATGCTGCGCAAGGATAAGCATTGTCGGGCAAGCAAAGTTTAATGCGCAATGTCTGAATCCAGCAGTTTTAGCAGATAGATGTCCTCGCTTAACATCCAGCACTCTGAATACCTAACACAAGTACATCAACTAAAACCCCTCACTCATCAGACATGTAAATAAACTTATTCTATTTAATTTATGAATTTTAGTCAAAGGCGTTGATTAACAATTAAACTGCCGGATTCATTGATAGTCAGACCAATCTCTTGGCTCAACCTTAATCAAAAAGCACAACTTTTTGATTTGATTAATTTGATTCAAAAGTAAGGAATTCAATAAAAGTTGCAACAGAACATACAACACCTCTGATTACTGACAAGGGTCTACTTCCTCAAGAATTAAAGGGATATGAAAAATCAAAGAAGAGAAAGAAAGCAAGAAACATCCAACCAAAGCTTGTACCTCTTGAAATTGTCCTGAAGAAAGCCAAAATCAAAGAAAAAAGGCAGCCAGATCTTCAAGTTAAAAAGGCAGATATCAATTGCAAAATCCACTCTACAGATGTTTAAACTCTTTGTTGGTTTTCTACATGTTGAAATGCCATATAAGGATAAAAGACCCATGTTTTATGTGGTTTCAAATAAGGGGGGACAGGTACACCCCTTGTTACAACCCCAATTCCGAAATAGTTGAGACGAAGTGTAAATTGTGAATAAAATCAAAATGCAATGGCTTTCAGATCACATGAGCCAATATGTTATTTACAATAGAACATAGATAAGATTTCAAATGTTGAAACTGAGACATTTTACATTTTTATCCATAAAATGAGCTTATTTCAAATTTTCTGGCTGCAACAGGTCTCAAAAAAGTTGGGACACAGGCAAAAAAGGGCTGAAAAAGCAATTAATATCCAATCCAATTCAATCTACTTTATTTAGATAGCACATTTTAAAAACACAATGGTTACCAAAGTGCTGCACAAAAAATGAATAAATAAAATAGATAAATAGAACAAATAAAATACTCAAAGTAAAAAGGACTATAAAATACATAAAACACTTAAAAACACATAAAACATATACGCATATATATAAAAGAAAGAAAAAGTGGCTCAGATACAAAGGAACAGGAGTTAAAAACTAAAACAGTGACCACACAACTCTCATGCTGGGTTAAAATCCAAGGAATAAAAATAAGCTTTAAGCCTGGATTTAAAATTTTCTAAGGTGCTGGCCGTTTTGACATGGAGGGGTAGCTCATTCCACAGCCTGGGGGCTATCACTGAGAAGGTGTGGTCGCCCCTGGTTTTTCGTCTGGTTTTTGGGACGACCAGACAGAGCTGATCAGTCGACCTCAAAGACCGGGAGGGGGTGTAAACATGCAAGAGGTCTGCAATATACTGTGGTGCTAATCCATTTAGTGACTTAAAAACAAACATTAAAATCTTAAAATTAATTCTAAAATGGACAGGGAGCCAAAAAATGGCCAGAACAGGGGTAATGTGTTCATGCTTGCGGGTTCCTGTTAAAACACGAGCAGCCGCATTTTGGACTAACTGAAGGCGTGCAAGGGAGACTTGATTAACGCCAGTGTAAAGTGCATTACAGTAGTCCAAACGGGTTGAGATAAAAGCATGAATCACACGCTCAAAGTCGTTAAAAGATAAAACAGGTTTAATCTTAGATAAAAGCCTCAGATGATAAAAACTTGATTTTACTACAGCATTTATCTTTTTATCAAGTTTAAAATCACTGTCCATTTTGACACCGAGGTTTGTGACTGTGGGTTTTACATAGGGCTGCAGTGAACCCAAGTCCATCGGAGGGATATCAGAGGCCCGACTGGGTCCAAACACCATGACCTCAGTTTTTTCTTCATTCAAATTTAAAAAGTTTAGGGCCATCCAGGCCTTGATGTCCATTAAACATTCTAGCAAGGGCATCAGGGAGCGGTTATCATTTCTTTTAAAAGGCAGGTAGATTTGGGAGTCATCCGCATAAAAGTGGTAAGAGATGCCATGTTTTTTGAAAAGTAATCCGAGGGGCAAAAGGTATAAAGAGAAGAGGATGGGCCCAAGAATTGAGCCTTGGGGAGCCTTAATATATAAGAGAATGAGCTGAAAGAACATTTAGGAAGTAATTAAGTTAACTGGCATCAAGTGTGTAACATGATTGGCTGGAAAAGGGATGTCTTAGAGAGGCTGAGTCTCTCAGAAGTAAAGATGGCCAGAGGCTCTCCAACCTGTGAAGGCTTGCGTAAAAAAATTGCGGAACACTTTAAAAACAATGTTCCTCAACGTCAGATTGCGAAGGCTTTGAAGGTCTCATCATCAACAGTGCATATAACATCATCAAAAGATTTAGAGAAACTGGAAAAATCTCTGTGCGTAAGGGACAAGGCCGAAGACATTTACTGGATGCCTGTGATCTTCGGGCCCTCAGATGCCACTGCATCACTCACCGGCATGATTCTGTCATTGACAATACTAAATGGGTCCAGGAATACTTCAAGAAACCACTGTCTGTAAACACAGTCCGCCGTGCCATTTACAGATGCCACCTAAAACTCTATCATGCAAAAAGGAAGCCATTGTTGAGCATGATCCAGAAGCGCTGCCGTGTTCTGTGGGCCAAGGCTGATTTAAAATGGACTGTAGCAAAGTGGCAAAGTGTCCTGTGGTCAGACGAGTCCAAATTTGATATTCTTATTGGAAATCATGGGCTTCATGTCCTCCGGGCTAAAGAGGAGAAAGACCATCCCTCCTGTTATCAGCTGTAAGGAATTGTGAATCATTCTGCTGGAGAGCGGGAGACTCATAATCTAGTTAGCCCCAGCAATCAACAAACATAGACCCGCCACCTCTGAAATGGTAATCTTGTCATGGTATCAAAGAGAAGCCCCGCACCCTGGCATCATGGTAACACCTGGAAACAGGAAAAGCCAACGACGGCCATCAACGGTTGAAACTTAATTAGCACCCAAACTGCTACACTGCTGAATAGACAATGGTCTTCTGACCATTTGTAACCTAATCATGCTACACCTCATTAATACACACTGAAGCCAAGAACCATCCTCTTTACTTAATATACATATGCATGTTGTATAGTATAAATGTTTAAGCCTTTCGATTGTTCGGGGCTCATTCTGACACCGATGACACCGAAGCATTTGGACATGTTTCGTAACTGCTTATTACTGGATTAAAGACAAACTTTGCAACAACTCAGAAGAATCCTTTTTCTTCTTTTCTTTTTTTTCTTACACAGTGTTCAGTTCAAAAGCCAGCACCTCTGATGGTTTGGGGATACATTAGTGCATATGGTGTGGGACACTTGCATGTTTTAAAAAGCACCATGAATGCTGAAGGGTATATAAAGGTTTTAAAGCAACATATGCTCCCCTCCAGACGACATCTATTCCAGGGAAGGCCTTGTGTATTTTAGCAGGACAATGCAAAACCACATACTGCAGCTATTACAACAGCGTGGCTTTGTAGTAGAAGTGTCCGTGTGCTGAACTGGCCTGCCTGCAGTCCTGATCTTTCACCGATTGAGAACATTTGGCGCATAATTAAACGAAAAGCCCATCAAAGGAGACCCAAAACTCTCCAGCAGCTGGAAGCCTGTTTTAAACAAGAGTGGGATCAAATTCCAATGGCTAAACTCAAGAAACTTGTCTCCTCAGTGCCCAGACGCTTCCACTCTGTGTTAAAAAGAAGAGGGGATGCTACACCATGGTCAACAGGCCCCTGTCCCAACTTTTTGGAGACCTGTAGCAGGCATCAAATTTGAAATGAGCTCATTTTGTGTATAAAATTGTAAAATTTCTCAGTTTCAACATTTGCTATGTTATCTCTGTTCTATTGTGAATAAAATACTGGCTGGTGTGATTTGAAAGTCATTGCGTTTTGATTTTATTCACAATTTACACTTTGTCCCAACTATTTTGGAATCGGGGTAGTAGAATCAATGGAGGTTGTGCTGAATGATGGACCTGTGGATGTCTGAAGCTGTGAGCAATGACAAACCGTCTCTCATGAAACGAAGCTCTGATGTATTAAAATGCCCTTACGTATGTTTTTAGTAGCAAAGCTGAACACTATGGAATTTTTACAAAGAGATTCATGGATATAGTCTCTTTCTAACGAGACCAGACATGAATACTGCAGGACGTGATGAAGCTCATTCATCAAATACCTCTGAAAAATTTTACAACTGCAACTGAAAACATTTCATCCTTTATTTAACCAGGGAAGTCCCGTTGACATTGAAATCTCTTGTTCAAGTTAGGTCTGAGGCTTGAGGGGGAGAGGGAGAGGCTAAATTGCACTGTTAATTAGATCAGGGGATGATCAAGTGGCAGGATGAAAGAGCCACGTCGAGAATTCACCCATGACACCAGGGAACCCCCTTCAGGGCCTCAGCTTAATGTCTCATCCGAAAAAATTGCGTATCCTTCAGTACAGTGTCCCCATCACTGCACTAGGGCACTGAGGATTATGCCACCAAAAGGAAGATCGCAACCTACTGGCCCATCAATACCTCTTCCAGCAGCAGTGTGTATGTGTGCGTGCGCGCTTTCTCATCCAAGTAATAACCAAGCCTACACCTGCTTAGCTTCAGCCATGCGGTTGGAACAGACTGAGTAGTGGTATAGGGGTCAATTCACACAGATTCCAGAAACTTCCCCAGTAACATCTCTCAGATTGGTGTCCCTGAAAATCATCTGAGTTACAGTAATGTCATCATATTTGATGAAGAAGTTCAAACACACAAATCTCAATTGCCTGGACCCTCCAATATCCCAAAAATCATTATCGCATGAAAAAAAATCCAGTTTCAATGGGTTAATATTGAATACAATAGAACTAGTACCCCATTTGTAAGCATTGTTTCCAAGATAGGAGGCTTTACGCCTTCATCAATTTTTAGCCCTGTAGCTCATATAAAAGAGAAGTTTTTGGTCTCTAGATATGGTTACAAATTAAGTGCAGGAAAAAAGTGGGTGTGGCACCCACATTTCCCAGGGCCATAATGCCGAAATGACTAAAGGTATGAAGCTGAAATTTGGGATTCCTTCATTTGGGGTCAAAAACTAATTGTTCATTTTTTTTTTCAGTCAAATCTAAGAGATGTCACTGGGGAGGGTGTGTGAATTGACAAGGAATGACCCATAGGCAAATCTTGGGTGGCATTCTGGGTACAAAGAATGGACTGTAGTACATTCTGGGTACAAAAATAAGATAAAATAAATTAATAAAAATGGGAGCAGGCTCTCATCTTGTTGGTGGTCACAAGGCTATAACCTGGTGTTCTCCGTTGTCAGTAGTATTGGGAGGGGGGTACAATCCCCTCTGTTTAACTTTCATGGCCATAAAAGAGTCACTCATGGAATGCCCATAGCAATGTTTGCAGGGCAGAGATTGAACAGACAGAATTCCTGTGGATATGGGGGGATAGGACCCATCACCAACAAATGCACAAGTCATTCCCAATCCAATAATTCTGTCTGACTCTCTTAAGGTTCCGTAAAAACCACCTAAACTAAATACTCGTGGCCCAAAAAGTGCTTATCGCTGAGATAGGCTGATCATAGGGTTACTATTCCCCAGAGCAGCAGCACTATCGCCTCCCACCAGTGATGAAAGGCACAGACTTATGTTGAAGAAAGGAAGAAGCAGGAAGCTCAGGCTCTACAGCGGGGGTGGCCACAGCTACAGCATCTGCTGGTTTTGGTGTTACTCTAATCTAAACTGGCACACATATGGCTCTAAAAGGCCAGGCCTAGCAGCCTCAGTCGTACGGATATGAAAGCCTCTTATAGCCAAACTAAGTCAAAGATTTCACCACATCACTCACTATGATGGTTATCCTTGACTAAGTGTAAAGGACAAAAGAAGAACAGAAAAAGAAGGGCCCCGTTTCACAAAGTACAGAGTTAGCAGGATAATGGAAATGAGCAAGAAATGGAATTATCACAAAATACGGCACATGGACAGGAGTAAAATGCTTATACAGAAAACTCAGGCCTCCAGCTTAATGAAGTTATATCTGGGGATGTTTGACTTTCTGTTTTGAATGAGGAGTGAACAGTATGTGTAACGACCTGACCTGTAAAACTGATACAGGTCATTTAAACGAATGCTTGTCAGGCTGCATGTTTTCAGGGAGATGAAGACCCACTCACCTTCTCAGAAGAGAGGTCTGTCTCACTGTCATGCTTCCTCTGAGTAAAGACAATGGTGAAGACTGCGTGAGACCGGCTGCTGGTCTCATTCATGTTGGTGGCAGCAACAGTCCTGTGGAGTGAATGCAGTCAGGGACAGTTTACAGAGAGAAAAAGTTGCTCTTTATGACCACAGGATATGCATCATTTCTAACAGGAAGTACATAACATCTCAAAGGGAAATGCATCACAGCTCACAGGATGTGCATCACTGTTCACATTACACACTTCAAGGCCAGTTGGGGAATAAAAAAAAAAAATCACCTACACACTGTTCCTCATAGAGCCCAAATTTTAAAGTACGCGTAGTATTATCAACCAACAGAAATCTACACCCAACAGTGCTGTACACCCAACAGCGCTCTTTGCAAAACAGAGCTCCACATTAGAGGACTGCATCGGGATTGGGGCCCAACGCAAATCTTGCGGGAACAGGCGGTTGAACTTTTGCTGCAAGCGGGCGGTCAAAAAATAAACTGCAGGATGTAAATTGCAGAAATGAGTGCCTTTATGTATGTCAATGATTGAAATAACCCAGTTTATTAAGAATCAGCGCCATGAGAACAGATCGTTCTGAAGTCCTCCTTGCCTACATAGCCAAGAACTACCGAATCCGAGCACCGGCATTGCTAAACAGTGGTGCCGGCAGGATTATATTTCATGGTAAGCAAAAGAACCGCCTGCCCACTTGCAATTTTTTTTCCTTTTCCCAGATGACATATCAGTGGGGAATATTCGGAGACAATGGATGGGCTCTGGCATTTAGGTCGGTTTACATTATTATGTAGGCATGGGCAATACAAATGAATAAAATGACAACATTTCTTGAGTTGCTGAGAACAAAGTTTTTATTATTTTCGAATGATTTTTTGCAGGTAAGTACAGAAGACACAGACGAAGAGTTTGCCACAAGTCCAACAACCTTTACAGGAAAGGGTCTCAGAGCCACTGGGTCCCAAAAATGGCTGATTTCGGCATTTTTCAACAAAAAAAATGGGAGGGCAAACGTTAACGCTACTCGTCCATTACTATATAAAATGCAGTGAAGTCGCTGATGCCGGCAGTTGTTTGCCCTCCCACTGCTACGAAATGAATCAAACGTTCCCCCTTCAATAACCCGTGGTGATTTTAAACAAAAAACTTTGCACTGTTTTTTACTATGTCCATATACCCTCCTCCCATGATAGTTTCAATGAGCTACTGCGAATAATTCATAGTAAAACACAGTGACGTGCAGTCGGAGGTTAGTTTGGTGAGGCAGAAACCTCCCTTTTGCTTGATTAGCAATCAGACGATTAACTAGTTTAGTAAGACTATTAGGCAGAATGACGGGCCAGTTTAAGTTTCCGCGGCGTTATTACTCAGTACATCGAACTTGAAATGCTCACGAAACTGCAGATTTGCAAGTACTTTCTTGCAGGAAGCCAGAGACGTGCTGTGAGGTAAGGCAGTCACCCAAACTTTTATCACAGGATTTTGTGAACCTGTTCCCTAGTACTATTCCTGATTGACAATCAAAACAATTTAGGCCAAGCCTATAGGAAGCCCGTATACTGATAGAGGAGATAATGACAAAAATATTCATTCACGCTTCAATTCGAGACTACAAGGATGGAAATCTGAATAATCAATTAGGAAAAATTCTCGGCTCTCGGTAATTCTGTAAATCGCTTAAACATTGTTAATCGGATTATGAAAGAAGACTGAAAATAAACGCCCGCTTTTTTTTTGTGTGTAAAAGCGCGTATTTAAAGGAGAATACATTGTATATTGATTAAGCATTGAACTCTGCAGAAGTCGAACTGTTTTCATATTTGTTGATGACATTGCTTTGGCTTCCTGGAAGCAAGTACGCGCAAATCTGCTGTCTAGCGAGCATTTCAGGTTCGATGTACTGAGTAATAACGCCGCGGAAATTTAAACTGGCCCGTCATTCTGCCAAATAGTCTTACTAAACTAGTTAATCGTCTGATTGCTAATCAAGCAAAGGGAAGGATTCTGCCTCACCAAACTAACCTCCGACCGCACGGCACTGGTAAGACAATTCATTTCACACACTGACGAAATCTGGTTGAGCATCACAGCGCTGGCATCCAGCCAGTTGAAGTGGACATGGCACGAATTGTGAGCGGTGGGCTTCAAACGCTTGGCGCCAGTTTATTCCGTGGTATATTTTACTGAAACTTCACAAATAGGGTCACAGGATATTCTGTCAACAAACTATGCAGGGTAGAGTAAAATTACTCCCACCTTTCTTGCTATTGTTGAGAAGAAATCACGGCGAACTCGCGACGAACTTCACCAACTTCTGTCGAATTTATTTCACATCCCCTGAAGGTCTAGCCTGGACGAACAGACTCGTAATTTCTCAAATTAGATGGCTGTAAGCCAATTGGGGCCGTAGCTGAGATATCACGGCGGCGCGGGCTATTTGAAATCTACCTCCTAAATGGATATTTTTGACACGCCGTGCACTTGAAAATTTGTAAACAAGGCGCAAATTGAGGTCACGCATTCATCCAACGCGCGAACAATAGCTCTGTTCAAATCGCGTTTTTGGCCGTAATACGCAGAGTTCATGTATGAAATGCGGGTGTCCTATTGAAAAGGTTGCTTTTAATCAAACCATGGTGTTCTTTTTGTATGAAAATGGCATTTACATTATTTTTTATGTTTTCTGAGGCTTGTTCACCGCCCCAGTTCAGATGTTACGCATTGCATTAGAGTTTATGCAGAGCGTTGCCCATGCCTATATTATGAGATCAATTGAAATTAAATCAGCCATGTCCAACTCTGTCCAACTTAAGTGGATTTTTCTGAAGTCTGCTTAAGTTCAGCAGAAAAATCCAAGCACTGCACCAATTTAAAAAAATAAACAATCTGGTACCGGGATAAAATTCAAAAGAAGATATTCACTGACTGTTACCCAACATTTTTCACCTCTGCTGGTCTCAGCCCTCGTTGTAATCAAACCAAATCCTCCTGAATAGTAAAACTGTGCACTAGACAGCCAATGAAAAAAGAAATAACCAAAATGCCATGCATTTTCGTTCCCTTGCCGAGATCAGCAGCGCAATCAAACATTAGTCGAGCCTAGCCTCCGTTGCAGACATCTCATGTCATTCTTTTCTCTCACACACCAACGTCTGCACACTCAAGCCAGGTTTAATGTTCAGAGGAACCCCAGAATTTCTGGAACTAGCTAATTCCATGTGCACATACAGTTGTGGGAGCTTGGGAGGGAAGCAAACTACATAAAGGCTCATTTATGCTTCCTTTGCACATGAAAATAGATACGTTAGTTTGAGACCTTGTAAATGTCTCTGCCCAAATACCTCCATACGTCTTTTGTGTCGGCATGGATGTTCAGCAGTAAATCCACTAGGAGGCAGCTCAGAGTGAAAAGTTCCACTATTTAACGCCATTTTTAAAGGTCCTTCTTAATTGATTGTTTTCTTCTTCATGTCCTGCTCATAGATCGGTATCTTTTACTGTCGGCTACACTGCCCCCACGGTTGGCGGTGGTACTGCTCCATATCCGTAAGCTTCCTGCAAACTTGCCAGCGTACAGGCTCTCGGCTGGTCTTTTAGCTGTGTTTTTTCTTGAATTTAGAGTTCCTGAGGCACGCGGTCAAAAGTTAGGAGATAGGGGTGAGCAAGGAAAACGAGAGCCTGCAACGGTGTTTGAAAGATTTGAGTATCTCTGTTCAGATCTGAACGTAAAATACTGATTGGTTAATTTAGAGCACATGACCGTGAGATGTATAAACAAATGAAATAAGAAACAGTCCCATGTATTCAATTAAACATGGCGTCTCCTGAGAATATAGATGACACAAATCCTGCGGGAGTGGGATTAAAAAAAAACAGTCCTGCACACAAATTTTTTCCCCCAAACAGGTTTGCCATTGCAGACATTTCAACCAATCAGATTGGTCACGATGTCACCAGCTTGCCTGCACATCATATCTTTGAAATTCAACAGGTCCGCATTCATGTCAATTAAACCAAGATGAAGGACAAATGCTTCAAGAAATTATGCTTTAAGGCAAGTCTGAGCTTTTAGTGAGTTACACGAATATCTGAAGCACTTCTTGTACAAACCTCAATTCCAATGAAGTTGGGACCTTTTGTAAAACAAATAAAAACAGAATACAATGATTTGCAAATCCTTTTCGACCTATATTCAATTGACCACGCTACAAAGACAAGATATTTAATGTTCAAACTGATAAACGTTATTGTTTTCTTTGGAAATATCCACTCATTTTTAATTTGATGTCTGCAACACGTTCCAAAAAAGCTGGGACAGGAGTAACAAAAGACTGGGAAAGTTGAGAAATACTCAAAAAACACTTGTTTGGAACATTCCACAGGTGAACAGGTTAATTGGAAACAGGTGAGTGTCATGATTAGGTATAAAAGGAGCATCCCCAAAAGGCTCAGTTGTTCACAAGCAAGGATGGGGCGAGGTTCCCCACTTTGTGAACAACTGCATGAGCAAATAGTCCGACAGTTTAAGAACAACATCTCTCAATGTACAATTGCAAGGAATTTAGGGATTTCATCATCTACAGTCCATAATATCATCAAAAGATTCAGAGCATCCAGAGTAATCTCTACACATAAGCGGCAAGGCCGAAAACCAAAATTGAATGCCCGTGACCATCGGACCCTCAGGCGGCACTGCATTAAAAACAGACATCATTCTGTAAAGGATATTACCATGTGGGCTCAGGAACACTTCAAACTCTGTTAACTGACAATGGTTTTCCGTCGCTACATCGACAAGTGCAAGTTAAAACTCTACCACGCAAAGCGAAAGCCATATATCGACAACACCCAGAAACGCCGCTGTCTTATCTGGGCCCGAGCTCATCTGGACTGATGCAAAGTTGAAAAGCGTGCTGTGGTCTGACGAGTCCACATTTCAAATTGTTTTTGGAAATCATGGACATCGTGTCCTCAGGGCTAAAGAGGAAAAGGACTATCCAGTTTGTTATCAGCGCAAAGTTCAAAAGCCAGAATCTGTGATGATATGGGGATGTGTTAGTGCCCATGGCATGGGTAATTTGCACATCTGTGAAGGCACCATTAATGCTGAAAGGTACATACAGGTTTTGAAGCAACATATGCTGTCATCCAAGCAACGTCTTTATCAGGGACGTCTCTGCTTATTTCAGCAAGACAATGCCAAGCCTCATTCTGCGCGTGTTACAACAGCGTGGCTTGGTAGAATAAGAGTGTGGGTAATAGACTGGCCTGCCTGCAGTCCAGACCTGTGTCCTATTGAAAATGTGTGGCGCATTACGAAGCGCAAAATACCACAATGGACACCCCGGACTGTTGAGCAACTGAAGTGGCACATCAAGCAAGAACGGGTAAGAATTCCACCTACAAAGCTTTGACAATTCATGTCCACAGATTCCAAACAATTTTTGAGTGTTGTTAAAAGGAAATGTGATGAACCAGTGGTAAAACATGCCCCTGTCCCAGCTTTTTTGGAACTTGTTGCAGGCATCAAATTCAAAATGAGTGAATATTTCAAAAAAAAAAAAAAAAAACAATATAGTTTATCAGTTTGAACATTAAGTATCTTGTCTCTGTAGTGTACTCAATTGAATATAGGTAGAAAAGGATTGGCAAATCATTGTATTTTGTTTTTATTCACATTTTACGCAACGTCCCAACTTAATTGGAATTGGGGTTTGTATCAATATCACGTGATCCTGACCCCTGGGGTAGTCGATGATAGGCTCATCTGATTGGCAGTATTCATAAAGATAGGGTAAGGACCAGTTGAAATGAAACTCCTGGTACATACCCTGGAAACTGCACAATATCATAATTTGATCAATATCACCATGACCCCGATATCTGCAATCTCAATCAATGATCTCATAGTGTAGTTAGGATCATAAAACCTAGGGGTAAGACCAAATTCCAGGACTCAGTTATGGCCCGAATAGACTCATAACAAAACCCTGTCAAGCTCACAACAAAGATGGTGGAAAAGGGTTAAAGGAGTTGAACCCCAAAGTTATCATGATGCTACAGATATTAAACACTATGAACAACATGAAAAAGAGAGCTGCATAAAAATCAGTCAAGGGCGCATGGAGATATTTCACCCCAAAGTTAGGCAAAAACTGTGTTGTGACCAAAAAGAGCGCCCTCTATATCCATGCGCCCAAAACTGCCCAACTTGAATTTATGTTAATTAGGTAGGGGGGTAACTAAACTGCCATGTGATGTGTAAAACATGTGGGGCTGCTGAGGGCACAGCCAGTAAATCCCTGATGAAAAATGAGTTGTGTTAGCTTGGGTAGCTGATTGAAGTGTCTCCTATCAGCTGTGCCCTTAACACTCTAACAGCCAACAGCATTTTACATCCAAGTGCACGCTAAACCCAACAGAGCTCTATGCCCAACAGAGCTCTACACCCATCACAGCTCTTCACCCAGCCACAGCACAACACCCAACACTGCACTACACCCAAAAGAGCTCTGCATCTAACGGAGCTCTACACCCAACAAAGCTCTACGCCAAACAGTGCACTTCGCCCAACAGCGCTCTACACCCTCAAGAGCTCTACACCCAATAGTGGTCTACACTCAACATAGCTCTGCGCCCAAAAGTGCTCTTCCCCCAACAGAGCTCTACACCTACAAAACCCAAAACCAGTGAAGTTGGCACGTTATGTAAATCGTAGATAAAAACAGAATACAATGATTTGCAAATCCTTTTCAACTTATATTCAATTGAATACACTGCAAAGACAAGATGTTTAATGTTCAAACTGAGAAACTTTTTTTTTTTTTTTTTGCAAATAATCATTAACTTAGAATTTAAAGGCAGCAACACATTGCAAAAAAAAAGTTGGCACAGGGCCTTTTTACCACTGTGTTACATCACCTTTCCTTTTAACGACACTCAGTAAACGTTTGGGGAACTGAGGAGACCAATTTTTTGAAGCTTTTCAGGTGGAACTCTTTCCCATTCTTGCTTGATGTACAGCTTAAGTTGTTCAACAGTCCAGGGTCTCCGTTGTCGTATTTTTATGCTTCATAATGCGCCACACATTTTCAATGGGAGACAGGTCTGGACTACAGGCAGGCCAGTCTAGTACCCGCACTCTTTACTACGGAGCCATGCTGTTGTAACACGTGCAGAATGTGGCTTGGCATTGTCTTGCTGAAATAAGCAGGGCGCCCATGAAAAAGACGTTGCTTGGATGGCAACATATGTTGCTTCAAAACCTGTATGTACCTTTTCAGCATTAATGGTGCCTTCACATATGTGTAAGTTGCCCATGCCTTGGGCACTAATACACCCCCATACCATCACAGATGCTGGCTTTTGAACTTTGCGCCTATAACAGTCCGGATGGTTCTTTTTCCTCTTTGGTCCGAGGACACGACGTCCACAGTTTCCAAAAACAATTTGAAATGTGGACTCGCCAGACCACAGAACACTTTTTCCACTTTGCATCAGTCCATCTTAGATGAGCTTTGGGCCCAGCGAAGCCGGGGGGGCGTTTCTGGGTGCTGTTGATAAATGGCTTTTCGCTTTGCATTGTAGAGTTTTAACTTGCACTTGCAGATGTAGACGAACTGTAGTTATTGACAGTGGTTTTCTGAAGTGTTCCTGAGCCCATGTGGTGATGTCCTTTACACACTGATGTCGGTTTTTGATGCAGTACCGCCTGAGGGATCGAAGGTCACGGGCATTCAATGTTGGTTTTCGGCCTTGTCGCTTACGTGCAGTGATTTCTCCAGATTCTCTGAACCTTTTGACGATATTACGGACCGTAGATGATGAAATCCCTAAATTTCTTGCAATAGCTCGTTGAGGAATGTTGTTTTTAAACTGTTCGACAATCAGCTCACGATTTGTTCACTAAGTGGTGACCCTCGCCCCATCCTTGTTTGTGAATGACTGAGCATTTCAAGGAAGCTGCTTTTATACCCAATCATGGCACCCACCTGTTCCCAATTAGCCCGTTCACCTGTGGGATGTTCCAAATAAGTGTTTGATGAGCATTCCTCAACTCTCTCAGTCTTTTTTGCCACTTGTGCCAGTTTTTTTGAAACATGTTGCAGGCATCCAATTCCAAATGAGCTAAAATTTGCAAAAAATTACAAAGTTTACCTGTTCGAACATTAAGTAACTAGTCTTTGCAGTGTATTCAATTGAATATAGGTTGAAAAGGATTTGCAAATCATTGTATTCTGTTTTTATTTACGATTTACACAACGTGCCAACTTCACTGGTTTTGGTTTGTAATAAAAAGCCCAATAAAACCAGAACACGTTGATCAAACATCCTCCATCCTGTCCAGAATGAGCCAATACGGGTGCAGGTTTTTTTTTTTTTAAGCCAAGCAATAACATCTGATTCTCATCATGGCTGACTCAAGACAAAGATCAATTTATTCTAGAATAGGAGCTGCAGTGCCAGCCCCATTGAGACACAACAGAGCAGAGAGGATGGCAATGGGAGGCAAAGGCCGAAGACGAAGCACTGCATGTCAAACCGGTAAAATGATAAGAGACTGTTCATCATGTTATTACTGCACTAACCCCCAGCTGAGTCAATGACTGCATTTCTGCAAAACTACTCCAATTTAAATATTCAATTGTTTTGCATAACAGCATACATCAGTTAACTACATTGTAAAGGCCACATGGATATGAGTGACATAAGCAGACTCAGATTAGGTTTTCCAGTGGGGCATGCCTCTTGAGTGCAGCTGCTCACCTGGCCTTGTTCCCGGCATCCATTAGGTCAGCGATGTCGGTGTAGGACATAACGGCCAGTTTAGACAGGTCCTCAACGTAGGGCCCCAGCAAGGGGTGTTCTCGCACACGCAGGTTTCCTTTGTTCTTGGGATTCAGTAAATCTCGCACTCTCTCACAGTAAATCTCCATGTAACTGACCTGAAAAACAGCTAATCTGGTAACGCAGTAATGCTGCACACCATGGCTGCCGCTACCGATCGATCCAAAATGGCAACAACAAACCACCCTGAATACCGACCCACATGATGTCAGCAAGTACAGGATGCAATACAGCAGATTTAAAAAAATAAAAAAGTGAAATATATAATACAAGATAACTGCAAAATACAGGTGAGAACAAGCACTCACCTCAACCGAGTAAGAGAGCTCTTCCTGGTTGTTGTTATTGATTTTCTCAAAGAGCTCTTCACAAAGCTGGAGAGGGATTGGGCAGAAGAGATGAAAGTGTACTCACCAGAGAGCCAACTCAATCAATATTAAACACAAACTCCACCTTCACAAGGGGCTACTGAGGTCAGGACTGGAGGACTGCTGGCACAAATTACTGTGAGATTGCCTCAAATCAACGTGCCGCACTCCAAGTGCCAGGACCACAGCAGGTGAGGGAAAATTCACTGGTGTAATGCAGTTAGCCTGTCTAGCAGCCCATCACATGTAATTGGACAACAGTGCTGTTAACCTGCCCAGTGGAGCATCACATTATTGGGCTGTAATGCCCTTAGTCTGGCCAGCATATCTGCGCTTACAATGAGGGAGATATCCCGTTAGTCTGGCTAGCATAACAGACCCTGTATATAATCTGGGAGTGACTCATTTTGTCTGACAAGCACAACACAGCCCTATGTATAATCTGGGAGTGAGGCACATAGTCTGGCTAAGGTGACGAACCCGCACATATAATGTGGGAATGATCAAGCTTGTCTGGCTCACATAATGTATCAAACTATACAATATTAGAGAAACACAGCTAACATAGCTCGCACCGAGTACCACTGCGTATGCGATAAGAGCCTGACTAGTGCAGTGTAGCAGTGTGTGTAAAATATTGAAGTTAAGAGTTAGCCTGGCCAGCGCAAAGTACTTGTGTGAGAGTGATGCAGTCAGCCAGGCTAGTCTGGCATACCTGTGGGATGATGCCCTCCTGGCCCTCTTCCTGCTTGCCCATCATGGTGTAGGATTTCCCTGCCCCAGTCTGTCCGTAGGCGAAGATGCAGACATTGTAGCCCTCGAAGGCATGCTGAAGCATCTCCTTGCCGATGTCATTGTACACAAGAGTCTGTGAGGCAAAGCAGGGGTCTTCCAGCTGCAAGAAACCCATCCACACACAGACAGACACAGGTTCACGTACACACATGTAAAAAAACCCACATTCACACATACAAGCATACATAAACGCACACATATGTACGCATCCACACAAACACATACATGTGGACAGATACCAGTAGATACACACAAACATTATTATTGAGCTGTTAAAAGGTGAAAAGATGTAACCTTGATGGAAATTACCTTTCATTCACAGTAAAGATATACAGAACTGAACACGGGGTGCTTACCGAGGAGTGTGACCAGTAGGAGTAATCAAAGCTGAAGGACTTTGCAGGTTCTTTTGGGTTTTTGGGGTTCAAAATGGCTGTAAAAAGAAAAGGAATGATGGGGCTTCATAGACCATTTCGACAGTCTCACAAAAGCCAGTCAGACAACCTTTCCAGTGAAACTGAGGCCATCAGTGCCTACAATGTTCCGCACGTTCATCTAAAAAAAAAACTATAGTTTGGATAGGAAATAAAGGGTTGATGGCATGTTCTGAAAGAGCCTTTACTTTCCATTTGCTGCTTTTTTTCCCTAAATGATTTAAATACAGCATTGGACAGTGAGCTGTGTTTATCCCAGCCATAGAAACAGTGTGCTTGTCCAAGCCATAGACACTGCATCGAGCTTATACCTGACAAAGACACTGTGCTGTGCTTGTCCCAGCCATAGACACTGTGCTGAGCTTATCCCATCCACAGGCTCTGAGCTGTGCTTATACCAGCCATAGATGGGATTCTGCTCTCATCCCAGCTATCAACACTGTGCCTTTCTAATCGCAGCCACAGGCACAGTGCTGTGCTAATACCAGACATGGACACTGTTCTGTGCTCATCCCAGACGAAGATGCTGTTCTGTGCTAATCCGAGCCATAGAAAATCTGCCATTCTTATCCAGTTTTCGACACTGTTGAGTTTATGCCAGACACAGACACTGTGCTGTGCTAATCCCGGCCACAGATACTGTGTTGTTCCAATCCCAGACATGGAGAATGTGCCGTAATTGACACTGGGCTCAGTTTATCTCAGACATGGACAACGTGTTCTGCTAATCCCAGCCACAGACATTGTGCTGTGCTAATCCCAGCCATAGCCACAGTGCCGTGCTTCTCCAAGGAACAGATACAGTGCTGTAGTTATGCCTGCTATAGACACAAGCTAACCCCAGAAATCAACACTGTGTTAATCTTATCCCAGCCATAGACACTGTGCAATGCTAATTCAAGACACAGACAACGTGCAGTGCTCATCCTAGCCAACAACACTGTGCTGCTACAAACCCCAATTCCAATGAAGTTGGGACGTTGTGTAAAACATGAAGAAAAACAGAATGCAAGGATTTGCAAATCTCATAAACCCACATTTTATTCACAATAGAACATAGACAACAAATCTGATGTTTAAAGTGAGATATTTTACCATTTCATGAAAAACATTAGCTCATTTTGAATTCGATGGCAGTAACACATTTCAAAAAAGTTGGGACGCGGCAACAAAAGGCTGGAAAAGTAAAAATACTAATAAAAAACAGCTGAAGGAACATTTTACAACTAATTAGGTTAATTGGCAACAGGTCAGTAACATGACTGGGTATAAAAAGAGCATTTTAGAGGGGCAGAGTCTCTCAGAAGTAAAAATGGGCAGAGGCACACCAATCTGCAAAAAAAAAAAAGAGTCTAAAAATTGCGGAACAATTTCAGAAAAATATTCCTCAATGTAAAATTGTGAAGATTTTGAATATCCCACCATCTACAGTACATAATATCATCAGAAGATTCAGAGAATCTGGAGAAATCTCTGAGCACCAGGGACAAGTCCAAAGGTCAATGTTGCATGCTTGTGATCTTCTGGCCTTTAGGCGGCACTGCATGAAAAACAGGCATAATTCTGCAGTGGAATTCACTGCAAGGGTTCAGGAACAGGTCCAGAAATCATTGTCTGTGAACACAGTTTGCCGTGCAATCCACAAATGCAAGTTAAAGGTGCATCATGCCAAGAAGTAGCCTGATGTGAACACGATCCAGAAATGCCGCCATCTTCTCAGGGCCAACGCTCATTTAAAATGGACTGAGGCAAAATGGAAAACTGTTCTGTGGTCAGATGAATCAAAATTTGAAATTCTTTTTGGAAACCACGGACGCCATGGCATGCGGACTAAAGAAGAGAGGGACCATCCAACTTGTTATCAGATCAGATCAAAAGCTTGCACTTCTGATGGTATGGGGTTGTATTAGTGCATATGGCATGGGCAGCTATTTGGATAGGAATCATCAATGCTGAAAAGTATAGGTTTTACAACAATGTCTCTTTCAGGGAAGGCCTTGCATATTACATCAAGACAATACTAACCCACATACTGCATCCATCACAACAGCATTGCTTTGCTGTAGAGGAGTCCGGGTGGAGAAATGGTCTCCTGCAGTCCAGACCTTTCACTATTAGAAAATATTTGGCACATCATAAAACGAAAAATCTGGCTTCGAAGACCCAGAACTGTTGAGCAGCTACAATCCTACGTCTAACAGGAGTGGGACAACATCCCTCTTCCAAAACTCCAGCAATTAGGCTCCTCACTTCCCAGATGTTTACAGGCTGTTGTTAAAATAAGAGGGGATGGTACACAATGGCAAAAATGGCCCTGTCCCAACTCTTTTGAGATGTGTTGCTGCCATCAAATTCAAAATGAGCTAATATTTTTCATGAAATGGTAAAATGTCTCACTTTTAACATTTGATACGTCATCTATGTTCTATTGTGAATAAAATGTGGGTTTATGAGATTTGCAAATCATTGCATTGTTTTTATTCACGTTTTACACAACGTCCCAACTTCATTGGAACTGTGGTTCGTAAATGGAGCTGTTGACACAGTGCTTTTCCCAGCCATCCACACTGCCATAGACAGTGCTGTGCTCATCCCAGCCATAGACACTGTGCTTTACTTATACCAACAATAAACACTGTTCTGTGCTTATCTCAGACAGAGACCCTGTTCTCTGCTTATCTCAGCAATCCAAATTGTGCTGTGCTTATCCCAGCTATGGATACTGTGCAGTGCTTATCCCAGCCATCAATGCTGTGCTTATCCCAGCTATCCACACTGAGCAGTGCTTATCCCAGCTATGGATACTGTGCTGTGCTTATGCCTACCATCAACACGGTGTGGTGCTTCGGTTATTGACACTGTACAGTGCTTATCCCAGCTATGGGTACTGTGATGTGCTTATCCCAGCCACACACACTGTTGTTGCGCTTATCCCAGCCATACACACGGTTATTGTGTTAATCTCATCTATAAAATCCTGTGCTGTGCATATCCCAACCATAAATACTGAGCTGGACTCATCCCAGACTGACACTGACTGCGTTTACATGCACACCATATTCCTGTATTAATCGGAATATAAGAATATTCCGATTGCGTACCTGTCATGTAAACGCGTGCAATAACCCGATTAAGGTCATTTTCCGATTCGAAATATTCCGAATAAGACCCCTGGCATATGCCTGTTTTAATCGGAATATTGGCTCATGTATACACCTTAATCGGAATATGCCCCTGAACAGAATATTCAACTACGTCTGAGCCTGCTCAATTCGCAAGGAATTTGCATTTTTGGAGCGAAGCGGAGACGACTGTGTGCATTCAGATAATGAAAGACATGAATATATCGGAATATATCGATGGGCTTTAAAGCACCGTGAACAACGATATCTTTAAGGTGTGCGAAAAGTGGAGAGAGGCTGGTTTTGTGTTGACTGCCAAGCGCCAACCAAATTCAGCATCGCTGGAAAACTCTGAAGGCGGCATATTCCAAAGCGAAAAAAATAAAGGCAGTGGCTCTTTTTACGCCAATCGTAATCTTACTCTAATTAGCTATTCTTACGAGCTTCCGTATGTTCATGCACAATGTAGGAAATCAGGACTTGGACCCATAGACTGATTTATACAGTCTATGCTTATACAACGGCATTAACCATAATGTATCATCTGACGTTAGCTAGCGAGACGGCTGTCACATTACTTATGTTTTCTAGCGAGTTGCTTAATTTAGCTAACGGATTAGGTAGAGTGTAATTTTAGGTTCAACGTTTGATCGCTAATATTTGGGGAACTGTCAGGTCGTCACTCTCCACAATCAATAGTCAGTAGTGATTAGTGTCGTGTAGAAGAGCTGATAGCTGCACAAAGTTCATCCTTGCAAGGAATTCTAGAGTACAAATTGGCTAATGAGTTAGATGGCAAGCTGGCTAAGTTAGCTGGCTAATAACTTACCCTACCTAACTTGAGTAGAGGACATCCTCACGAGTAACTTAAAGTAAGTAAGCCGGCTAGCCAGTCTAGTAATGATAACCACAAGGCACGCAGCTTAAAGCGGATGTTTTCAATCCAGTTGAGTAGCAGTTTTTTTTTTTTTTTGGATAATGAAGTTCATAAGAATAGCAAATTATAGTAAGTTCACGACTGGTGTAAAAACAGCCACTGCCAAAAACAAAACAATACCAGCGGCCCTTATCTAGCCAGTTTCATTTATTTCGCGGTCATGGATGAAATTCTGGGACAGAGACCGCTAGCGATGGCAATGGCCAAGAAAGTGGAGTCGATGTCAGCTTTAAAGCTCTAACTGAAGGCAACCAAAGCCATGACAATTACTTTCGAGCGTTATATTTGCTGAAGACCCGATTTTGAGATTGGGCCTAAGTGGTGGATATGCTAATTAAGTTAACATGTAAACGGAATATTCCCATCGCTCAGCGCATGTAAACAGCTTATTCGGAATATTACCTTAACCCGAATATGGACCTTAATCGGAATACGGTGTGCATGTAAACGCAGTCACTGTGCTGTGCTTATCTTAGCCTTCAACACTGCGCTGTGCTCAGGGGCGCAGGAGGCACGGGGGACGTGTCCCACGCAGTTTTGTGGAAACGGCATTCCGAACCCCTCCCCACTTTTGATAAGGAAAAAAAAAAAACTTAGGCTAAGCTAAATAAAACAAACAAACTGATCACATCCCTACTAGCCAGAGTCATGTAAAGAGACTAAACTCTCTCGCATTCGCGCTGCTAGTAGCAGTTACATATTTAAAATGATTGATCATTTTGCATAGTTTGACAACCACCACGATTTAGACTACTCGCTCCTGGCGGCCATGTCCCGTTCACCCTGTCGCTAGTACTCAACTCGTTTTCACTTACGGCATTGGAATGATTAAATAAAAGACGAATAACTCACCAATTTTAATTTCTAAAACATTTATTTTAAACATCGTTTAGCGAAAAGATCCCGATCTATCTGTTGAGTTACTGTACCTAAGCCCGGAAGTGTGCAGTTTTCAGCAAAATCCCTGGGGGAAAATGAATAGGTTTTCGCAACAATCGGCCAAGAGAAGTCATGAGCGAAACAACGGCAGCAGAAAACGCAGGCAAGCGGTTGGATGAGTTAAAATATAGTTAACCATCAATCTTTTGGTAACTATGTTTCTTTTTTGCTAACGATATGCTAAAGCAGAAATCAGGACCTCCTCAAGCAACATGCGGGACCCTAGAATGGTATCCATAGTTACAGGCAACTCTTTTCTCTCACCATGCAGTTTCTTACGAGACGCAACATTTCATCTCGAATAAATCAAGATCTGATTCATTCTACGCAACAGATTGTGGCCATGAAATCCGCAGGTAATTAATGTATTAGACAAGTTCTGTGTGGTTGTTGTTAGAACACTTGTGGTCTCCAGTCAATAAAGCTTACTTTGATTAGCCTCTGCTTGCCTTGTCAAATTGGTGACGCATAAACTAGGTGATTTGCCTTGTTGCTTGTCCGTTAGCTAGTTTTCGCTGTCAGCAAGGGGATACCAACAGACGTACTTTAGAAATATAATGGGTCTTGTGTCTTTACATTGGCAACACGCCTGCATTTTTATAAACATAATCAAATTTGGGGTCTCTCAAGCAGTTATTTTACCATGGAACACCTTTTTTGACGATTTCCCGAAACCCCATTCTTATTCTTGCCGTGTTTAAATGTTATTTTTCATGTTGATACTAATAGTTGACTGTAAAGCAAACTAAGTTGAAGATCACTGTTTTCTGGTTACAGTTATTTTAACTCAAGAACCAGTGTCTCCTCAATTAATTTGTAACACTACAGTGGTCAATAATCAATAAATGTTAACTTCAAACATTTTGTGGACAATGCGTGTTGTATAGGTGGTTCGGTTGGCAATTTCATATCAGACAATGAAGTAGACCTAATTATTTGATCATGTATATTAACAAGTGTATATGTTGATTGTTGTGAACTCTTGTTCATCCACGGCTTCATAAACTGTCAACATGTTCTTTTCAGAAAGATAAACGAAATTCCCAAACAATGTGAAATAACGCAATCAAAATAGTAAAATTGGAATTCTATAAGCTTGAAAGTTAAGACTTCCCACATAGCAAGAGGCCAGTGGACCACTGGGGGGAGATCTGGCGTTTTGCTGGCATTTTGCTCATCAGTTAGAGTGTGGTCCAAGGACGGATTACTGACAAAAAGCCTACAGTTTTGCCCATTTTGATTTAAAAAAAAAAAAAAAAAAAACACATATAAATTATTCACTTATTCTTCTTAATTCATATTTTATTAACAATTAATGTTATTTTCTTAATATTAATGCAAGGCAAAAATATGATTGTGAATGGTGGTCCGACAGTGTGCCAGAAGTGGTGGTCCAGTATCTAGAAATATGATTCTGCCATCTGGGCTTTAGCGCACAATTTGGTCCCCCCCACTTTGAAAATATCTCCTGAGCCCTTGGCTGTGCTTATCTCAGTCATAGACACAGTGCTATGCTTATCCCAGCTATACTCACTATAATGCTTATTCTAGTCATAGACACTGAGCTATGCTTTTCCAAGTCATAGACACTGTGCTGTGCTTTTCCAAGTCATAGACACTGTGCTGTACTTTTCCAAGTCATAGACACTGTGCTGTGCTTATCCCAACCTTAGACACTATCACAGCCACAGAAACTGTAACAATAGTAATAGTAATAATACATTTTACTTGTAAGCACCTTTCAAAACACCCAAGGACACTGTACGAGTTAAAAATAATAAAACACCAGATAAAAGCACCGAATAAAAATGGACAATTTACTGTAGATCACAACGAGTAGGCCAACTTGAACATGTGAGTTTGGAGTCTTGATTTGCATAGAGAAAGAGAATCAATGTTGCGGATGTCTGGTTGGAGTGAGTTCCAGGGTTGGGGAGCAGAGTGGGAGAGAGCTCTGCTCCCTATGGTACTGACGTGGGTGGAGGGCACAGTGAGGTGGATGGAGGAAAAGGATCTGAGGGAGCGAGAAGGGGTGGTAATGTGGAGGAGATCAAACAAATAAGGAGGGGCGAGGTTTTGAACGGCCTTGAATGTAAGGAGAAGGATTTTGAATTGAATTCTGGATTTAATTGGGAGCCAGTGGAGTTGCTGTAAGACTGGAATGATGTGGAGAAATGAGGTGGTTTTTGTAATGATACCAGCGGCTGAATTCTGGACCATTTGAAGCCTCTGGAGAGATTTGTGGGGGAGACTGAAGAGGAGAGAGTTTCAGTCATCAATACGGGAAGTGACGAGACTGTGAACAAGAATAGAAGTGGTCTGAGGGGAGAGGGAGGGGCGGAGACTATTAATATTACGTAGATGGAAAAATGCAGGCCAGGAAATATTATTGATGTGAGAGTGAAATGATAGTGAGCTGTCGAGGATGACACCCAGACTGTTCACATGAGGGGAGGGGGAAACTGAGGAGCCATCAATTGTAAGAGAAAAACTGTCAACTTTGGATAATGAAGATTTTGTTCTGATGATGAGAAACTCTGTTTTGTCCCTGCTTAGTTTGAAGAAGTTAGAGGTGAACCAGGATTTTATTTCAGATAAACAGGTAGTGAGGGAGGGGGGTGGGAGTGTGGAATTTGGTTTGCTGGATAAGTAGAACTGGGTACCATCCGCGAAGCAGTGGAAGTGAATATTGTATTTACGGAAGATATTGCCAAGGGGAAGGAGGTATGTGATGAAGAGAAGGGGCTCCAAGACAGAGCCTTGGGGCACACCTGAGGTGATGGGGGTGGGCTGGGATCTGAAGGTTTTGAGTTAGATGAACTGAGTTCGGCCTGAAAGATATGAGACGAATCAATCAAGAGAGGGATGAGTGATGCCAATGAAAGATAGTCTATTGAGGAGGATGGTGTGAGAAATTGTATCAAAGGCTGCACTCAGATTGAGTAGGATGAGGATGGAGAGTAGACCGGAATCAGCTGCCATGAGAAGGTCGTTAGTGATTTTAATGAGAGCGGTTTTTGTACTGTGACCGGGGCGGAAACCAGACTGAAACTATTCATAGAGGCTATTTTGAGTTAAATGGGAGTGAAGTTGAGTGGCAACCGTTTTTTCAAGCATTTTAGAAATGAAAGTTAGAAATAGGGTGGAGGTAATTGTAGTTGTTTGGGTCTGAACCAGGTCTTTTCAATATTAGGGTGACAGCTACAGTTTTGAAGAGGATGGGAACAACTCCAGTAGTAAGTGAGGAGTGGATGATGGCAGATATGAAAGGAAGCAGAGAAGAAAAGCAGGATTAAACTCGAGCTGTGGGGAGGGGGTCAAGCTGACATGTGGAGGGCTTGGATTTACGGATGAGGTCTGAGATTTTGGAGGCATTCTGGAGTTATGGTGTAAATCATAAGAGAAATGGATGGGACATGGGGAACATAAGTAGCCTGGTTGTTCTTAAAGCATCGCTGATGTTCATTGCTCAGCTGGCCGGGTCTCGTGACAGACGGGAGGGTGCTTTGTGGTTCCTAGTCTGGCAACAACACAAGCTTAGGTCCAGAAGCAGCATTCAAATGAAAGGCTGAGTACGGAGTACTCTCGCTCTCTCTTATGAAGGGTCATAAAGGACACAGACCTGCCTTTCTCCAGCAGAGTACAATAACAAGGTGCCAGCTGAGAGACAGAGAACATGGAGACCAAGGCTTCACATGCTACACACTAAGCAGGATGTTATCCCACCAATTCAAACAGCCTTAATCAGGGGAGGTTTTCACTCTCTATTGTTGCAGAAGGACCATCAAACAGATGGAAACTCACACTGAATACAGATCAGGATGCATTCTCCACAGCGTCCATTTTGGATTTTGTACACAGTGTAGCCATTGTGCCAATTCTAGACCCCTAACAGGCAGCACTTGTTCTGGGAAATTCCTTTTCTGGTCTATCAGCAGTGAGGGAGGGAGCCGAAAATGTCACTTGCGTAAAGCCAGAGAGTAGAGCTTGCTGCCCTGAGGAGTGGGGTCAGTATCAACAATATAATCCTCAGCCTCTGTGGGGAGCTATAAGTTCATGAGAGCCACTTTTACTGCAAAGGAACTTCTCTCACACATTTCCACAAATACAAAGTAATTCATTGCAGAGAGTTACCTTTAAAGAAAAACACGGAATACAAAAAAAAGGCAAACATCAACAAAAAAGATTACGTTTAAAGCTCCCCCCCACCCAACCTATAGAGGGATTATTTGTTTATCAACACGGCGGATGCGCGCGCAACTTGACTGCAGAAAGAGCAGCCCCTTTAAACTGTTTGACAGGTTGGAATGGTTATCTTGCAGTTGCGATGTTAGCTAGCTAGCGATGTTGTCAGCGTACTACAACAGTTTATCAACGAGTGATAAAACAAGTTATGCTGCTAAATTAACATTAGTGAATGGGATACGTCTTAATGACCCATACGCTTTAGGTGCAGGTGAGTGGTTAAATGACAAGAAAAAATCCCCAGACTACAGTGGCCGGACATTCATTCTTACCTGATCGAGACACCAAGTCTCTATTCCCGGGAGAGCCTGAAATCCTACGAGACACTGGATGCCTACAGCTATGCAACAGACAATCATGTTCAGGACATACTATTACACGATTACAACATTGAAAACTTCGTGGCTCTGAAGATTGAGGTGCTGCCGAGTCAAAGACAAGGGAAGGGGATGGAGATGCATTGGCGTAGCTAGTGGGACACGTCCCTTTATGACAACAATTAGTCATGGCTAGTTCCCAATCATTTTCCTTTATTGACACATTTTCCAATGATCGTAACTGGCAACTGAAGAAATCTCCATATGCGATCTAACAGCGATGAAATCATGGGCTAAATTCACTACAGAAAAATAATTAATTTATTAATAGGGCAATGCTTCACTTGATTGAACTGGTCCGCGTTGCAATGAAACGCGGACATTCACTCTCGGTATTGCATGGTTGATAAAAAAAGTGGATCTCGGCAGTTCATCGGCTATAAAAAGCGTGCGGCTCCAGCTATTTGCGATAGTCGACAGGTATGCCATTTTGAATAACGTTGATTTAAATACAGCAAATACGCGTCCAGATGAATGATTGTCGTCTTACCTAATCGGGGAGAACAAGCAGTACCTGTTAAGTGTGGAGTGCTCTCGGAGTTGTTATGGCCCCAATTTGTTATGGCGTCACGGACAGCAAGGGATGACAGACAAAATTGTTAAACTTCAACAGATTTAATTAAACAAACAGAACCAATCTACTCTCTACCCTACTGACCAAGATTGATATAAAATAAAAAAATAAGATATTTACAGTTCCCTGTAATGGAGATGGGCTGCTCTGTTGTGATGTCCTGGGACAGGAAAATGCTCCAACACAGGCAAAAATCCACAAAAAGCTTAAAAGGTCTTGAAAAGAGTGACAGGTCTGGTCAAATGTATCCTTCTTGCAATTTCTCCTACTACTACACACTCTCGATTTTTCTCCTTATATACTCTTGTCCAGCCCCCTCCCATTTCTGGGACTTTCCCCTCTGGGCATGCCCTGGACATGCCCAACCTAGCTTCAGACTGGGCTTCACAAAAAAAAAGTCAATACTGCCATCTAGTGGCTATTTACCACATTACACCTCCATTCCAAAAGGGAAAAATTTTGACTTAAAAAGGCAAAATTTTTCTTTTCAATACAAAATGGTTATAGACACTTGTATATATACATATACATATAATACAATATGCTAATAAACACAGGTGATATATATACACATATTCAAACACGGATAAGCAATCGGCAATTACATTGTCAGCACCCTTTACATGCTTAATTTCCAAGTCAAACTCTTGTAAAATCAAACTCCAATTCAACAATCTCCGATTTTTGTTTTTCATCTTACTCAAAAACATTAATGGATTGTGGTCAGTATATACAATCATTGCTTTTTGCCCCGCATACAAACATAGACCTCAAAGTGTTGTAACGGATAGAACCAGAGCCAACAGCTCCTTCTCAATTGTGGAATAGTTCTTTTGGTGGCGATTGAACTTCCTGGAGAAGTATGCCACGGGATGCTCAATGTCATCAGAGTCACTTCTCTGTAGGAGCACAGATCCACAAGCTTGGTCGCTAGCATCGACCGCTATGGAGAACGGTTTGTTGAAGTCAGGAGATTTGAGCACGGGAAGTGACACAGCAGAGACTTCAGGCGATCGAAGGCTCTTTTGGCATGCTTCATCCCAAGTGAACTTTACGCCTTTCTTCAGTTGGTTGGTGAGACTGAGAGCAATCTCAGCAAAGTTCTTGCAGAACTTGCGGTAGTACCCGATCATTCCAAGGAAGCGGCGCAAAGCTTTTTTGTTGTCAGGAACTGGAAAGTCCATGATGGCTTGGACTTTAGCATTTATGGGTGCCACCTTACCCTGGCCTATGACGTAGCCAAGATACGTGACAGTAGCACAACAAAAGTCACTCTTGTTCAGGTTAACAGTCAGGTTAGCCTGGGTCAAGCGCTGGAACAACGTCTCTACATCTTTCAGATGTTCTTCCCAGGAGTCACTCCATGTGATCAGGTCGTCGATGTACGCACCCGTGTGTGGCAATCCGGCGATTGTAGACTGTATCATCCTTTGGAACGTGGCTGGGGCATTTTTCATGCCAAAGGGTAGGACTTCATACTGGTATAACCCAGATGGTGTGGCAAAAGCAGAGATGCTCTTGGCCCTCTCAGTTAAAGGCACACACCAATAACCCTTCAATAAATCAATCTTGGTCAGAAACTTTGCTTGCCCTACTCTATCGATACAATCATCAATCCTAGGTATTGGATACACATTAGTTCTAGTCACAGCATTGACTTTGCGATAATCTGTACAGAATCTAGTACTTCCATCAGGTTTTGGAACTAGAACACAGGGTGAACTCCAATCGGAGTTAGAGGGTCTGATAATATCATGTTCTAACATGTACTCAACCTCTTTCTCAGCAATCTTTCTCTTTTCAGGATTCATCCGCACGGATGCTGTTTTATTGGTTTGGCATCACCAACATCTACATCATGAGAGGCTATAGAAACTCTCTTTGGAACATCAGGAAATAGATCTTTATATTTCTTGATCAACCTCTCAAACTGATCTTTCTGTGAGGGTTCTAAGTGCTGGAGTTTTACATCAAGATTTTGCAACACTTCAGAATTTGACAATTTACATGAAAGAACTTCAGCTTTAATTCTAGTTTCATCATCTTGAAACTCCCCCTCATCTTCACAAGTCTCAGCCCTAGGAGGATCTGAAGTGACAGCTGCAACCCTAGCATTCCTATCATAATAAGGCTTCAGCATGTTAATGTGACACAACTGTTTTGGCTTTCTCCTATCTGGAGTCTTCACAATGTAATTGAGATCATTGAGTTTTGTCAGAATTTCATAAGGACCATGAAATCTAGCCTGCAATGGATTGGACTGTAAGGGAAACAACACAAGGACCTTGTCTCCTGGTTTAAACTCACGGCTTCTAGCCTTATGATCATACCAAGTTTTCATTTTCCCCTGACTTGATGTCAAGTTATCTTTGGCTAGGTCACAAGCTGCACGCAGTCTTTCCCTGAACTTGCTAACATAGTCTAACAGACTGATATGCGGCTCTCTCTCTTGCCATTGTTCACTCAACAATAGCAAAGGTCCTCTCACTTCATGGCCAAACACTAGCTCAAATGGACTGAATCCAGTAGACTCCTGCACTGCTTCTCTAGCTGCAAACAACAGCAAATGAACACCTTCATCCCAGTCTTTCTCATGGTCATAACAATAAGTCCTCATCATTGTCTTGAGAGTGGAATGAAACCGCTCTAAGGCACCCTGACTCTCTGGATGATAGGCACTGGAAAGAATCTGCTTCGCACCTAGTTCATACACAACCTGCTGAAACAATCCGGAAGTGAAATTGCTACCTTGATCTGACTGAATTTCCTGGGAAGGCCAAACAACGTGAAGAACTTTATCAAAGCCTTCGAAATTGCAGTTGCCTTGATGTTGCGTAGAGGGATGGCTTCAGGGAATCTGGTAGATGCACACATGATTGTCAACAAGTACTGATTTCCAGATCTAGTCTTGGGTAATGGACCAACACAATCAACAATGACCTTGGAGAAGGGCTCCCCAAATGCTGGGATAGGCTGCAATGGAGCTACAGGTGGGTCTAACTGGTGTTTTCCAACTACCTGACAAGTGTGACAGGTTTTGCAAAAGTTGGAAACATCTTTCCGAAGTCCAGGCCAGAAGAAGTGTTTCATAATCTTGTCAACAGTCTTGTTAACACCAAGATGACCTCCTAAAGGCAAACTATGAGCCATTGTTAAGATCTCATTCCTGTAGACCTTCGGAACAACAATTTGCTTGACCACTGCCCAATCTGCACTGGCAGGGATATCAGGAGGGCGCCACTTCCGCATCAACACTCCATCCTTGAGATAATACCCAACTGGAACTGCGTCTATTTCTTCATCAGGAAGGGCTCTCTTTTTTAGTACACAAATTTCAGGATCATTGGTTTGCTCCTGAATCAACCGCTTTCTGGACAGAGACAAGTCTCCAGACACATCAGAATCACCAGACCCATCTGGCTGGCTGAATAGAGAACTGATAAAAGTGTCTGATAAGTCCTCAAACGGAGAAACCATAGTAGGCTGAACAGAGTCATGAGGCGAACCACCTGAGTCATGACTATTCAAGGTGCTGGACGGCACCACATCGTCTTCTTCTTGAGCCTTCTTGGCCATAGCACGAGTCACTGCACAGGAAGGATACAGAGATGGGTCTTCATCGCCATCTTCAGTGCTCGGCCATGGTAAGATGAACAGGGGAACTACATTGCCCCCAGCCAGGTCATTGCCTAGCAACAGAGAAACACCCTTGATAGGTAGACTTGACATAAGTCCCACCTTTACCTGTCCTGTAACTAAATCTGACTTCAAGAATACAGAGCGCAGGGGTACAGATACAGTCCTCCCTTCAATACCTTGTACAAGTATGAAATCCCCAGAAGCGGTCTCATCACGTAACTCCAAGGAGTCCATCAACAAAAAGTGACTGAGAAGCTCCGGTATCCCTTAGGATATATATGGGGACAGGAGGAGAATGCTCATTCAGAGCCACAAATCCCTCTGACACAAATGGAAGGAATTCCTCCCTCACAAAGTCAGCAGTATCAGGCTTCTTAGCCTCACAAGGAGCAGGCAATTTAGCAGATCGGTCATCTACTACAAGGGTTTCTAACCTTGTCTTCACAAAGGCATTGGGTTTGGTATCCTTTTCTTGTTCTTTCTTAGCTTTAAGGAACCAACAGTTAGTTGTAACATGACCAGATTTCTTGCAATAATTGCAAACTAGACCACTTTTTGTCACTGTCAGCTTTCACACTTTGTTCAGACCTTTTACTGGATTTCTGAGTACCATCACCAGATTTGTCTTTGTCTTTGGGTGAGGAATCTTGGGTATCACCGTTACCTTTCTTCTGAAATTGGGACCATCTATTGTTACTGCTAGACTGAAATTTGGACTTATGTGTGAGAACATATTCGTCTGCAAACTTGGCAGCTGATTGCAAATTCAGTGCTTGCTTCTCATTAAGGTAGGTCTTAATATCATCCTTGACACAGTTCTTGAATTCTTCAACTAACACCATCTCTTTTAGTGAGTTGAAATCATCCTTGACCTCCATAGAAGTACACCAGCGCTCAAAGCAAACCTTCTTCTCGTTAGCAAATTCCACATAAGTCTGCTTGTCAGATTTCTTCAGACCTCTGAATTTCTGTCGGTAAGCCTCTGGAACCAACTCATAAGCTGTCAAAATAACCTTTTTGACAACCTCATAATCAGAGGAATCATCTGCAGACAAAGCCGAATAGGCTTGTTGAGCTTTTACCCTTGAGGACAGTTTGCAACATCAGAGGCCAGTGTTCCTTTGGCCACTGACAACTCTTAGCTACCTTCTCAAAGCACTGGAAATACTTATCAACCTCCTTCTCTGAAAATGGAGGCACCAGCTTTACCTCCTGGCTAGCCTGAAATTTGTTTTCAGCCTGAATTTTGATTTTTAGTAGCTCCATTTGGAGCCTTTCTTCTCTGTCTAATTTTTCTAAATCGAAATCTCTCTGTCTTTGTCTCTCTTTCTGCTCTTTCCTCTTTCTCTCTCTCAAATTCTCTTTGTTTTTTTTTTTCCTCAATTTCTTTTTCTCTTTCTCTCTCTCAAATTCTCTTTGTTTTTCTTTTTTCCTCAATTTCTTTTTCTCTTTCTCTCTCTCAAATTCTCTTTGTTTTTCTTTTTTTTTTTTTTCTAGCATTTTTAATTTAAGTTCCAATTCTACATTTGGATTTTCCACCGGAAACTGTTCCAGATCTCCTGGTGCAAACACATTTTCATCAATGTAATATTCAACAATCTCTCTAGCCAGTCTTGCTTTTTCGCATGGCTGGTTTTACCTCTGTCAGCTCTAACTGTCTGCATATTTCTAGCAGTTCTGTCTTTTTAAAAGACTTCAAAACCTCTACGGTTGGTGATGCCAAGAAATCATCCATTGCTGTTGATCTGCCAATATATATCTAGGAAAATTCAAAAAACAATTTCACAATTTTCAATAAATGACTCAAGACTATGGTCTATCCCGGACGAGCCCCCAATTTGTTATGGCCCCAATTTGTTATGGCGTCACGGACAGCAAGGGATGACAGACAAAATTGTTAAACTTCAACAGATTTAATTAAACAAACAGAACCAATCTACTCTCTACCCTACTGACCAAGATTGAAATAAAATAAAAAAAAATAAGATATTTACAGTTCCCTGTAATGGAGATGGGCTGCTCTGTTGTGATGTCCTGGGACAGGAAAATGCTCCAACACAGGCAAAAATCCACAAAAGCTTAAAAGGTCTTGAAAAGAGTGACAGGTCTGGTCAAATGTATCCTTCTTGCAATTTCTCCTACTACTACACACACTCTCGATTTTTCTCCTTATATACTCTTGTCCAGCCCCCTCCCATTTCTGGGACTTTCCCCTCTGGGCATGCCCTGGACATGCCCAACCTAGCTTCAGACTGGGCTTCACAAAAAAAAAGTCAATACTGCCATCTAGTGGCTATTTACCACATTACACCTCCATTCCAAAAGGGAAAAATTTTGACTTAAAAAGGCAAAATTTTTCTTTTCAATACAAAAATGGTTAAGTAGACACTTGTATATATACATATACATATAATACAATATGCTAATAAACACAGGTGATATATATACACATATTCAAACACGGGATAAGCAATCGGCAATTACATTGTCAGCACCCTTTACATGCTTAATTTCCAAGTCAAACTCTTGTAAAATCAAACTCCAATTCAACAATCTCCGATTTTTGTTTTTCATCTTACTCAAAAACATTAATGGATTGTGGTCAGTATATACAATCATTGATTTTTTTTGCCCGCACAAACATAGACCTCAAAGTGTTGTACGGATAGAACCAGAGCCAACAGCTCCTTCTCAATTGTGGAATAGTTCTTTTGGTGGCGATTGAACTTCCTGGAGAAGTATGCCACGGGATGCTCAATGTCATCAGAGTCACTTCTCTGTAGGAGCACAGATCCACAAGCTTGGTCGCTAGCATCGACCGCTATGGAGAACGGTTTGTTGAAGTCAGGAGATTTGAGCACGGGAAGTGACACAGCAGAGACTTCAGGCGATCGAAGGCTCTTTGGCATGCTTCATCCCAAGTGAACTTTACGCCTTTCTTCAGTTGGTTGGTGAGACTGAGAGCAATCTCAGCAAAGTTCTTGCAGAACTTGCGGTAGTACCCGATCATTCCAAGGAAGCGCGCAAAGCTTTTTGTTGTCAGGAACTGGAAAGTCCATGATGGCTTGGACTTTAGCATTTATGGGTGCCACCTTACCCTGGCCTATGACGTAGCCAAGATACGTGACAGTAGCACAACAAAAGTCACTCTTGTTCAGGTTAACAGTCAGGTTAGCCTGGGTCAAGCGCTGGAACAACGTCTCTACATCTTTCAGATGTTCTTCCCAGGAGTCACTCCATGTGATCAGGTCGTCGATGTACGCACCGTGTGTGGCAATCCGGCGATTGTAGACTGTATCATCCTTTGGAACGTGGCTGGGGCATTTTTCATGCCAAAGGGTAGGACTTCATACTGGTATAACCCAGATGGTGTGGCAAAAGCAGAGATGCTCTTGGCCCTCTCAGTTAAAGGCACACACCAATAACCCTTCAATAAATCAATCTTGGTCAGAAACTTTGCTTGCCCTACTCTATCGATACAATCATCAATCCTAGGTATTGGATACACATTAGTTCTAGTCACAGCATTGACTTTTGCGATAATCTGTACAGAATCTAGTACTTCCATCAGGTTTTGGAACTAGAACACAGGGTGAACTCCAATCGGAGTTAGAGGGTCTGATAATATCATGTTCTAACATGTACTCAACCTCTTTCTCAGCAATCTTTCTCTTTTCAGGATTCATCCGCACGGATGCTGTTTTATTGGTTTGGCATCACCAACATCTACATCATGAGAGGCTATAGAAACTCTCTTTGGAACATCAGGAAATAGATCTTTATATTTCTTGATCAACCTCTCAAACTGATCTTTCTGTGAGGGTTCTAAGTGCTGGAGTTTTACATCAAGATTTTGCAACACTTCAGAATTTGACAATTTACATGAAAGAACTTCAGCTTTAATTCTAGTTTCATCATCTTGAAACTCCCCCTCATCTTCACAAGTCTCAGCCCTAGGAGGATCTGAAGTGACAGCTGCAACCCTAGCATTCCTATCATAATAAGGCTTCAGCATGTTAATGTGACACAACTGTTTTGGCTTTCTCCTATCTGGAGTCTTCACAATGTAATTGAGATCATTGAGTTTTGTCAGAATTTCATAAGGACCATGAAATCTAGCCTGCAATGGATTGGACTGTAAGGAAACAACACAAGGACCTTGTCTCCTGGTTTAAACTCACGGCTTCTAGCCTTATGATCATACCAAGTTTTCATTTTCCCCTGACTTGATGTCAAGTTATCTTTGGCTAGGTCACAAGCTGCACGCAGTCTTTCCCTGAACTTGCTAACATAGTCTAACAGACTGATATGCGGCTCTCTCTCTTGCCATTGTTCACTCAACAATAGCAAAGGTCCTCTCACTTCATGGCCAAACACTAGCTCAAATGGACTGAATCCAGTAGACTCCTGCACTGCTTCTCTAGCTGCAAACAACAGCAAATGAACACCTTCATCCCAGTCTTTCTCATGGTCATAACAATAAGTCCTCATCATTGTCTTGAGAGTGGAATGAAACCGCTCTAAGGCACCCTGACTCTCTGGATGATAGGCACTGGAAAGAATCTGCTTCGCACCTAGTTCATACACAACCTGCTGAAACAATCCGGAAGTGAAATTGCTACCTTGATCTGACTGAATTTCCTGGGAAGGCCAAACAACGTGAAGAACTTTATCAAAGCCTTGAAATTGCAGTTGCCTTGATGTTGCGTAGAGGGATGGCTTCAGGAATCTGGTAGATGCACACATGATTGTCAACAAGTACTGATTTCCAGATCTAGTCTTGGGTAATGGACCAACACAATCAACAATGACCTTGGTGAAGGGCTCCCCAAATGCTGGGATAGGCTGCAATGGAGCTACAGGTGGGTCTAACTGGTGTTTTCCAACTACCTGACAAGTGTGACAGGTTTTGCAAAAGTTGGAAACATCTTTCCGAAGTCCAGGCCAGAAGAAGTGTTTCATAATCTTGTCAACAGTCTTGTTAACACCAAGATGACCTCCTAAAGGCAAACTATGAGCCATTGTTAAGATCTCATTCCTGTAGACCTTCGAACAACAATTTGCTTGACCACTGCCCAATCTGCACTGGCAGGGATATCAGGAGGGCGCCACTTCGCATCAACACTCCATCCTTGAGATAATACCCAACTGGAACTGCGTCTATTTCTTCATCAGGAAGGGCTCTCTTTTTTAGTACACAAATTTCAGGATCATTGGTTTGCTCCTGAATCAACCGCTTTCTGGACAGAGACAAGTCTCCAGACACATCAGAATCACCAGACCCATCTGGCTGGCTGAATAGAGAACTGATAAAAAGTGTCTGATAAGTCCTCAAACGGAGAAACCATAGTAGGCTGAACAGAGTCATGAGGCGAACCACCTGAGTCATGACTATTCAAGGTGCTGGACGGCACCACATCGTCTTCTTCTTGAGCCTTCTTGGCCATAGCACGAGTCACTGCACAGGAAGGATACAGAGATGGGTCTTCATCGCCATCTTCAGTGCTCGGCTCTTGAAGTAAGATGAACAGGGGGAACTACATTGCCCCCAGCCAGGTCATTGCCTAGCAACAGAGAAACACCCTTGATAGGTAGACTTGACATAAGTCCCACCTTTACCTGTCCTGTAACTAAATCTGACTTCAAGAATACAGAGCGCAGGGGTACAGATACAGTCCTCCCTTCAATACCTTGTACAAGTATGAAATCCCCAGAAGCGGTCTCATCACGTAACTCCAAGGAGTCCATCAACAAAAGTGACTGAGAAGCTCCGGTATCCCTTAGGATATATATGGGGACAGGAGGAGAATGCTCATTCAGAGCCACAAATCCCTCTGACACAAATGGAAGGAATTCCTCCCTCACAAAGTCAGCAGTATCAGGCTTCTTAGCCTCACAAGGAGCAGGCAATTTAGCAGATCGGTCATCTACTACAAGGGTTTCTAACCTTGTCTTCACAAAGGCATTGGGTTTGGTATCCTTTTCTTGTTCTTTCTTAGCTTTAAGGAACCAACAGTTAGTTGTAACATGACCAGATTTCTTGCAATAATTGCAAACTAGACCACTTTTGTCACTGTCAGCTTTCACACTTTGTTCAGACCTTTTACTGGATTTCTGAGTACCATCACCAGATTTGTCTTTGTCTTTGGGTGAGGAATCTTGGGTATCACCGTTACCTTTCTTCTGAAATTGGGACCATCTATTGTTACTGCTAGACTGAAATTTGGACTTATGTGTGAGAACATATTCGTCTGCAAACTTGGCAGCTGATTGCAAATTCAGTGCTTGCTTCTCATTAAGGTAGGTCTTAATATCATCCTTGACACAGTTCTTGAATTCTTCAACTAACACCATCTCTTTTAGTGAGTTGAAATCATCCTTGACCTCCATAGAAGTACACCAGCGCTCAAAGCAAACCTTCTTCTCGTTAGCAAATTCCACATAAGTCTGCTTGTCAGATTTCTTCAGACCTCTGAATTTCTGTCGGTAAGCCTCTGGAACCAACTCATAAGCTGTCAAAATAACCTTTTTGACAACCTCATAATCAGAGGAATCATCTGCAGACAAAGCCGAATAGGCTTGTTGAGCTTTACCCTTGAGGACAGTTTGCAACATCAGAGGCCAGTGTTCCTTTGGCCACTGACAACTCTTAGCTACCTTCTCAAAGCACTGGAAATACTTATCAACCTCCTTCTCTGAAAATGGAGGCACCAGCTTTACCTCCTGGCTAGCCTGAAATTTGTTTTCAGCCTGAATTTTGATTTTTAGTAGCTCCATTTGGAGCCTTTCTTCTCTGTCTAATTTTTCTAAATCGAAATCTCTCTGTCTTTGTCTCTCTCTTTCTGCTCTTTCCTCTTTCTCTCTCTCAAATTCTCTTTGTTTTTCTTTTTCCTCAATTTCTTTTCTCTCTTTCTCTTCTCAAATTCTCTTTGTTTTTTCTTTTTTTTCCTCAATTTCTTTTCTCTCTTTCTCTCTCTCAAATTTTCTTTGTTTTTCTTTTTCCTCAATTTCTAGCATTTTTAATTTAAGTTCCAATTCTACATTTGGATTTTCCACCGGAAACTGTTCCAGATCTCCTGGTGCAAACACATTTTCATCAATGTAATATTCAACAATCTCTCTAGCCAGTCTTGCTTTTCGCATGGCTGGTTTTACCTCTGTCAGCTCTAACTGTCTGCATATTTCTAGCAGTTCTGTCTTTTTAAAAGACTTCAAAACCTCTACGGTTGGTGATGCCAAGAAATCATCCATTGCTGTTGATCTGCCAATATATATCTAGGAAAATTCAAAAAACAATTTCACAATTTTCAATAAATGACTCGCACTATGGTCTATCCCGGACGAGCCCCCAATTTGTTATGGCCCCAATTTGTTATGGCGTCACGGACAGCAAGGGATGACAGACAAAATTGTTAAACTTCAACAGATTTAATTAAACAAACAGAACCAATCTACTCTCTACCCTACTGACCAAGATTGATATAAAATAAAAAAAATAAGATATTTACAGTTCCCTGTAATGGAGATGGGCTGCTCTGTTGTGATGTCCTGGGACAGGAAAATGCTCCAACACAGGCAAAAATCCACAAAAAGCTTAAAAGGTCTTGAAAAGAGTGACAGGTCTGGTCAAATGTATCCTTCTTGCAATTTCTCCTACTACTACACACTCTCGATTTTTCTCCTTATATACTCTTGTCCAGCCCCTCCCATTTCTGGGATTTTCCCTCTGGGCATGCCCTGGACATGCCCAACCTAGCTTCAGACTGGGCTTCACAAAAAAAAAAAGTCAATACTGCCATCTAGTGGCTATTTACCACATTACAGAGTGAACCTTCTGTTAATTATGAAAATGACTGAGAACAGGTCAGGACTAATAATTGTTTTAAACGGATGTTTTGTGCAACCCAATTCTCTGTTCTTGTTCCGTCACTGCACTGAATTTAGCCCATGACTTCATCTCTGTTAGATCCCATATGGAGAGAAATAGTGTCTTCAGTTGCAAATTACGATAATTGGGAAACGCGTCAATAAAGGAAAATGATAGGGAACTAGCCAGGACTAATTGTCATAAGGTGAGGTGTCTGTGCCCCCCCCACTAGGTACGCCCCGGAAGAGATGTATAAAGTCTGGGTCATTGTGAACAGGAAAAACAACTGCATCCTGACCACGAACTGCACCTGCATGACTGGTTATGTAATTTAGAATAATGTAACGTTACAAATTAATCTTAGCTTGCTTTGTACTTGTTGTATACATTTGCTTTTTTCCCTTCTCATATCACCATCTTTTTGAGCTGCTGTAATGATGACATTTCCCCAATGTGGGATCAATAAAAGTTCATCTTATCTTTCCTTTGCTACGTAACCTCGTCTTCAGTCACTATCGTTATTGTAGTAAACATTTCGCAACTCAGTTGCTGCGATTATACAGCTGTGCCTGCGGGCATATCAAGCTTCATCACCATTCAAACCAATGAGTCTAACATCCTATATTGCTCGAAATTAATACCAATGTTCTTTTTTTCTCTCAGCTTGGGGTCACGCTGTAGGCACGTCTGTTTGCCTTGAAAGGGGTACAATTTGATGGTATTCTGTAAAACTTGCGCGTTTTTTGTTGTTCTTATCGAAACTGTTTGTGCAACCAACAGCACAACAAGACATGATCGCGGCTCTTCCTGCTCTTTCTGCAGTCGACATACGCAGTAGAGCGGGGTGACGTATGTAGTGACGTAGACTGATAATCCCTCTATACATTAGCCTAAATGTGAAAATTCACCCGGGGAGGGGGGGGGGGTATCACTATCATAGACTCAGGGGGAAGTGAGAAGACCTGCGCCCAGTGCAGAGGGGACACTTGACAGTCAATTAGCCGTCTGTACTGATGACATCACTCTGCCTACCCCGCTCTGACTCCATCTCACTACTGCACTGCACCTAAGACCCGGGACGGACAGGCCCCACACAGGCAGAATTACATTCAGCCATTGCACAACCTGAAGCCCTCTGCTGCTTCTGCCTAAACCCTAACCCTAACCGTACTCAAACCCTAACCCTAAACCTAAACCTTAGAGTGGCCCCAGAGACTGGGAGCCTTCCCACCTTTGCCCAATATAAACAGGATGAGGATAAGCAAGTGTCTCTAAGCTCAGTGTAGGGACGGATCAGACAGTTCCCATTACAGGAGGGCATTCACCCTCTCAGCACTGCAGTCGATGAGCAGACTCTCCGGCTCTCTTCCACTACTTCACTTCCTCAAATTTTCTCTTGCTCCCCATCCCTCACACATTTAACAAGACTAGCTGCCACCTAGTATATGGCTGGGCCGCCAAGTGCTGTATGAGAATGTGAGCCCAAGAAAAGGGTGCTAAATGAGGCAAAGCTCATGAAATTATATGAAGTGCAAGTTTAGTAATGAGCTGGAGCTGATAAATTATTTACAAAGTGGGTGAGGGGGTGAGAGAGAGAGAGTGTGGGAGTGGGAGAGTGTGAAAGAGTGAGAGTGTGAGTGAGTGTGAGAGTGTGTGAGTGAGGGAGTGGGAGTGAGGGAGAGTGTGTGAGAAAGTGGGAGTGGGAGGTGGGGGAGTCTTGAGTAAGGGAAACGTATCAAAAGCAAGTTATATATTTGAATAGACAAACAGCTAGAGTAAGGGTAGCAGTTATTGATTTTGTGAATGTGAATTTGAGAGAGACAGCAGCAGCAGATGTAGATAACAGAATAAGTATGTTCCTGAATCGTAATGAAACAAAGTAATCGTGACAGTTGTGCTAACCGGGGACATGACATCACTTTTGTGAACACATAGCAGTTCCTATATAGTGAGGGTGTAAGAGCGAACTTAAAAGATTCCTTTTTTTCCCCCCATGTTTCATCTTTGGGCATGTTAAGGACAAAGAATCCACAGTTTCAAGTAAAACCGCTTAATAATTATGCGTGAGTAAAGGAGTTGCCATGTGTTTACATAAAGCGTTATTTGATATTGGTAATGAATGAATATGGTTAACTATGTGACAAAAAAATTGAAATGCAATTAATTTTAATTAATTTATGACCTATTGAAAGCTCTCGAAAAGGCCTTGTAGTTAACAGCAAGATCATAAGAATTGGCCGAGAAATAAGAAAGTTCTTTCTATGATTTAATTTCATTTTGTTTGATTTGGCTGAGAAACTGAAGTGATTTCCACTTAGGAGATAAACCTACATTATTTTTCGAACACGAGGTATTTATCGTAGGATAGATACCTGGAAATTTCTTTTCAATCTGAGCGCTTGCGCGAGATTTCAAATGTAAATTTCCAGGTATCTAGCCTACGATAAATACCGATTGGACATATTTGGAACTGGTGGTGCCCCCTATTGAGCAATTTCAAGGGTATCTTTCATTGACTTATGTTGACGTATCCTGCCAGGTTTGTAATGACTGGACAAACAACTTCTGATTTATAATCCAATTTGTGTTATGCCATGCCTATTTTTTGCATTTGTAGCGCCCCCTTTCGGTCAATGTAAATGAAATTTTCACGGTATGTTTCAAATATCCATGTGGACATATCCTGCAAGTTTTGTGACGATAGGACAAACTATTTCTGATTTATAATCTGATTTGTGTAATACCACGCCCCTTTTTTGCATTTATGGTGCCCCCTAGTATTCAATATGATTGAAACTTTCAGACTATGTTTCAGGTTCTGATGTGGACATATCCTGTGAGTTTTGTAATGATTGGGAATACTGTTTATGATTTATAGTCTGATTTGTGTTTTACCACGCTGCTTTGTTTTGCATTTATAGCGCCCCCCTATCAGTCAATTTGAATGAAATTTTCAGGGTATGTTTCAGGTACTTTTATGAATATATCCTGTGAGTTTTATGGCTATATGACTAACAATTGCTGATTTATAGTCAGATTTGTGTCATGCCATGCCCATGTTTTGCATTTATCGAGCCCCCGAAAGGCCGATTTGCATGAAACTGTCAACGTATGTTCCTGGTACTTATATGGACATATTCTGCGAATACCGTGATGATTGGCTCAATTGTTGTTGACTTTTGTCAATTTATGTGCTAAGCCACGCCCCTGCTGAAGTTCATTGGTCAATATCTTGGAAACGAAATGAGATTTCAACAAGCCTTATGCAATTTTTGATAAGCTTGGTCCAATGATGATCCACAGTGAATTTCGAATACTATGAATACTATGTCCCCCACCCCTAATGCACCTTGAAACCAAAGATGAATGGAATCGGTCAAACTGTTCTGAGATACTGCGTTCACAACAAATGGGACGTGATGGCCGGACAGATGGAGCTGAATACCATGTCCCCCGCCCCTAATACACCTTGACACCAAAGATGAATGGAATCGGTCAAACCGTTCTTGAGATATCATGTTAGCTAGGTATTTGTAAGTGCTCAAATGGTCGTAATGACCTTGAGAATAATGCCAGCGTCACATAAATCGAGTGAGCTGTGAGCACCCCCCGAATATACCTTGACACCAAAGATGAAAGGAATCGGTCAAACCGTTCTTGAGATATCATGTTGGCAAGGTATTTGTAAGTGGTCAAATAGTGGTAATGACCTTGAGAATAATGGCAAGGTCACGGAAAGTGACTGGGGTCGGCGTATCACACCAATACACCTTGACACCAAAGATGAATGGAATCGGTCAAACCGTTCTTGAGATATCGCGTTCACAACAAACGGGACATGATGGACGGAGGGACGGACTGAAGGCCGGATGGAGCTGAATACGATGTCCCCCGCCCCTAATACACCTTTACACCAAAGATGAATGGAATCGGTCAAACCGTTCTTGAGATATCATATTGACAAGGTATTTGTAAGTGGTCAAATGGTTGTAATGACCTTGAGAATGAGGCCAAGGTCACGGAAATCAAGTGGGCTGTGAGCACCCCCCTAATAGACCTTGACACCAAAAGATGAATGGAATCAGTCAAACCGTTCTTGAGATATCGCGTTCAGAACAAACGGGATGTGACAGACGGACGGACGTGACGGATGGACGGAGCTGAATACTATGTCCCCAGCTCCGCTCGCTATCGCGGCGGCGGGGGACAAAAATGACAAAAAATAGGACTAAGGGTCCTGTAGCTTACCGGCAAGCGGTCTTATAGTGATGATACAAGTTATGAAAATTTCATGTGAAGTTTGACATTTGAATCAATGAAAATCAATGTCAAGGTCACTAAATAAAAGTTCACACACATTTTTAAGACCTCCTGTAATACAAACACAGTCCTAAGCTCTGAAGCAGTTTTGGTGATACAAGTAATTGAAAATTCAATATGTCAATTGTGAACTTTAAAGGTCACACAAGGTCAAGTTGAGGTCAGCAAATGGACTTCATATATGACTTTCTAAATGTCTCTACAAACCCTGGCTCAATCTGTGACCATTTTGGTGATACAAGTCATTTGTACTTTCACTGTCGAGTTTGCCCCTCTAGACAGTCAAGTTGAATGTCTCCAAATGAAAGTTCATACGTGACTTCCTAGATGTCAGTAACACAAACTTAGGCTCCATCTGTGACCATTTCAGTGATACAAGTCATTGAATTTCCACTAGGCCACATTTGACCTTTGAAGGTCAATACAAAGGTCACCAAATGAAAGTTCATATCGTTAGCATAATGGCATAGTTGCCTAACTCATATTTGAATGTTTTCGGAAAACAAGAAAAAACACAATTTTTAGCAAGCATCTTGGTATTTTTTTGATATTGCAACAGTAAGCCAAAAAATGACTTAGGCATTTATGCTATGAGGCTAACGATATATGACTTCCTATATGTCTCCAATACGAACCTCAGCTCCATCCGTGACCATTTTGGCAACAGTCATTGTAATTGTATTATGTCAAGTTTGACCTTCAAAAGGTCAACAACAGTCAAGTTGAATCTCACCAAATGAAAGTTCATATGTGACTTCCTAGATGTCAGTAACACAAACCTAGGCTCCATCTGTGACCTTTTTAAAGACAGAAGTCATTGAATTTTCACTAGGTCAAGTTTGACCTTCGAAGGTCAATATGAAGGTCACCAAATGAAAGTTCATATATGACTTCCTATATGTCTCCAATACAAACCTACACTCTATCTGTAATGATTTTGCTGAAATGAGTCATTGAAATTTCAATATGAAGTACGGACGTTGAAGGTCACTGAAGGTCAAGTTCAAGGTCACCCAATGAAACTTCATACATGACTTCCTATATACCCCCAATACAAACCTAACCACTGTCTGTAATACTTTTGGTGATAGAAGTCATTGAAATTTTACCATGTGAAGTTTGACCTTCGAAGGTCACCGAAGGTCAAGTTCAATGTCACCAAATGAGAGTTCATATATGACTTCCTATAAGTGTTCAATACACATATGTTCTCAATCTTCAATATTCTCAAGCCTAAAAGCCTTTGAAAATTGTAACATTTTGCTTGACCATAGGTTTGACCTTTCAAGGTCATCTGAGGTCAACTTTAACACATCCAAAATATAGGTCACAAGCTTAACGGTTCCCCAGTGGGATGGTTTCTCCAGATAGCGGAGTCAAGATCGCTTTCAGGAAATTTTTCCCAGCAGTCATGCCGAATTTGTGCATAAGTTTCGACGTCGGTCGCAAGCAATTTTTTGGGCTCCAAAGTTTGCTTGATGGCTTGCTAGCTTTCGGCAATAACGTGAACTACGAAGGCCGGTGTTCTGACAATTTGTGCAGCCTCGTTGAAAAAATGCTTCCGTGATGCAAAGCGATCGTAAAGTGTTTGTTTTCACCTTAATATTGCAATATGAATCAGTGTACAGTAATAACTGTTATTTGTTTGCTTATTATAACACCATCGAATGCGTGCTCGGATTTGTAATGAAAGATCTGCTTGGCATCTTTGATACCGAATGCGGTGAAGTTAGCCGGGGTGTTCATAGTTAATCTCATAATGTGCTCGGATTTGTAGCGAAAGATCAGCTTGGCTTTACTTCTGTGATACCGAATGCGGTGAAGTTAGCCAAAGATCACCTTGGCTTTACTTCTATGATACCGAATGCGGTGAAGTTAGCCGAGGTGTTCATAGTTAATGTCATAATGTGCTCGGATTTGTAGCCAAAGATCAGCTTGGCTTTACTTCTTTGATACCGAATACGGTGAAGTTAGCCGAGGTGTTCATAGTAAATGTCATAATGTGCCTGGATTTGTAGCAAAAGATCTGCTTGGCTTTACCTCTATGATACCGAATGCGGTGAAGTTAGCCGGGGTGTTCATAGTTAATCTCATAATGTGCTCGGATTTGTAGCGAAAGATCTACTTGGCTTCTATGATACCGAATGCGGTGAAGTTAGCCGAGGTGTTCATAGTTAATGTCATAATGCGCTCGGATTTGTAGAGAAAAATCACCTTGGCTTTACTTCTATGATACTTGATACTTGGGCATGTGCGCGTATTTGTATTGTTATGTACAGATGAACGGTGGCGTTATATAATGTGAATGTAGCCGACGCAAGCATTTGGCTAGCGAATGATGTGAGTTTAGCCGCGGTGTTCATAGTGAATCTGATAATGTGCTCGGATTTGCAGCGAAAGATCACCTTGGATAATGTGCTTGGATTTGTAGCGAAAGAGGACCTTGGCTTTTGAGTTTGCTCCAGACTGACTGAAGCCAGCACTGCAAACTTAGGGTCTGGCTCTGTGAAACAAAGCGAGGTTGAATCGTGTGAAGCGAAGAGAAATGATAAGGCCAGCGTTCATCTCACAGTAACGTAATGACGTAGCATGAGTGACGTACTTTGCGCGCTACGCGCTGCTGACAGAGGGAGACAGACACGGGGGGGAGCCAAGATGGCGACATGAGCGGCTTGATTTTTTGTGGCTGAGCACCGATTTAGGGTTTTTCTCACAAACGATGATTTAAACAAACCCAGTTGCGTCCCGCATGCTTGTTCAACTCTTAATTCTAACGTAAAGTTTAAAAAAAAGAAGTCAATTTACCTTCTGCTCTCAGCTATCAGACAGAAAGCTGAGGGAAAAGAGACAGGCGTTGGTTAAGTTCCGTTGCTACCGTAACCTTAGCTAATACCAGTTAGCTTAAGTGCTGTAGTGGGAAAAATATCCCAAAAGGTTCTAAATTCAGAGTATTACTATAATCACAGTTCAAAAGAGAAAACTCAGCCAGGTTCTTATGGTCCCTGAAAACCGCTGCAAGCCTGTGGAGCTGTGAAGAAACAAAAACTCATAAATCTGTCAAAAAAGCAAGATAAGAAGGCCTCTAGCAGGCAAACCGAGGCTGGCTGGATGAGCTAATCTTCCGGAATGACCATATCGGTCAGCCCAGTCCCAGTACCTGAGCATGCGCACCTAAGTATTCTGGAACCATCCATGACCCAGATAAGTTACTGAACTTTCCCTGAACCCAGGTTTGGGAGGCTCATATGTGGTCTTCGAGCGTCCCTGGAGGCTTAAAATTAATTTACACTATGATGTAATGCCAAACTTGTTACTAAGGGTAGAGTGTTGCTATATGACAATGAACCAATCAGAAGGTAATAATGTTGGATAAGGTGGGATGAGTCATGTTTAATCCCACCTAGAGGGACGTGCCAAAACGATAATAAATACGAGGGTTCGGACAGTCAGTAGTCAGTCTGTGTCGGGTGATTGATGAAGAATGAATGCTATGTGGTTTGCGCAGACCAGCCTGGGTTTTGTACTTCACTTTGAGCGACTTGCAATAAATCCAATCGCATCAGACTCTGGAGAATGTGTCCATTCCTTGAAGGTAGATTTACAAGGGTTAGGAGAACACTTGGTCCACAAGTGTTTTCACCCACATTATTTTTGGCAAGCCTGACAGCCAGGAGGAAGAGAGGAAAGGAGCTAGAAGTCGATACGGAGGCTACCATTTCTGAATTCAACAAGTGGCCATGATAATATAAATAAGGTAAGCAGTGCCTTTTTCCAAAAAGTGGCATGAAGTAATTGTTGAACTTCAGAATGGTATGCAGCCGGATGGACCAAGGCACCTTAAAGTCTCTCCTCCAAAAGAACCTAGAAGTAAGATTTTAAATTTGATTGAGTAATTTGGTAAGAAAAAGAGTCTGATGTGATATATGCTTGATATGAATACTATATGTTGTGATGTCTGTGTGCATGATATATAATATTTTTGGGAGGTTGGTTTGTCGCATGTGCTACTTCCATCACAGATCTAGTTGGGTGATGGTATTGGTGTAGCACAGGCTACAAATCACCAACCGCTTCTCCTGTGTCAGTGCTGTACCAGGGAGCGGATAACATCTGGGAGCACTCAAGTTGGCTGGAATCGTTTGGGGAAGACATTGTGGATTGTTTGCCTCGAGCGTATTTTACCTGATTTGTGAGCTCTTTAGATTTGGGGGGTAAGAGAGTAAAGAGTTAAAGTGTTGCTAGTTTACGCAACCCAGCGCGCAAAAGTTGTTTGGAGGCCAGTCTGTGCCGCAACTTAGTAAATTGCTCAGGTTGATAGCGATCTTCGCCAAAAGCATAAGGTTACGCTAGAAGTATGTGTAGGTGCCGGCTGAAAGGTATGAGGTAAAGAAAAAGGGGGGGAAAAAAAAGGGTGAGAGAGATTTCCAAAATGCATGAAAAGTCGACCAAGTGAATAGACCTAGGTAAAATGCGCAAACCTAATCACTGATTCGGAAAATATACCTGTTTGGCAAATTACATGAAAATGTATGAACTTTTTGGGCAGTTTAGTTATATATGTGAGGTGTAAAATTAGTGGAGAATATCAGTGCTATATAAACCTGCAGTGTGAACAATCAGCTGAAGAAAATAACCCAAGTGCTTATTTCCTCTTTAATGATTAATTAGGTTTAAGATTATGGAAGTAGAATAAGCAAAATATTGTTTGGAGCTGACTGAAATTTATCATAATTTGTACTTGTGCAATAAAATTCGAATGTGACCCTAAAGTATATGATAAAACTTATTCGATCAGAACCAGTTTGAAACTGTAAATATTATAGCGCTATGTAAATACTTCTTTTTTATATTATCAATTCATATGCTATATAATTTGTGTAGTTAGTGTTAATATGGAATACTGACTGTAAATGAGGAATCTTTCTTTTGTGTGAACAATAGTGTTCAAGTCTGGAGCTGATTGCGACTGAGAAGGATTTATATCTGCTGCCTGGTGCAGCACAGATCTGCCCGAAGTAAAAGACCAGGAGAGAGAGGTGCAGTGTTAAGAGCAGAAAAAGCACCTGAAATCTCAGTGAAGTATGGAAGTGGTTGCGTGTACATTGAGAAGGATTTATAAATAGAAATTTGGCAGCATAATATGCAAGGCTTTTTGGTGAACGAGTGGAAAAAATAGGGAAACATTTTACATAAATGAGGGTATGAGTGACTATAGTGGAGGTTATCTGGTTGGCATTCCTCAGGAAAAGGGAGTTGCGGGTCTGATTCCTGCCTGTGGAATGTACTGCGTGAGGAAAGAAAGAAGCAGGTTTGTCTAAAAAACAGAAAGCAAGGGACAGCAGTGGAGATTTGGGACAGAAAAATATCTAGATTTGGGGAAAAAAAAAAAAGAACGCTTCGTAGAAGGAGGGGCGAATGGGTCACTCTGTCCAGAGAAAGAGTATGAGCCGGCCAGGGTGAGTAGCGAGTTAAATTTTGTTTTCCATGGCTACAGCCTGAAGTTTGTTAATGTTGGAATTAATTGAATAATACAGTGATTTAAGCTTTACTATTTTGTAGTGTTCTTCGTGGAAGAAATAGCGGGATTCTGTTAGTCAGGGAATCAGTGGATTTTGTCAGCAGAGTAGATTTGGCAGTGTAAGAGCAAGATGACGGATGCTTTTAACTTGTATGGTAAAATTGAGACAAATTAAATAAAAAATATATTATAGAATTACTTAAAGCAAGCCAAGTTAATTTGGGTGGCAAGCCAAGCGGGTGTTTAGCCGTTTAAAAGGCTGTGGAGTTGTAAGTAGATGTAAGTTGGTTAGTCAGATTGTGAACTATAATTATTAAGGTTAAAAGTGTGTTCACCATTGAAATGGGGCTAGACTAGAGGTGAGTATGAGTGTAATCCTTGGGTATTTGCCAATGCCAGTGAGAGAGGAAAAGGTGCCCTGAAGTGAACATAATAGCCAACCTAAAACATGACTGTCCGGATGTAAAACAATAGAAGTAATACTCGGGCAATCTTCATATTAAATATTTGTTCGAAAATAATAAAAATGCACAGGTGTTTGGTGCTTTGAATACTTTGTACCAATAAAAACTGCAGCAGTAGGGAAACATTTAAGACATAAAAATTAGTTCATGAGTGCGTTGGGTGATTCTATCTGTTTGCACGCATGTCTGGCATTCCTCTGAGAAAAGGAGAATATCCAAATTTGAAAAAACACTCCTTAGACGGAGGGTCGAACGAGTCGCCCAGTCCAGAGAGAGTGAAGGAGCCAGCAAGCAGAATAGCGAGTGAGATTTTCTTCTCCATGTCTAGAGGCTGAAGTTTGATAATTAGGAATAAGATGAATATGGTGATTTAAGCTGTAATGTTACACATTGTCTCTCAAAGAAGCAAGACTGATGATTTTTGCTAGGAAGAGCACTCGCTGGTTAGTGTCTTTAGAATGGATTTAGAAGTTGATAGGCTTGTCATATAAATGCAAGACGATTGATGGATGCATTAAATCTGGACTGTGAAACATTGGTATAGGATTGGATGAAGTAAGTGAAGTTAGAGGGGGTGAAGTTGGTTGGCAAAAGGGGTATCAGTTAAAGCAGGAGTTTAGGCATTTTTAATGGCTGTGGTTGGTTAAAGTAAGTGGAACTAATTTGGATGGTAAATAAAGAAAGAATTTAGTCTTTTTAATGGGTGTGAAATTGTAAAGGGACAAAGTTGATTCGCAAAATTGTGTGTTCATATTGTTAATTGTATGTGTTTGGCATTGGAGTAGTAGCTAGACTGGAAAAATAGACTAAAAGTGACATGAAGGCAATCTTGATATTAAATATTTGGTCTAAATTTGCTTGGGTGTAATAACATTGTCTTGATTGATCAATTAAACAAACATATGCCTCTCTTGAATGGTCAGCAGGAACATAATTGAAAAAAATCTAGAAGACGTGTTCCTAATTTTATGGACAGTAGCATTACTTCTGATACCAGGGAATGAGTGAATTTTAAAGGTAGTGGCTGTGTCTACTAATAGAGTGCTACATGATTAATAAAGACAATTTGAAGAAATATTTTTATAGAAAGACAATAATGATAAAAGTAGAAAGAATAAGTGACAAGAACAATAGAAAATCATAAAGAAAAACAGAAACATACATATGCAATGACTAAATATTACTATTGATTAAAAATTTGGATTGCTGATGGAAAAAAAAACTTATGATAGGATATTTGTGAGTCATTCTATTAAATAAGTGCCACTGTGGTGTACTGAGTTAAAGAATCATAAAGTCCCTGGGAAATGTAGTTGTTAGCTCATTCAGGAACATGGTAACCTCATAAAAGGTTCTAAGGTCTTAATGATATATTTTTCAAGAAATGCTTGCAATTTACCATTATGCTATTGAAAACTATGGGAAAAGAAATCTTTGCAAGGTATTTTTACTTTTAGCTATGTCTTTTGTTTAAATATAATCTTGGGAATCAATCTTGAAAGTCAAACAAACAATTAAAGATTTCAAAGTGAATGGAACTGAATATTTCCCAGTTAGACTTACCTGTTGCCGTGCTATCAGCAGTTCATTCTTAAGTTCAGTTAGAAGCCTTTTAGATAGATAGATAGATAGATATTCAGAAAACGGTTTGCAGGATACATTCACGTTGTGCGTTTTTAGGATAGCACCGTTGCAGTGATTCTGACCGTGAGTGGGTGAAGCAGTGATACCCTATAGAATATTTTGCCCAGCTTTGAAGTAAACTAACGTACACAAAGAAGAGAAAGTGGCATTAAATTTAGCATTTATCATTGATATCAGCCCGGAATAACATGGAAATGCCTGTTTTGCATAAAACTTAAAGTTGAGCGATGCTTTCAAAAGATTGCTACATTTTTCTCAAATTTCAGCCTTCATAGGAGAATTTCTAAATAATAGGCCACACAAATTATGGAAAACTATACATTTTCTAAAACTATTGCTGAAGATTTGTAAGTGAGAAATGGTAGAAATTGAAAGTACTGATTTGCCGGATAGTCCGAGTCCGCTCGGGGTGGACTCGTGGAATGATTTAATTTTGTAGGGTTTAGTTGTTCAAAGTCTGTAATTTTCTGGAAAGGGAGGAATTGGGGCCCTATTGGGCCAGCATCCGAAGGGGCTATATTGCTCATGATGTTATGCAGATTTGATGGCTACAGGGAAGAAGCTATAGTATCAGTCATATTTAAATTATAGTGTTCATTCTGAGGGAACGAATTTTAGATTTTGAGAGACTTGTGTATGAAACTCAGGATTGCGGTTGGATTTCGGGCCAGTGCAGCATTGCATTTGTGAAGCGGTCCTTGGTAGACCTGGGAGAGAGGGAATTGATTGGAAAAAATTTTTGAATGGGCATTTTAAGGCAATTGAGTCATGTCAATTATGATAATGCAAATCTTATTCAGATGAAGTACAGGAAAATGAGGTGCGTTTTTAGGGCTGTCATGGAGGTTGGTGGGAACACGAAGAAAATGTTAAGTAAGTGGAGTGTGAACGTGTAGAAGGATAAATAGATCAGTAACACAAGTGCAGGAAATGCGCCTTAAAGTGAGTTAAAATAAAAATATTACACATTTTCACATGAGTAAAGACATAGAATGAACATAGAGACCATAATATGAGATAGCTCAGCTAAGTGAAAAAAACCACAGTATAATACGATTGGCAGAGAATAAAACCCTTTAATTTGGGAATCTTACTAAAATAGTAATAAATTTATTTGGGATGCAGTGCTTAGCATCAGAGATAATCAGTCTTTAAAATCAAAGCTCATTGATCAGAGCAGGAAACAAAAAGCCGAGCTCTTAGAAGTTCCAAGGGAAGACTGTAGTGTAGGTTTGGTTTTCCCATTAGTATACAATGATTATAGCTGCCCTGAGTGCATGAACAATGTGAATGATTAAGTTTATTCTAATAAAAATGAGTGATATTAAAGGGGTTTTCTAACTGAAGAAATGAATGATTGATTAATGAAACATTTTTTTCACTACTTTTAAACAGGAGCTACCCGTCAAATGCTGGTGTATGGAAGCTGTGCTGAAACTAACTATTTTCTCTAATTTTTGAATGTGTTTATTACAGGGTGACGCAATGAAGATTTGAGAAGGAACGAAACTGTGTGTTATGTGAATCTGTTGTTATGTGAATCTAACCGTTAAGTTTCTTTATAGACCTGGAATCACATGGAGTGAAGGAACAAAAAAGGAGTGATATATATATAAAATAGATCAGAATTATTAGTAAATTAAAATGACCAATGGCCTGGCCAGCCATTGAGCAGTTCAAAAGAAGTAATTTGGAAAAACTAAAAACAATTTAGGTGGATTCAACTCTGAAATTCTGTGTGATGATTTGGATTAAATTCACAGTACTTAAAGGTGGTACCACCTGTTATTTGAAAGTCGACTTATAATATGTGATTACATTTCATTTTCTTTTACAATTTGACTGACGGAATTTTTGATACTTATGAAAATGACAATGACAAGGATGGGGACAATGACACGGACCAAAGTCTCTAAGATAAAAAAGGACAACTGAGACTGAACGGGGTTTTTGAGCAAATTGAAATAGTCTTCCAGTCCACACTGACCTTGGGACTGTCTAATATAGTAAATGCATACATAAAACGGGGGTAAAAAGAAAAAAGTGGTATGTGTGGGACTGATGGAAAGCTCTGACTTTCAAAAGTATCTGTTTCTTGTATATGCTAAGTTGACACATGGCATAGGCCATGCGTCAAAAGGGGGAAGGGAGTAAATGTGGGGTCACCATATTGAACAGCTGTGGAAGCTTAAGTATTGTATGAATGTGAGGTTGTGCAAGACACAATGACAGGAAGGCATTTTCAAAGCCAATTTGGCACGTCCCAGCACCAAACGGGTCATTCAGACATTTAATGATAGACCATGGGGATAAGATTATTACCATTCAAAGGAAAGGTACATGTTTGTGGTAGTAGATTGGTTCAGCAAAGGAGATTAGACACCACCTGCGGTCAGCCCTGATGCCCTGGTGATGGAAAAAATATTGTGTTCTTTGTTTCTGAATTCCAGAAGTGATAACTGCAGACTAAAATGTTCATTTTGTAAGCAAGATGATGAAAAGTGTGGGTATAAATTTGAAAATTAGGAAAAGGTTAATTTGCAGATATCATCCCCAATCACAAGGAATGGAGGGAAATAGCAAAGGGGAGTCTGAAGTGAAAAATGCCAAAATATGTGCAGAGGGCAAAATTAACCGTGTGGAAGCATTGCCGTTGACATTTCCCCCTGGGCTCAAACCAGAGGGAATGCAGGATGGAGAAATCTGCTGTTGTATCATGAACAGAGATTAATTAATCGTACTTTAACAGGAACACATGGAAAAAGGGGGATCAACTTCATGCCACGTCAATCACGACAATACAGGACAGACTGGTTCTTGACACAATGCTTGTGACACAATGCTTGCAGAATCACATGCAGTATGTGCAAGAATTGAAATGTAACACTAACAGTGGGTAAAAGAGGGGGATGTCTTGTTGTGATTGTTGTTCAAAAAGGACCCAATGAGTGTCGGAAACAGCATGGAAACCCGGCGAATCTTAAAGGTGGCCCAATTGACTGTCCATTTTGGAAATCCTCTCTGCAAATGGGGAAGGACAGCAGGGGCAGGTTGGAAGTGCTGGAAAGATCCATGTCACTGTGCATCGTATGCGCTAGTAGCCTCTCCACAGTGACGGCCCTTTACGGTGCGCAAAGCACCTGGGTTGAAGATATACACTATTAAACTATCTTACATCTTTTAGCTGAATGATATCATAAGTAGCTGCCGCTAAGTGAAAAGGCCAACTTTCTTCTACCAGCTGATTCAACGCTTCAGATGTCAGGCTTGGGACAAGAGAAGACATTATCTTGCTCAGAAAACATAATGTAAAATCATGAAATATATAACCTCATTATTTTGTTTAAAGCATATAATGTATAATCATGTACTGTATAACTGCATGCTATCAGTTTAGTATTCACTTTGATATACCCTGGGCTGGTCTTAGTATATTCATGTTTTTGCATAAGTAGTCTCTATTGTGGAGTTGTGGAAAATTGGACCACACTGATGTTGTTGTGGACTATAGCAGCTGCTACCTGCTTAGTTGCAGGTTCAAGGTGTGACATGCCTGCACATCCAGTGATTCTATGTTCCAGAGTGGGTAAGGAAACTTAAATCCCTCGAGGGAAGGGGATTGCGCCCCCCAACAATCAAATGGAGAGTTGTGATTCACTCCAGAGACGGGTGAGATCTCCAAAGGGGGAGAAACCTAAGGCAGGGGTGAATCGACCGCTCTAAGTCAAGTATACAAACAAGAAGGCAAAGGAGTGTGGTAACTTCTCCAAAACGCGGTGAATAATAAACTAAATAAGAGGGGATATGCATTAACTGACACTACCACTCACCATCAGGCGAGGACAGGCCTGGGACCAGATCAATTTACTGGGAGAGATCTAAATTCAATTGCAAGACCATTTAGAGAGTAGGTTGGGTTGTTGTTTTCTCAGCAAGATCAGTGTGGACTGAGTGTGTTAGTTTAGCATATAAAATTCCAATATCAGTGATTAAGTATTTTCCCATAAGGTTAAGATCATGTGGTTGATCTCACTTAATGAGTAATTTGCATCATGGAAAATGCTGTGTTATTTGTCGAAAATTGGGAGGGAATGTTTCCACGCCATGCTCAGGTCTGCGGATGGGTCATCATCTTGATAATCACTGTGGTCTAATCGGATGGAACCTAACAGCAGAGCGTAGGGATAACTTGCGAAAGCTGTGATAATTAAAAAAGTCACAGAAGGGGGAAATATGTAGTGGGAAAAATATCCCAAAAGGTTCTAAATTCAGAGTATTACTATAATCACAGTTCAAAAGAGAAAACTCAGCCAGGTTCTTATGGCCCCTGAAAACTGCTGCAAGCCTGTGGAGCTGTGAAGAAACAAAAACTCATAAATCTGTCAAAAAACCAAGATAAGAAGGCCTCTAGCAGGCAAACCGAGGCTGGCTGGATGAGCTAATCTTCCGGAATGACCATATCGGTCAGCCCAGTCCCAGTACCTGAGCATGCGCACCTAAGTATTCTGGAACCATCCATGACCCAGATAAGTTACTGAACTTTCCCTGAACCCAGGTTTGGGAGGCTCATATGTGGTCTTCGAGCGTCCCTGGAGGCTTAAAATTAATTTACACTATGATGTAATGCCAAACTTGTTACTAAGGGTGGAGTGTTGCTATATGACAATGAACCAATCAGAAAGTAATAATGTTTGATAAGGTGGGATGAGTCATGTTTAATCCCACCTAGAGGGACGTGCCAAAACGATAATAAATACGAGGGTTCGGACAGTCAGTAGTCAGTCTGTATTGGGTGATTGATGAAGAATGAATGCTATGTGGTTTGCGCAGACCAGCCTGGGTTTTGTACTTCACTTTGAGCAACTTGCAATAAATCCAATCGCATCAGACTCTGGAGAATGTGGCCATTCCTTGAAGGTAGATTTACAAGGGTTAGGAGAACACTTGGTCCACAAGTGTTTTCACCCACAGTGCCTTAAGGAAACATGCTGGTTGCAGATGAAGTTCGGAAAATGGAAGTTGGCCCTACAAAAGAAAAGCGAACAGTTAACAAGATCCACTCCTATTCCTGCAAATCTAAAGCTGGGGACGAATGTGATTCTTCCCCATCCAAGGGACAGCCTTTGAAAAAGCAGTGCCACAGCACCTCCCAGGCAGCTAAGATGGACGAACCCACTCTGGTCGGGGTGCAGGACACCATCATTCGAATTATCACCGGTAAAATAAACGAAAGGTCGGATTACATTGAACATATGGTGAAAGAAAACTCAAACAAAATTTAGACGCTTGGTGAGGCACTCAACTCCGTCCCCACGGAGATAATGGATTTGAAGAAAGAAAATGAAAGCTTGAAAAGTGAAAATGAAGGACTGAAGAAAAAGATCGTGGAACTGGAGAATAAGGTGAATGATCAAGAAAGATACAGCCGCAGGTGGTGTCTTCGTCTGGACGGAGTTTCTGAGTGCTCTACTGAAAACATTAAGGCAAGAGTTGGGGAGATATGCAAAGCGGTGGTTCCTGAGGCTGATCGCAACTCCGTGGCTGCTGCGCTGGATGTCGCTCACTGTCTTGGGCGACTCAAGACTGGGGAGGGAAACAACACCAAACCACGGCCGGTGATCATGAGGTTCCTCTCTAGGACGGCAAGGGATCTGACTTGGAAACATGCGAAAGACAGTGAATACCTGAAGAGAAATGGTTTGCGCTTCAAGGAGGATCTAACAACACAAGACAAGGAAGCACGGAGTCAGCTTTGGCCAATGGTAGAGAAAGCAAGACGAGACGGTTATAAGGCTTACTTCAGCGGAGCAAGAGCCTTTATTGATGGCAAAGAATTAAAAGTGTAAAACGGGACGGTAAGGACTTTATGGACAGCAATGTACTCCTAGGTTACAGAGACTCGGTAGGATTTTTTTATGGCCTTTCTTGTTTTGGTTCAAGGACTGACAATCATAAACTGAATTATACAGTCTTCACTGTCGTGTATTACTACGGGTCAAAATGGTGAGTGCCAATTAAGCTGTCTTCCTAGGGGTTTAGGGAATTTTGCTATAACATTTTAATGATCAAGTGCAATTTTCCTTACTATAAAAACTGAGGAAAAAAAAAAGTTTGTTTTCTGAGGTATTCTGTTGATCCTTGAATCTCACAGTTAAAATGGACTCATTTCAGTTTGAAATTTAGTTCATTTCTGTCGGATAAAATTCAAAATATAGTTGAGGAATCATCCTCATTTATTAGGATAGTATTCATCTTTATATTTTATTTCTGGGATTGGCTGTAGTTGCAATTCACAGCCAAGTCAAAAATTTCATTCCATATAACTCCAGTGTATTCATGTACTGGAGAAATGGTTCAGAAGTCGTTAGTATTAAAAAAAAAAAAAAAAGAAGCTTTTAGAAAATGTTGTTTGTTCAAATTATGCTGGAATTACAAGATGCAACTGTTTCAAGTTATTTGTTATGTGAGGGACCCATAGATAGGTACTTACTCACTCTTACTACTTAGTTTTTTGTCTTTTATGTCTGTTTCTGTGTTTTCAGTTAATGCCAGAGGTGTTAGGGACTTACTTAAAAGCTATATTTCTTTATTGTCATGGAAAATGTGCTGATTTCTATTTCATTCAGGAAAGCCATGCTTGCTCAGAAGATGCATTAGTTTGGAAAAATCAATGGGGAAATGATATTTGGTTCTCTTTTGGCACCAATAGATCAGCAGGGGTCACAATTTTAAAAGGAAAGTTTGGAGGCCAAGTATTGAGTCAAGATACGGATAATTCGGGTAGATGGATTATTTTAGTAGTTGAGATTAACCATACACCGTTTATTCTTGTAAACAGTTATGCAACTAACAATAAAAATAACAATTGCCTTATTTTTCAGGACATTGAAACAAATATAAATAGACTGGTAGCTAAATATCCTTTTGCAAAAATTATTTGGGGAGGTGATTTTAATACATCTTTAAATGAAGATATAGACAGGTGGCCCCCAAAAAACAAAGTCAAAGATTGTGAGCTAATAAATGTGTGCTTAAGGCTGGGAATTATGGATATTTGGAGATATAAAAATCCAGATGTACACATGTTTACACGGAGCAACAAAGACAAATCTCTACAATCACGAATAGACTTCTGGCTAACATCTGAGGATATCAAGGACAAAGCAGACTCAGTTAGGATTGAACCATCTATTTTGACAGACCATAAGGGTATCTTCATACAAGTCAATACAAATGGATTTAGCTCTGGAAAAGTCTCTCCAGGTTACTGGAAATTGAATAAACAATTACTTGAAAACGATTTACTTATTAAAGAAATCAGACAAATTATCAGAAAATATTGGATGCAGGCATATACTATGGATGATTATAGATACTACTGGGATTTAATGAAATTTGACATTAAGAAGGTGGCAATTAAATTTGGTAAATTAACTTCCAAAATGAGACAGGAAAAAGAATCTAAGATTATTACAGAAATTATTAATCTTACCACAAAAGAAAATAGGGATTTGCCTTTTCAAGATTCAGTTCGATTATCAGCACTGCAAAATCAATTAGATAACATATATGAGGAAAAGGCAAAAGGAGCATTTGTCAGGTCAAGACGTAAATGGATGGAAGAAGGGGAAAAAATACAAAGTATTTCTTTAAATTGGGAAAAACGAAACTATGAGACATCTACAGTATGTAAATTAATGATAAATAACTCTGTGACAATCCACGGGAAATATCCTCTTATGTAGCCCAGTTTTATCACAACTTATATTCACCAGCTAATAAAAAAACAAATATAGAACACTTCTTGGAGAAACTAAAACACAGTGCTAGGATAGTTGGCAAGGACTTTATGGAGATATGTGGTGATGAATTAAGCTTACCGGAGATAACAGATTGTATAAGAAACCTTAAAGATAACAAATCACCAGGAAATGATGGGCTAACAGGTGAATTTTATAAAGCATTCAGTACAGAGTTGGCTCCCTTTATGTTTGTTATGTTTCAAGAATCAATAGAAGCTGGGGGACTTCCAGAGTCAGCATAACAAGGTACAATTACACTTCTCCCAAAACCTAATAAAGATAAATTATATTTAGATAATTGGAGACCAATCAGTTTATCAAACAATGATGCCAAATTATTTGCACTAATCTTTGCAAAAAGACTGAAAACTGGGCTACATAACTCGTGTATTCAAGTCTTTGCATTGACTTTGAATGTAATCTGTCGCGCGAAAAATTAGTTTCGCGTCCGGTGTGAAAGCTGCTTAACGCGCCCATAAAGCGTGTATTCAAGTCTTTGCATTGACTTTGAATGTAATCTGTCCCATGAAAAATTCGTTTCGCGTCCGTGAAAGCATCTTAATGGATAGTACGCGACAGCTAGAGAGAGCTCGGTTATGTTATGAACATAATACAGGTTTTGCAGACCGTAAGTTCTGTTAGCGTGGACAAGTTGCTTATGTGGAGCTAGCAAATCGATCACTTCTACAGGAAAGAATTTCCTATTTAATCTCTGCCTTTTTCGGCTTTTTATTACCCACAACAATTTCTAAGGATGAAATTATGTCACGGTAGTGCAGAGAAATCCTTTGTTATACCAGACACATTAGAGCTTCTGCGTTTCGCGATTGCTTTCATGGTCGAATCAGAGAGCTAGTCCAGATATTTGTGATAGGGATCCAGCTGATCCCGATCATGGATAAGTGAAGCGATCACAAGCAGCCGCTTCAACTGTAGTGGCTACAATCGGGCAACGTTATGATGAAACTGCCACATTGATGCTTACCGAAGTAACAAGCATACCGATCAGAATTACTGCATATAAGTTAACCAGGAGCATTTCTAATCAGCATGGCGGCACGCAAACTAACATGCAGTAGCTGGTAACCGAGCGGTCATAACCACAGAGACAAACCCTTGCAATACAGGTTTTACAGACAGCAAGTTCCGTTACCGTGGACAGTTGTACCAAGCATCCAAATTATAAACAAGTATTAAAAGTTAGCTTCAAATGAGGTTTATGTTCACACACCTTCTGTAGAATTTCCCCTGATATTACTCTTGCATATTTAGGACACAAACATTAGCAACAGTAACTTGGCTACGTTAGCCGCTGTGCTACAGCCACAATCAACTGGCAATCACGTCAGGTTGGCTTATGCAGTAAAAGCAACTTACAGCTTCTGTGTCTGTGAGTCACGGACCGATACAGGCTTTATCTTCAGATATTTTACAAAGCCTGCGTTTGAGGCCAGTTGTTAGTGCTAACTATCGCCAGCGGTCCTGCTAGCCACCCGTAACATGTTAGCTTCACTTACATTATTTGCTGTTATATTATTTGCTGTTATATTGTTACTTACAGCTTGTGGCTCTGAGTGTGATTTGATTGATGCAACTGCTTCAGGTTTGAGAAGCAGCTGAAACGCTTACCCAGTGTTGAATTATCCTTTATTGACAAAGCTGTCTTTGGTGAAATGCTGAGCACAAACAGTTAACGTTCCCTTTGGCCGTGGCTGTTTGCTGCCAGCAAACAAAAAAAGCTATCCACTGATTTCTGGTGGCATCCTCTTTTGGAAGAGAAATAGGTGTTTCTCTTCGCGTCCAAAAGTAAACGGACCAGCTGCTTTGGGAGAGATACTGACAAAACTGCACCTCAAATGATCTGCGGTTCTTCCTTTGTATTTCCAAAAGTGTACATGCTACTAAGGCATAGTATGATCTGCCGTTGTTAATGCCTGCTAGAATAGTTTCCGGTGTGGGCAGGTCCAGCGCCGTGATTGGCTCTGGCTAGGTCTGTACTAATTGGACGGCACAACCTGACATCAGGTTTTGCCCAGATCTCGCGAAGATCTCGGGAAGAGCTGTTCAGAGAGGAAATCAAGTTCATGAAATCATGTTCTTGGAATACGGCAAAACCTCTGTATCTTATGTTTAGAAACTTTTCAGAGGTTGAGTATGGACAACCAACATTATAACATTACTAATATGTATTAAAAGAATGATCAGCATAATAGGTCCCCTTTAAGCTAGACAGAGCCAAATTCGGAGGAAAAATCAAAATAGACCATTTCCTCGCAGATTGTGCCTATGTTAAGGCGGCATTAATTTTTTTTACCCAGCAAGATAGAGATCTGAAATTCTCTGGATACATAGTCCCTTTGGGGTACGTTACAGCATTAGTAAAATCTCAGTGATGGTATTTTCAGTGTAGATGATATTCAACATCAAAAGTTGGAAAATTTCACCCCCAGGGTGCGCCATAGGTTGGATGCAAATACTGACTATCCCCAGCAATGTACCAAAGAAATTTTTTTTTGAATTGTGATACACACAGCTAGTTTTCTCTGAAAATGAAGAGTTTAGCTTGGCACTATGCTGGGTAGATAGCTATCTGAACAAGGGTGGCGCTCTAATGAGCTAAACTTTTACTTACCTAATATTCTATATTCCCGGACATATAACAAAGTTCTGTCTTTTGACATATATAAAGTACATGCACAGTTGTGCATAAAAGTTGTAATCATTTTGGTTTAAAGCTGGGTTGGTTGTAAATTGGAAAAGAATGCTGGTTGTGATTGTAGCATTGTGTCAACATGCAAGAATTTTACCAGTAGTCAGTACAGTGTACAATTTTGTAGTGTTGGGGCATTTTCAAAAAATCACAAATGCTCAGCATTTTTCCTTTGCTATTAGAATTAATGAGCAGCTTCAGTGTTAATTCTAGGATTTCCTAAGGGCAGGGTGCTTGGGTCAGAAAAAGGGCACAGCAGTCGCGTTGAGCAAGTGATTGTCCTGAAAAAGAGCATAGAGTTCGTAGCAAGCAAGCTGCAGCCTACCAAGATAAGGGCAGTTCATTTGTAGTGGTAATTTGCATGCCCTCATTCCTAACACCAGCCCATGATGTCTAGCCTATGGGATGCCCGCTGGGTGGGCGGGTGGTGTTTCTTTTTCAGACTTCCCATTTTGGTGTGTACCAAGCCATGGGTGTTGACGCAACTATTGTGCCATATAGGCTGTAGCCGGCTATTTAATTCAGAGACAAGCTCACTATCAATGGGCCGTAAACAGCCCTGTAGAGACCCAGGTTCTAGTGTAGTAGGGCTTGCCAGGGGCTCAGCTAGCTCCAAGGGTAACATCAACCCGGATTGAACAAAGAAGGCCTTGGATAGCTGCTCAGGGCCAAAGCCAAGGAGCACCTCTGGCGCGCACCACCAGGTGCTGCCAACCCACAGTCCAATTCTAAAAACAGACTGGGGGATAGAGCTAGTCACATGCTGGGTTGACGTCATTTCACTTCAGATAACATGAAAAGCATAGAACAGTTTTAACTTTTGTTCTAAACATTCTGTTTTCATGTACACGGTTGTGTGACTGAGATTCTTTTTCAGAGTTCAAATTATGGATCGTTATTTTATATTTCGTATACTGTTGATGCATGCCTGTGGTGATAGTCCTACATTAGTTGTTTTTTGGCATTTATTTTATTTTATTTCTTTGGTCTGGTCATGTTTTATAACTTGCTGTACATTTCTGACTGCGCTGTACCCATACTTGGTAATAATACATGTATTGTGTGTTTGTAACGCTCACAATCACCACCAGTTTACAACCAATAGAGTTTTATACCAAAGGGATTGCAAATTTTATGTATAACTGTGCATGTACTTCATATATTTCAAAAGACAGAACTTTGGTATATGTCTGGGAATACGGAATATTAGGTCGGTAGAACATTTGCTCTTTAAAGCGCCACCTTTAATCAGAAAGCTATCTACCCAGCATAGTACCAAACCAAACTCTTCATTTTCTGAGAAAATGAAAGCACTGAATGTGCTGATGCCTCGGTGCTTACAGCAGTTACAAGTAGCCTATGTCCCTTAATGAAGCTATAAAATTGGGTGTGGACATGTCAGAGTGCCCTCGCTGTGCATCTGTGCTTGCCATACTGAAGTATTTACCCACCAGTGGCAGTCTGATGAACATTAATGTACAGTTATGGAGGGAAACACCTTTCACACTATTCAGGGTCTGGTTAACACTGACCAATAATTAGTGCAATTCAGACTCTGTGGGAACAACAATAGGTTTTTGGAGGGAAGCACTTTTCATACTGTGCAGGACAGAGGTCACATGAACAGAATATTTTCCGTCATTGACGGATTTTTTTTTTAACAATGACGGAAGATTTTGAAGGCCGTCCGTCATTTTGACAGAATGCAATTCACACCTCGTCCAACTGGTGGTGGGTGTCCTATTGTCTCGAGCCTTGTCTTTGATCTGTATGATCCTGTATTCCTCATATTTTTGTAACATGATAATATGCTCTTCATTTGTAAAATATGCTGCTCTGCTGCCGGTAGACGATTGGTCATTTGCTACAAACACCGTCTCTATTATGTGAACACGCAGATATCTAGGTCGGGAAAGCCCCGGTTGACATAACGAGTTGATAAGCAGCTTCGTAGGACCGCTTAGCGAGACTGCGGTTGTTAGGCTTAGTGAAGCCCAGCAATTACTGAAAGCATTGTTCATTTGCACACTGTTACTGCGTGGGGGGAGAAATCATTTGTGATGTTTTATAAAGTTCATACAGCTGTAAGTTCGAAAATCCACATAGTGCTGTATTTAACACAGTGCGCAATTTGTGTCTACATGAATCACTGTCGGAATTGTGCTCCTTTAGTCAAGTTTTGCCATGAGCAGTAGCCATTGCTGCGATATAAATCGAACTCACAAGTTGTAAAGCGATCCACTGTGAAGAGCTTTTTTCTTCATTGAAGTCTTGATCGCTCGCAGCAGCCATCGTGGTAATCAAATAGTGCTATAACTCGAAAACAAAGCTCTATCTCAAAAATCTGGCAAATTTAAATCCAAGAGATCATGGCATTTAACCCATAGAGCCATATTCTATGACTTGATTTTGACCGGCGTAGCAGCTATCCCGGTAACAGACAGAATGACTGACTGAATGACACACAAACGAACTACTGTATACCTCGCTTGCGCATGCGCACCAAGGCATAACTAGCTGTGTGCACCACAATTCAAAAAAAATTTCTTTGGTACATTGCTGGGGATAGCCAGTACTTGTATCCAGCATACAGCGGCCCCTGAGGGTGAAATTTTCCAACATTTATGTTGAATATAATCTACAATGAAAATACTACCATTGAGATTTTACTAATGCTGTAATGTACCCCAAAGAGACTGTGTATCCAGAGAATTTCAGATCTCTATCTTGCTGGATAAACAAAATAATGCCACCTTAACACAGCCACAATCTGCTCTGAAATGGTCTGTTTTGAGTTTTCCTCCAACTTTGGCTCTGTCTAGCTTGAAAGTGTAGATACTACCAAAGAAATGCTTGGTATTCCTGAAAATAGAGTTCCAAAAGCACAACAAATGGCATTTACCACCACAGTACATATCTGGGTTACTGAGAAAATATACTGCAAACATGCACCAAAAATCAATTTCAACCATCTTTCCGGCCGTCCATTGCACTAACCCAGCAAGAAACCAAGGTACTATTCACTGAAAATGATACTCTTGTTGCAAGTAAACACATAATAAACTATTCTAGATTGGTATATATCTGGGATATTATTTTATTCCCATTTTCAATTTTTACTGTCATTTCTCAAATAATTCCAGCTCAATAACATAGTTACCCAGCTTGGCGCTGATGTGGTGCTGATGTGTATACAGGCTTGAGGTGTCACCGGTCATGATAAAAGAATAACATATTTGGTACTGTGTATCCTTAAGTCATGATCGTTGATGTAAAATGTGGTGTTGACAGCAAAACTAAGCCACTTTCATGTCTTCCAAGTGGCGCTACCGGCAGGCAAAGTGAGATACGGGCCTAAAAATTTGGCTTTTTCAGTGAGACACCTGTATCTACCCATGTGCCAAGTTTCATTCAATTCCCGGAGGCTCAACTGCGCACCAAATATCAATCTCTTGTGGATTGGCTCTTAATAGACTATTCAAAAAAAGTAGGGGATATTTTATTTTGAGATCAAAATTTTCACATATACAAAGGGATACGAAACCATGTTGTATAGTTCCTTACTGAGGAAGCATTTCCAAAGAAATTCATCACCCAAACACATCAATGACACTCTCACGATCTGCACGGGATGCTATTGATGATCAAGGGGGTTGTGCCACAAATTTGCATGACTCTGAATTGGAAGGTTAGAGCCACTGTAAAGGAAGATTTTGAAGAGAAAGCATCAGATTATCAGTGGTTGAAGTCGTTAATTAAACAGAGACCATGCCCCGTCTAACACAGGAGGAGAGGTTACGTGCCCTTGGCATGCTACAGGTTGGCACAAGACAGGTCGTTGTGGCGAGGGCAATGAATGTTTCCCAGTCTGTCATCAGCAGATTATGGTCCAGACATCGTGCTACAGGGTCTGTTCAGGATAGACCACGATCCGGTCGACCAAGGGCAACAACTCAGGCTCAGGACAGATTCATCCGCACTATTGTCTTGAGAAATCGTATGGTAACAGCAAATCAGATAAGGTCTCAACTTCAAAGGGATACTGGCTTAGTAGTGAGTGGCCAGACCATCAGGAATCGTCTGCACAGATTTCACTTACCGCCCGGCGTCCTCGTGTCATTCCCTGTTTGAGGGATCGTCACATTAGGGCCAGACTCCAATGGTGTCGTCATCATCAACGCTGGGATAATCGCCCGATGGAACAACGTAATGTTCTCAGATGAGTCGAGGTTCACTGTGGACTTCCTTGACAGGCGCGGGGAGGGTTTGGCGCCCGACGTATGAACGTTTCCATGGCGTTAACGTCATTAGACATGATCCGTATGGGGGTGGATCTGTAATGGTGTGGGGAGGCATCACTGCTGCCGGCAGAACAGACTTGCATGTTGTTGCTGGACGTGTCACAGGGCAGTACTACCGGGACAACATCTTGGCACCCCATGTTGTGCCGTTTTGCACGTCGTTATGGCCGCCGTTTCATTTTCCAAGATGACAATGCCAGATGTCATAGGGCCAGGATCGTTACAGATTACCTCCAGCAGCAGAATATCACCACATTACCATGGCCAGCACTCAGTCCGGACCTTCCCCCCATCGAGCATGTATGGGACATGCTTGGACAGCGGCTACGCCAACGTCAACAACCTCCTGCCAATGTCCAAGAACTTGCTGCAGCATTGCAACAGGAATGGAATAACGTTCCCCAAAATGACCTGAGACGTCTCGTTAGGAGTATGCCACGCCCAATTCGAGCTTGTCTAGCCAACCGAGGGGTTTTACCCGCTACTGACTCTGTTTCACAATGGTGGTAAATTTGCTGTGTGACCCTGTGTTTGTGTCGACCCTTATTCTGGAGAATCTGTCCTTTACTGACTGTACACAGGGTTTGAATAAATTGACAAATGTTTTCTTAATGTTTTTATGTCATTTGTTTCCTTCCTGACCTCATGATCTGCATTTCATGGTACTTGTAAATCCAATATCCCCTACTTTTTTTGAATAGTATATTATCATTGAAGGAATTTAAATATTTATGAAAAACCAATAAGCTAGTTTCATCACCATCAAAAATAAGGCACAAATCGTCAATATAACGGCCATACCAAGTTATAGAATTAAAAAAAGGGTTAGCAGAATTCATCACGTAAGTTTGTTCCCACAGACCCAAATACAGACAAGCATAATTAGGACCCATCGGAACTCCAATTTTTTGCCTGTATATTTTATCCATAAAAATAATAACATTACTGTGGAGAATCCAATCAGTCAGTTGCAGGAGGAAGTCCATAGGGGGCATTTCATTATCACGGTGCAAAAGAAAATGAGCCAGGGCGGAGAGACCCTCTCGGTGCGGAATGTTAGTGTAAAGACTTTCAACATCCATAGTAATCAGGAAGTGAGTGTGGATGTTGTTCAAGCCGGACTGTTTGTTGAGTACATCCATGGAGTCCTCAAGATAGGACGTTAAGGTTTTCACAAACAGATGAATGAACGAGTCAATGAATTGACAAGCCGGTTCCGTAAGTGTTCCATGGCCACTTATAATTTGACAACCAGGAGGGTTGTTTTTTGGTTCCTTGTGTATTTTGGGGAGCACATAAAAAGCTGCAGTGACAGGATGATCAGCACATAGGAAACCGAACTTGTTATCAGAAATCTAAGAGGAGTCCTTAGCCTGTGTGAGCATGTTGGTTAATTGAGTCTGCATATCCGTTGAGGGGATTGGTGCAGAGCAGCTCATAAGATTTGTTTGTTCAGTTGACGTAAGGCCTCTTCAACATACATGTCATGAGATAGCACAACAATTGCACCGCCTTTGTTGGCAGGCCGAACAATAATATCCCCATTATTTGACAATTCGTCCGAAGCCACTCATTCCCCCCTTGTCAGACTATGTTTATGCCCTACGGAGGGTGCATTAAAAAATAAATAAATAAATAAATAAATCGCTCAACCTCTCTGTGGACTTTATTAGTTAAAGCAATTGAAGCGGGATTTGCCACAATGGGGGCAAAATAGGATGTGGGCTTAAAAACAATACTGCCAAATTCAGACCAAATCTTTTTCTGATTTTAAAACGGGCAAAAGGTACGTACATACAGATTTCATTAATTGCAATACCGTCTATGTGGTCTATCGTCTTTCATGTCCCTGTCCCGGAATTTTTTATACTGGCTGGCGGCCGCACTAAGAGACGATCGCTTAACCGAGCACAAATATGCCATACGAAAGCAGAAATTCACTTATCCCATTGCAAGACATTTCGCAGAGGTTCATGATAGTAACGACTCCGCTCTCAGAATTGAAGGCATTGAACATGTTCAAGCGCCTATCAGAGGCAGTAATTCTGTAAGCTTTGCCAGAGGGAAGCATTCCAGATACATTCTTCTGATGCCCTTAATTATCCAGGCCTTAATGAAGATCTTGTTTTTTTTTGTCATTTTTATAATTCTCTTCCTTTCTACACTAATGGACTTTAAAAACTTATGACCAGAATTGTAGCCAAACTCCGATTCAAATTTGTAACCATTTATTGACTTTACCCATAACAACAACTTTGACAAAATGTCATATAACATCAACAAAAAAAGAATGACAAAAGAATCAATAATGGCAAGTTTAACAATAAAATCAACAACAAAGATCAACTCCAATCTCAGTACCGCCACGGTACACTCAGAGTGTGACTGCCACGTGCCTGCAACAAAGCCATCACTCGTCTTGGCATGGACAGCACCATTCTGTTGAGTTGTTGCTGGGGAATGGCCTGCCACTCCTGGAGAAGGGCTTCTTGGAACTCTGCCCATGTCCTGGGTGCCGGAGTGAGTTGCTGAACTCGCCGATCCAACAGGTCCCACACATGCTCGATGCAGTTCATCTCAGGGCTGAAAGGGGGTCATTCCATGACTCGTACACCATTCTGGGCCAGGAGCTGCTGGGTCACACGTGCTGAGTGAGGTTTTGCATTGTCTTGCATGAACAGGACCTCAGGGTGGTCTGTGATGTAAGCCACAACATGCGGTCTGATGACAAGGTCACAGTAGCAGGCTGCATTAAGATTTCCATTGATTATGACCAGGTCGGACCTCCAGCCATACCGAATGGCACCACAGACCACCACCGAGCCTCCTCCAAAGCGATCTGTCTCAGCAATGCAGGGGGCCGCGTATCTCTCACCACGTCGTCTGTAGACCCTATGTCTTCCATCATGTCGGCACAGACAAAATCTGGACTCATTACTGAAGACAACATTCCTCTAGAATCGGTGGGGGACTCGTCTCTGACTATATTCTTCAGCCCAGCGAAGCCTGGTAGCCCTGCGCCGTGCATCAAGCTGCATTCCAACACATGCCCTGTGGGCTCTGATCCTTCGCTTTGCAAGTCGACGACTTACTGTTCTGCTGCTGATCCTTAGTCTGTGGATTCCTGGGGTCTCCTGAGCCATCCTGGTGCAGGTTCGAAACCGATCTCTCAGGTGGACGAGACTGATCCGATTGTCCTGGGCTGGGGTCGTGACCCTAAGCTGACCAGGTCGGGGTCGATCATTTGTGCTTCCAGTCTCCTGGTAATGAGCCACAAGGTTAGAGATTATAGGTTGGCTTTCCCCAAAACACTGGGCAATGCGGTTTTGGGATGTTCTAGCCATCCACATCCCCATGGCTTGATCACGTTGGGGTGTGGAAGGGCAAAGCATGATGCATGTGGTGTCTTTGAACAAATGCTCTCGGGTTCTGGCCTTAATGACCTCAAGGATTGTTTTAAGGCATTTGACAGCATTGCAATTGTGATCAGTGAAGCCTGACGAGGTTACATCACCAATTCCTCAAACCCTGCTCCAAAGACAGAAACAAGGTCATGACCTCACGCATGGTTGTGTCTCGATACTCAAAGACAACTGCATATCAATTATGTAATCATCTAATTAAAGTTCCCCCAACCCAACTATACCATTTCTGTCTAGTCAGACTTATAAGTTTTTAAAGTCCATCAGTATATATTTATATTGATACTTCCTGTACCCATTTAATATTGATACTTATTGTCATTTATTTTTCAATATTGCCTAATTTATGTCTTCTATCATCATTGTTACCATTTTTTTCATTATCACCCTTCTGTATTGTATTTGTCTAATTATTTTTGTAATCTTAAGTGTCATTTTTGTTCTTTAGCAGTTTATCAGGTGACACTGGTCTTTCTTTCATATTGGTTGGTACCATCTGTATATGTCTGTCTTTGCCCATGTGACCTTTTACGCCCCGATGAAGACCGTGTAGGTCGAAACTTGTCTGCTTTTTAAATGGTTTCAGTCATGTTTTCGTAAAGGCTTTTTATTCTAAGGCTCCGTTTTGACCTTATGTTTTTTTTCCGTGTGCCTGGAAGACCTTCAATTTTTGTTTGTTCTCTCGTCCCACTTTTCCAAGAGCACCAGATTCATTCTTTCAACAAAAATACTTTTTCATCCCATGAGCGCCTAATGTCCTCTCTTTTAATGCTTTAAGTTATTCCAACTTTATGAAGTTTTCTTTTGACTTCATCGTAACTTCCAGCCCCTGAGAAAAGAAACATGTGAGAAGTGCGGAATCATTATCACTTTCGGTGCAACTCATGGTAAAATCTGGCTTAATAAATGACTTAGCGCAGCAAAAATCCCAAACAGTGCATCTCTCATGTAAGTAAAACTTCTCATGTGTTTGACGTAAAATGATCCGAATGCTTGAGCTTTATGTTCATATGGCCTATGCACAGACTTGAATATTGTTCTCTCTGTGTGGGCACTCCGACATATTTTGTGTCATGTATTTTGCCATTACTGGTTGATTTAGAGCTGCATTCTTTCACTTCTTACATTCACTGCTGATGTCATAACATAACCTCCTCTTTGAATTGCTACCTTATCGCGGTGGAGGATGTTGCGTGCCCCTGGGATCTTGGGAGCTGTGTTGTCTGGAGCTTAGCTCCTGGTAAGGTTTCTCATGGCAAATTAGTTCCAGGTGAGGGGCCAGACGAAACACGTTTCATTAGTCTCCAATGACAAGCTCCTCAACGGAAGCGAGAACCTCGCCCGGATGAGGAACGCCGGGGCCTCCTCCTGGAGCCAGGCCTTGGAGGGGAGCTCACAGGCGAGCGCCTGGTGACCGGGTTTTTCCCGGGACCCGACCGGGCTCAGCCCGAAGAGGCTACAGGGAGCTGCCTCCATGTGGGCCCACCACCAACGAGGAGAGGGGTAAAGGCCCTTACGTTCTGGGCCCCAGTCATGGAATCTGGCTCTTGCGATATTGAACGTCACCACGCTGGTGGGGAAGGAGCCGGAGCTTGTGCGGGAGATTGAGTGGTGCCGGATAGATATAGGCGGACTTACCTCATCTCTGGCTCCGGAACAAAGCTCCGTGATATGGGTTGGACTTTCTCCTTTTCTGGAGTTGCCCAAGGTGAGAGGCTGCAAGCAGGCGTGGGGATACTTGCATTCCCTCGGCTAGTGTGCCGTCGTGTCGAAGTCTATCTGTTGAATGAGAGGGTCTCTCATATTTGCTTGTGGGTTGCGGAGGGGAACCAACCTACCCAACCTTTTTGGAGTCCCTGGGTGGGGTCCTGAAAAAGGCTCAAACCTGGGATTCCATCATTCTGCTGGGAGACTTCAACGCTCACATGGTCAACAATGGAGACACTTGGAGGGGAGTAATTGGGAGGAACGGCCTCCCTGATCTGAACCAGAGCAGTGCTTTGTTATTGGACTTCTGTGCTAGTCATGGATTATCCATTACAACCATGATCAACCATGAGGGTGTTCATAACTTTACTTGATGCCAGAACACCCTTAGCTAACGGTTGATGTTTGATTATGTAATCATGTCATCAGATCTGACATGGCCATATGTTTTGGAAACTCAGGTGAAGGGAGCTGTCAACTGATCACCACCTGGTGGTGAGTTGGATCAGATGGTGGGGAAGACTGCCAGACAGACCTCGGAAGCCAAAACGTGTTGTGAGGGTTGACTGAGAACGTTCGGTAGAGGACTCTGTCCGGACGATTTTCAGCTCACACCTCGGAAGAGCTTTTCCCATATCCCAGAGGAGGCTGGGGACATGGAGTCCAAGTGGACCCTGTTCAAAGTCTCCATTGTGGAAGCGGTTGCCGCGAGCTGTGGCCTGAGGATTGTCGGTGCCAGTTGTGGCGGCAACCCAACAACTCGTTGGTGGACCCCGGTGGTGAGGGAGGCTGCCAAGCTGAAGAAGGTGGCCTTTTGAACTCTGTTGGCTCAGAGGACTCCCGAATTAGCAGACTGGTACCAGCAGGCTAGAGGGACTGGAGCTGCGATAGTTGCTGAAGCAAAAACTTGGGTTTGGGAGGAGTTCGGGGTGACCATGGAGAAGGACTTTCGAGTGGCCTCAAATAGGTTCTGGCAAACGGTCAGATGACTCAGGAAGGGGAGGCAGGGCTTCGCCCAGGTTGTTTTCAGAAGGGGTGGGGAACTGCTGACCTTGATTGAGGATATTGTCTGGAGGTGGAAGGAGCACTTTGAGGGACTCCTGAATCCGGCAGACACGCCCTCCATTGAGGAGGCAGGGATGGAGGACTCGGGCAAGTCATTGCCCATTTACCTGGTGGAAGTCACTAAGGTGGTCAAAAAGCTCCACAGTGGCAAGTCACTGGGAATGGACAAGATTCATTCTGAGGTGCTGAAGGCCCTGGATATTGTTGGGCTGTCATGGTTGATGCACCTGTTCAACATCGCATGGATCTCGGGTACAGTACCCTTGGACTAGCAAACTGGGGTAAAGGTTCCCATTTTTAAAAAAAAAGGGACCGGAGGGTATGCTCCAATTATAGGGGGATCACACTGCTCAGCCTCCCAGGAAATGTCTATGCTGGAGAGGAGACTCCACCTGAATGTCGAACCTTGGATTCAGGAGGAGCAATATGGGTTCCATTCCAGCCGTGGAACAGTGGACCAACTTTTTAACATCACACGGATACTGAAGGGGTCATGAGAGTTTGCCCATCCAGTCTACATGCATTTTTGTGGTCTTGGAGAAGGCTTATGACCGTGTCCCACAAGCTTCCAGTTGGAGTTGGACTCTGCCAAGGGTGTGCCTTGTCACCTATTCTGTTCATGCTTTTCATGGACAGGATTATCAAGATGCAGCCGAGGTTTGGAGGGTGTCCAGTTTGGTGGCCTCAGGATTACATCTCTACTGTTTGCAGATGATATGGTCCTGTTGGCTTCATCATACCGTCTAAATTACAAGCTTTTTTCATTGCTCGGTTGTGTAATTCTTTATATAGACAGCATAACAGTAGAACATGTATAGGTAAACAGTGTTGTTGGTGAACAGCAGCATAGGCTATGTTTGATGGAATAAGGGTTGCATTTCATCATGCCCGCTACCTCCATCAGTACATTTCTTAGGAAAATAGACAACGGTGGTAAATGATGGTCTCACGCCTGCCATCAAATTGTAATATTATTTTTTGACAGGCGTTTGACAGGCGTCTCCGGGCAAATCCAAGATGACAGACTCGCGTTTGACAGTTGTAGGGAGCAATTTTAGCAATTTTGATGATTTAGCCACTGAAATTCAGTCAAAAAATTTGAGTTTAATTTCTTCTGCTGCTATACATCGTAATCCATGTTACTGATGACACACCGGGTTGCTAGGGCATGCGCAGCACGCATTCGCGATATCAATATTCTAAAGCCCCCTCTCAATAAAAAAATCCCCCAAAACATATTGGCGCCTCCTTTTAAAATGGTGCTGGCAAATAAAAAGCCAGAAAAAAGCATAGATTGGATACTGAATTCTTTCTACGCAAGAGTTAACTACTCCTTTCTGTATATTTCCCGATTTAAAACTACTAAGGTGCATACTGCAATGCGCTGTATTGTAATTTTGGCATACTCAGTTATGGTACGATATTACTAGTGAATAAGCTGACCAGCAGGGAGAGGGGACAATCGTCCTGTGGCATGGTACCGAACAATCATACCTTGTGCGAAAGCGGTCTGAGAGTTTGTATTAAAAACAAACACTCCGCCGTACACCGCAGTTCAGCGTGCTGAGCTTGGAAGCTGCCAACCCAAGTGAAGACATGTCAGTGCGCATGTGCGCCGTAAATATAGCCCCGAATCACCCTTTACGGCGCCGTGAATATAGCCACTTCCTTGTTTGAAATAACAAACCTCATCACCCGAAGGAATACTCGATGAAGTGGTATTGGATGACATGATATCATAGCTTCTTGGTACATAATGGCTACCGTAGTTGCAACACGCCTTTGAAAAAGCGAGGCGCTAATGAGCACTATTCGTTTGAATGCAAAATACAATTTCACCGCTTGATGGGAGAAATTCCTGCACAATGTACCTTTAAAGACCTCAATCAGATCACCCCTTAGTCTCCTTTTCCTAAGAATGAAAAGATTACGGATATTCAGCCTCTTCTCATAACTCATCTTTTATTCTTGGAATTAACTTTATCGCTCTTCTCTGAACTTTTTCTACAGCCTCTATATCTTTCTTAAAGTATGGTCCCCAGAATTGCAAACAATACTCTCGATGTGGTCTAACGAATGTGTTGTACAAGAGAAGTACAACCTCGTTGGATTTATTCTCAATACTTCTGGCTATATATCCCAGCATCCTGTTGGCCTTTTTAACTGCTACGGCACAATGGCTAGAACCTGTAAGGGTTTGGTCGACATTCTCTCCCAGATCTTTTTCATGTGGAGCACATCCAGTTTTAAACCTCCCATGAAGTAATTCTATCTAATGTTTTTATTACCTACATGAACTTCGCATTTAGCTACATTAAACTTCATTTGCCACATTTCTGTCCAATTCTGAATTCTATCAAAACAGTGGACCAGCTTTTTATTCTTGCACGGATACTGGAGGGGTCATGGGAGTTTGCCCATCCAGTCTTCATATGTTTTGTGAACTTGGAGAAGGCTTATAATCATGTCCCACGAGTTATCCTGTGGGAGGTGCTGAGGGAGAATGGGGCTGCAGGGCCGTTGATTCGAGCCATTCGATCCCTGTACAACCAAGCCAGAGTCGTGTCCGCATTCTTGGCATTAAGTCAGCCTCGCTTCCAGTTGGTGTTGGACTCCGCCAAGGGTGTGCCTTGTCACCTATTCTGTTCTTGATTTTCATGGACAGGATATCAAGGTGCAGTGGAGGTTTGGAGGGTGTCCAGTTTGATGGCCTCAGGATTACATCCCTGCAGTTTGCAGATGATGTAGTTCTGTTGGCTTCATCATGCTGTGACCTCCAACGCAAACTGGAGTGGTTCGCAGCTGAGTGTGAAGCGGTTGAAATGAGGATCAGCACCTCCAAATCTGAGGCTATAGTTCTCTCCTGGAAACAGGTGGATTATCCCCTTCAAGAGGGAGATGAGTTATTACTCCAAGTTGAGGAGTTCAAGAATCTCGGGGTCTTATTCACGAGTTTATTTATTTGACCTTTATTTTACCAGGTTAAATGTTTGAGAACCAGTTCTCATTTGCAAACATGACCTGGCCAAGAGGCCCCAGTAGGAACAAGTACATTGATCCATATAACCAAAAAACCCACTGAGCACAAAACAAAAATACAAAGGTCAACAAGGAGCAAGCATGCAAATCATGAGAGCAGGATAAACATCAGGGAAGAGAAGAAGAATAGATCAGCTAACATTAAAGGAAAAGAGGGGGGAAGTAATGTTTATGTGTATGTATGTATGCATGCGCATGCGTGTGAATGAAGAGGTGTGTATGAAGTGTAGGAGAGAAAGTATGTATGTGTGTGTGTGTGTGTTTGTGTGTGTGTGAGAATGTATGCATATAAGTATGAGCCAGGGTGATCAACAAGAAGAATAGTCAACTATAATCTGTTGGATTTTATGCTTGAAAGTGGTAAGAGACATCAAAGTGGCAAGTTTGAGGGTGTTTTGTAGAGTGTTCCAGTCATGTGCTGCTGCAAAATGAAGGGAGTTGCGGCCAAAAATAGTAGAGGTATAGGGGATAATGAGCTTGATGTATTCACTTGACCTAGTACGATATTTATTATGGGTGAGGTGAAGAAGAGATGACAGACAGGATGGTGTCTTGCCCAGAATAGTCTTATAGACAAAGTGAAACCAGTGACGGAGCCGCCGGGTATGGAGGGAGAGCCAGCCCACCAGTTTATAGACATCACAGTGGTGAGTGTGGAAGGGTGCGTTAGTGGCAAAACAGATGGCTGAGTGATGAAGAGTGTCCAATTTTTTGAGGGCAGTGCTTGATGCCATTTTATAGATGATATCACCGTAGTCCAGAATTGGGAGTATTGTCATCTTGACAAGGGTATGTCTGGCAGCATGAGTAAAGGAAGCCTTATTGCGGAAGAGGAAAGCAAGTCTGGCTTTGACTTTTGTCTGAAGATTGTTGATGTGTGTGGTGAAAGACAGAGATGAATCCAGCCAGATACCTAGGTATTTGTAGGATTTGACATAATCCAAAGCCGAGCCATTGGCACAGCTGATCTGGGGGGGGGCTTGAGGCATCATTTTTCCAAGCAAAGATGATGCATTTGGCCTTATTAGCTAGGGGTGCAACGGATCAAAAAACTCTTCGGATCGTATCACGGATCACTTTTCGGATCAAAAGAAAAAAAAGACAAGATAAATATAACTTTGTCCTCCATTTATTTTGTAAAACTCTAGTGCCCATTAAATAACAAATAAAAACTTTAAATTATATAAAAACAAATTAAAGTGCAATTTAAGGCATGATACCTTCTTCTTTTAAACATGGACCATAAATGAAAAACAACTTAAAGTGCACTTAGCAATGATACCTTCTCTTTAAACATGGACAGCAATTTAAAAGCTAGCCTATGTCCACATCATCAAAAAAGAAGAAAAGAAAGAAAGCAAAGCATACTTCTGCTTATAATTTTAAATTCTTTTTCAAAAAGATAAGGATGTCTACATTGTCTGGAGAGAGTGTAGACCTCTTTGCAGGCACTGTCCCCTGCAGTAGAGAATACCCTCTCGCTAGGCACTGAAGTGCCAGGCACAGCGAGATAGCATCTTGGCAATGTGGGGGTATTTACACTCATTGCTTTTCCACCATTTCAGTGGATCACCATCCACTGTAGGGCCTGGTCAAGGGGAAGTGAACATTTGTCCTTCCGTTACCGAGTTTATTTTGGACATTATGTAAATCATACACTATAGCAGATTATGAGAATTATTAAGCAAGGCCAACTCACTAAATTGAAACAAAAAGATTCATCATGCTGCATACCTTAAATGAATTATATTGTTAAGTAACAGTGTCCTTTCATTACTTTTGCTTGGCCAAGCCCAGGAATGCCACTAGCTGCCTGGTAGGATGCCACCTCCATTTTGATGGGGTCAGATGTAGTTTTGCAGGATTAGCAATCAAACGGTTAATCTGCTTAATTTATTCGAATCTGTAGATAGCCCAGTTAAGATGGCCTGCTTTTGTCGCATTTATAAACTTAAATAGCCATTGAACAGCACAGATTTGCATGAATGCGATTCAGGCATTTTTTTTTTCCAGCAGTGCAACCTAATTTATTTGAAGATTGTACTTCATCAAAATGTTTCCAAAAGAATATGCTACTTTTGCGGGGAAGCGCAGCTGCACACTATGCGCAAAGGGATAATAATGTAGGCTTTTAAATTACTCACACTCTTGCGTCAAAGCGTTAGTAATTGAATAATTTAGTAAATTGGTTATTAGTGCATTGTGAAAGTTCACCGCATGGCATGCATTTAAAATCAATTCAAATGCAAGCTATGCATCAAACTTTCATGTTGTCAAAATCATTTAAGGGGTCTTTAGTCCGGCTTCTGGGAAAGTTGTACGGAGGCTACAATATGAGATTGTACGAACAGCAATCATCCAGTTAATCATAAACAAAATCTAAACCTTATCTAAACAACATCTTCAGCAGCATTTGCTACTTAATATTCTACTAGAATGAGAATTTCAAGAAGATTCCATTTATGCGATCTCATTGTAGCCCTCCACTGACGCAAAGCTTTATGTCTTAATCATCAATGGTAATTGGTAAAGTATCTTATCAGTAGCCTACCAGCTCAGTTATTTAATTCAAGTAACTGTCCCATTCTAAATTAGAAACAGGTTGAGGGTTATCCTGCATTATGATAATGCCACTGGCTGTAGACAGTTTTATTTTTACGTAAGCAAACTTAACACTCGGACCTCAGTCGGCAAAACCGCATTTAATGGAACTTTTTTTAGGCTTATCAAGCAGGACACAGAAAGAAAAAAATATATGCCATTTTGTGAGCTACATGAATTCAGAAGCTTCTAAAGACATTGCCGATTTTTGTCACAATTAATGTGGATGGGGAAATGCTTGATAATTGCAATGAACAATGCAAGATGAGGGGAGCAGGACAGTAATTCTACCGACTGATTCTCGCAGCTGAAGGAATTAACACCAAGTTGCTAATTGGGAAACGTAAATGGGAACCGGTTTGGAGAAGGTATGGTGAAAGCAGGGCTAGGTAATCCTCCGATGGCAACTCCAGGGTGCAAGAGTTTAAAAATCAGCTAAAATGCTACGATGAGAGATGGAGTTTGGACAAGGTTTTTTTTTTGTAATTCTTTATATTATTCGCATTCTTTCAATTTAACATTGTAGCGCAGTTACGTCTGTCAGCTCTTCTCCATCACTTCATAATCATTATTGGCAACAGGCTAAATTGCTTGATTGTCATTTAGGCTCATTAAACGGGAGCAGATTTAGAGTTGGCCAGTTGAACCTAAAAGGTGGTGGAAGCTGCCCAACCTCGCCGACAATTAGAGGAGTTCTAATCTGAATTATCTTCCCGGAAGCACTTCAAATGATTGTCGTTTATTTCAGACCGATTGTACAGATATGTTTCAAGAAGAAATGGGTCGCAACTGTGTACACACACCCCATAGCGGCAAGTTGTCTCATTTCGCTTTACGATCATCGCGATTCGATAACGTCACACCAACCTTTTTTTTTTTTTCATCAACCAATCCACGGATCATGTGCGTACCGAACCGTGAAGAGAGATCCGTACGGATTACGGATCAACGATGATCCGTTGCACCACTATTATTAGCATTAAGGCGGAGATGGAGGTTGTAAAAGGACTGCTCTACAGAAGTGAGGCTGAGTTGAAGAGTAGATGCTGCAGAGTGGACAGAAGGGCCAACTGAATATAGGATGGTGTCATCAGCATACATATGGATTTGGGAACTGCCAACAGCTTTGGCCACTTCATTAATGTAGATTGAGAATAAGGTTGGGCCCAAGATGGAGCTCTGAGGCACACCTTTAGAGATGGTAAGTGGTTCTGACAAGATTTTTTCAGTCTTCAGCCGCTGGACACGGTTATTAAGATAGCTATCGAACCAGTCGCAGCAGGTGGTGGACAGACCAATCTGGTGAGCCTACGCAGGAGGATCCTATGATTGACCGAGTCAAAGGCCTTTGCAAGGTCAATAAAGGCGGCTATACAGACCTGCTTGCTGTCTAGCGCTGAAATAATGTCGTCAAGGACTTTCATGGTGGCTGTCATACACCCACGTCTAGGCCGGAAACCAGATTGCAGGTCCGACAGGATGTGATTTGAGACAAGGAAGTGGCTTAGCTGTTTATGAACCAGCCTCTTCAGGACTTCGGCTAAACCTGGTAATATGGAAATGGGTCGATAGCAGTTGGGGTTGGAGCCAGAGCCACCTTTGAAGAGTGTTAAAGATCATGGATAATTTCCAGTCAGGATGAAAGACAGAGAGCTGTAGAGACAGATTAAATATTCGTGTGATGGGAGAAGCAATGATATGAGAAGATGCTTTTAAAAACATTGGATCAAGCCCATCGAAGCCAGCAGATTTGTTTGGATCCAGCTTGGTGAGTTCATCCAGCACTTCTGAGATAGGGATTTGAAGGAGAAACCAGTATTGCTGGATGGGGAAGGCTGAGTAACAGATGAGGCCTTAACAGGGTCTGGAATAGTGAAAGCTTTGGTTGAGCAGAGAGGCCATACGAGACTTATCAGTAATAACAATATTGTTGAATACCATAGAGATTGGCAGATGGGGAGAAGTAAGTTTAAGTTTTCCATGGACTTGACCGTTTTCCAGAACTTCCTTGCATCAGAGCCACAGGTGGTGAATTTCTCCTTAAAGTGGGAAATTTTGGCATTTCTGATAGCCTGCATGCTTTTATTTCTGCATTGCCTGAAGGCAAGCCAGTCGACAGGAGACTGAGAGGAATGGGTTTTCCGCCATAGGGTGTTCTTTTGATGGATTAGCTCAGCTAAATCATGGGAAAACCAGGGACTGTAACGATTCTTAGTCCTAAATCTATTCAGAGGGGCATGTTTATCAACGATCAAACTAAATGAAATAAATAACCAGGCATCATCTAAAGAGGAAATAGAGTTGATTCTATCCCAAGTTACCAAAGCAACGTCTTGAAGAAATGCCTGCATGTCAAGCTTTTTCAGAGAGCGCTGAGTCACAATCACTGGCGGCCTTTTAACTGAGCTGCCAGAACATATACATGCAGTGGCGCGCTGATCACTCACTTGGCTGAGGACTCCAGATTGATGGTTAGATGGGGTGTTCGTGAGAATGAGGTCAATCAGTGTGGAGGATAAGGGAGATTTGGGGTTGGGTCTGGTAGGCTCAAATATAATTTGGGAGAGGTTTAGAGCATCAAATTGCTGCAAAACTGTGTCTGGGGGGTTAATCATATCCCAGGTTAAATCACCCAGAAGAACAAACTCAGAGGAGATATATGGTACAAGGAGTTCACTTAGTGCTATTAATGAGGAGGCTGGGGCAGAGGATGTTCTGTAGCAGACAGCGACAGTGAGAGAGAAACTTGTTGACAGTTTAAGCTTTAACACCAGTAACTCAAATTGCTTAGGGACTGATTTAGAAAGAGCAACAGTGCAGTGCAGATGGTCTTTAACATACATAACTACACCACCTCCCTTGGTGGCTCCGTCCTGACGAAATACATTGTAGCTTGGTATCAAGATATCATGATCAGTGTTACTTTTCATAAGCCAGGATTCAGAGACTGCCAGGACATCAGGATTAGCAGTACATACCAATGATTTTAAATTATTAACGTGCTTAGAATTTAACAGGCTACAGATGTTTACATGTAAAAAACCCAAAGATTTACAATCACAGAAGTCACTAAATGACAATTGAGAAGCAGTGGGGTTATCTGAAGCGGGCCCGGGATTTGGGTGAACATTACCAGAGATAATTAACACGAGAATGATTAACATGCACTTAAGAATGATACCAAAACAATACCGTTGATTATCTTTCACAGAGGGCGTAACTAAAAGCAAAGAATGGGACCCAAACTGCTGCTGCAGCAACATGAATGAATAGAACGGAATGAGATGAGGTACCTGAATGGTAGGAAGTCTAGCAATTTTGGCGATCCAATAGGATGAGACATCTCTGGAGGGCAGAGGGTCCAATGTGCCGCTACAGAAGGGCACGGTAGCAGCCCCAGGTGAAAGCTTACTGACAGGCTCGGGAGCCTGGGGCCGAGCATGCAGTAGAATGACAAACAGCACTGTCCAGAAAACCAGCGGAATTTTTGTGAGGAAATGCATCAGACTAAATGAAGCAGCAAATGTAGTAAACCAGGCTATAGTCGGTGGAAGGTCAGGCTGAAGCTAGCAGGGATCCAGGTTTTAGCAATTAGAAGGCCAGGCTGAAGCTATCAAAGCTCCAAGATGTAGCAGGTGGAAGGCCAAGCTGAAGCTAGCAGAAGTCCATGCTGTAGCAGATGGAAGGCCAAGCTGAAGCTAGCAGAGGTCTGGGCTGTAGCAGGTGGAAGGCCAAGCTGAAGCTAGCAGAAATCCAGGCTGTAGCAGGTGGGAGGCCAGGCTAAGGTTAGCAGAGGTCCAAGCTGAAGCCAGCAGAGTTTCAGGCTATAGAAGGTGGAAGGCCAGGCTAAAACTAGCAGAGGTCCAGGCTGTAGCAGGTGGGAGGCCAGGCTAAAGCTAGCAGAAATCCAGGCTGTAGCAGGTTGGAGGCCAGGCTAAGGTAAGCAGAAATCTAGGCTATAGCAGGTGGGAGGCCAGGCTAAAGCTAGCAGAAATCCAGGCTGTATCAAGTGGGAGGCCAGGCTAAGGTTACCAGAGGTTCAGGCTGCAGCAGGCGGAAGGCCAGGCTTAAGTTAGCAGAGGTCCAAGCTGAAGCAGATAAAAGGCCAGGCTGAGGGTAACAGAGGTCCAGGCAGTAGCAATTAGAAGGTCAGGCTAAAGTTAGCGGAGGTCCAGGCTATAGCAATTGGGAGGCCAGGCTGAAGCTAACAGAGGTCCAGGCTGCAGCAAGTGGAAGGCCAGGCTAAAGCTAGCAAACTAATTCTGCTAGCTGGTTAACTATCAGAGAGTAGAGGTCTGTTTTCCACAACAAAAATTCAACAGCAGAAATTCTTTATTAATTATAGATTTTAAAGTCCAGAAAGCAGTTGGGAATGCTGTTCCAGGAAGGATGTAAAAGCAAGCCTTCCTTGGCCAACTGTTTAGTTTAAAAACTTACGAAAACACACTGAAAATAGATGTAATTCAGAGCACACTGACAAGCAGACCAACCAAAGGACTGAAATCCAAACTGCACCAGGTCATGGCCCCAATCGATGTTGTTGTAAAGCTTAAAGAGGTCCAAGGTGCGGCGAGTGGAAGGCCAGGCTGAAGCTAGCAGAGGTCCAGGCTGTAGCAGGTGGAAGGTCAGGCTAAAGCTAGCTAACTAACTCTGCTAGCTAGTTAACTAGCAGAGAACAGAGTTCTGATTTCTCCCTTTTTTACCTGTGTCGCCGAAGGCAGCAGGTCTAGGAATGGCTTTTCCACTTCCGGACCCAAACTCAAAAAATGCTCGGAGGACAAAAATCTCTTGGGAGAGCGCCAAACTCATCCAATAGAGCAGGTGAATTTTTGTCGTCCATTGTCCGTCCGTCCGTCCTTCCGTCCGTTCGAAGTAACAATGTTATCGAGATAACTCAAAAAATAATTGGCCCAGGAAATTGTAATTTGGTATGATGATGTCTCTTGACCCAAGGCAGGTCGCTATTGAAAATGGGCGCGCTGCGTCAAAATCCAAAATGGCCGCCACCGTTTTTGTAAAAACAACGTTATCAAGATAACGCGAAAAAGAAGTGTCCTAGGAAGTTATAATTTGGTATGCTGATGTATCTTTACCTAAGGCAGCTTGCTATTGAAAATGGGCGTGCTTCATCAAAATCCAAGATGGCTGCCGCCGCTTTTGTAAAAACAACGTTATCGAGATAATGCAAAAAAAATGTGTTGTAGGAACTTCTGATTTGGGATGCTGATGTATCTTGACCTAAGGCAGGTTGCTATTGAAAATGGCTGCCCTGCATCAAAATCCAAGATGGCCGCCACCGTTTTCGTAAAAATGACGTTATTGAGATAATGCGAAAAATAAGTGTCGTAGGAAGTTCTTATTTGGTATGCTGTTGTATCTTCACCTAAGGCAGTTCCTTATTGAAAGTTGGCGCACTGTGTCAAAATTCAAGATGGCCGCCACCATTTTTGTAAAAACGACGTTATCAAGATAACGCGAAAAATATGCGTCGAAGGAAGTTCTAATTTGGTATGCTGATGTATCTTGACCTAAGGCAGGTCGCTATTGAAAATGGGCGCGCTGCGTCAAAATCCAAGATGGCCGCCGCCATTTTTGAAAAAAACGACTCTATCCAGATAGCGCCAAAAATAAGTTGTAGGAAGTTCTAATTTGGTATGCTGATGTATCTTCACCTAAGGCAGTTCTTTATTGAAAGTTGGCGCATTGTGTCAAAATTCAAGATGGCTGCCGCTATTTTTGTAAAAATGACGTTATCGAGATAATGCGAAAAATAAGTGTCATAGACGGTTCTCATTTGGTATGCTTATGTATCTTGACCTAAGGCAAGTTGCTATTGAAAATAGCCGCGCTGCATCAAAATCCAAGATGGCCGCCGCCGCTTTTGTAAAAACGACGTTATCGAGATAATGCGAAAAATAAGTGTCGTAGACAGTTCTCATTTAGTATGCTGATGTATCTTGACCTATGGCAAGTCGCTATTGAAAATAGCCGCGCTGCATCAAAATCCAAGATGGCCGCCGCCGTTTTTGTAAAAATCACGTTATCGAGATAATGCGAAAAATAAGTGTCGTAGGAAGTTCTCATTTTGTGTGCTGATGTATCTTCACCTAAGGCAGTTTGCTATTGAAAGTGGGCACACTGCGTCAAAATTCAAGATGGCCGCCGCCATTTTTGTAAAAACGATGTTATCGAGATAACGCGAAAAATATGTGCCATAGGAAGTTCTGATTTGGTATGCTGATGTCTCTTGACCTAAGGCAGGTCGCTATTGAAAATGGCCGCGCTGCATCAAAATCCAAGATGGCTGCCGCCATTTTTGTAAAAACGACGTTTTCGAGAGAACGCGAAAAATAAGTGGCCTAGGAACTTTTAATTTGGTATGGTGGAGCATCTTGACCTATTGCATGTTCTTATTGAAAATGATATCACAACATCAAAATCCAAGATGGCCACCAAACAACGTTATCAAGATAACTCGTAAAATAAGTGACCCAAGGCAGGTCATTATTGAAGATGAGTGTGCTACGCCAAAATCCTTTCCAGTTTATCTTTTCCATATGGCTGCATCTATCTATCTATCTATCTATCTATCTATCTATCATCATCATCATCATCAATGTCATCATCATCATAACAATTCACCATCACTCAATCAATGCAAATTTTATTTACCAAAGCATACTTCTACATACACCCACACAGCGACGCAGGTTCAGTGACTTTGCACTTGTTGTAAATTTATAAAGTCCAAAAAAGCAGTCTGGAATGCTCTTCTTGAAAGAATGTAAAAGTTAGCCTTCCTAGGCCAACTGGTTTTAAAAACTCACTAAAACATGCTAAAACCAGGTGTAATTCAGAGCACACTAACAAGCAAACAAAGAAAGAACTGAGCTGGCAGCCATCTTGGAAAATTTAACCACATAGTATGACTCCCAGTGTGGGTGAGGGTAGGATGGAGCGTGAGATTGACAGACGGATCTGTGCAGTGAAGCCGGCGTTGTACCGGTCTGTTGAGGTGAATTCACAAAGAAGACTTGCCCTGTGACCACAGCCTGTCGATCATGACCACAGCCGTTCGATCCTGATCTTATAGTATTTACCCAGCCATTTAATGCAAATCTTCTAAGTGTCCCCCTTCCCAGACAAATGTGCATATTGTGGTTTTTCACCTTCACTGCTGCCATTCCTTATGTGACCGACTTGTACGTCATACAACCTAGTCCCTGGCAAAGAGGTAGGGACACTTTTTTGGCCAACCCTTTATAGGCCTCCGTCTGCATGGCACTTCATCGATGCACAGGAAAGTGTGACAAGACAAATTTAGGCATTTAGATGAAGATCATTTTGATTTCACATGAAAACATAACCAAATAATGAAATGAAGAAATAATGCCTTACGCTCCATCAAAAGGACTCATTAAACAGTGTGACTCGCGTGACATGGGTAAATGATGTGACTCGCGTGACTTTTAAGAGGTAGTTTTTCCCAGCCAGGCTGATGACTTGCATGAGATTTTTAGTACTTTTGAGCTTTTATACTGTGAGGTTACAGACTACAACCTGCTTTTTCTGAAAGTTGGTCATAAAGTGTAGACATTAACATTGATACTTACTTTTGTGACTCGCGTGACACTCGCCGAGGTACTTTTTAACAGTTGAAATCTAAAATTTCGATAAATACGAATACCTTAATTTCAGTTTGAATCTTTATGTCTACTATTTTAATATTTAGCGGTTGATACAGTCTTTCGGTCAGCACAAATAGGTAAGCTAGTGGGTATTCAGTTAGCTTGTTTACCCGCAATGTCTTTTTTTTTTTCTTTCTTCCTTGTGTACGAGTTTGCTCAAAGGAAAAAGGGGAAAGAAATTATGCGTTGATTTTTAATCCCCAAAGCACCTACTAGCTCAGACACGTCTAGTGCAAGACCAACTCAAGAGCAGGCACAGCGCGCTAGCGTTGGCTTTTCCTCCTGTCCTGGTACGGCGATTAATGCAACTGTGGGCGATACAGTCAGCGAGCATGGTCTTAATGACAGCGGTCCGACGCAGCCAGTGTTAAAGACGTATCCCATGCAAATGTTTAGCCAAGGTCCTCGACATTCAAACCAGGTTGGTACCGCTCGCGACCATGGCTAGAGTACTCAGTTAAGCAAGAGCATGTTTCTTTTTCCCTTGTCGAAAGTTTGGGGTTACAAATGACAAAGACATCATGTTCACTAGACGAGGTTTTACCAATTGGAAAACGGCATTAGAATCTGACAGGGGATTCAATAAACATGCCTCTAGCCATTGCCATGTACAAGCCTCATACTCATGGGCAGAAATGAGACCGAGACAGGCAACTGGAGAAACTATTGCTCACCTGTTAGGCCCAAACCAGATTAAGAAGAATAGATACTGCATTAAAAGCATAGGGGAGACTGTAAGGTTCTTGCTGTTAATGAGTTGCCCCTCCGTGGAACCTCTGAGAGCTCTTTGTCTATGAATGATGATTTCTCTGCTGGGCTTTTCCAGAAGCTGTTTGAGTACACATTCACAAAGGATGCTAAGCTTGGAGACATAGCCAGTAGTATACCTCAAAATGCAAAGTATACCTCACATAATTTGCAAAATTGAAACCCTGGCAAATTTGGTGTTGCTTCAAATTAAAAACAAATATGACCATGCTGACACAAAATGTTTTTGCATTAAAAGTGATGGGACACGGGACAGGAGCAAAATAGAAAATCTATCAATAATGATTTGTTTTATCTGCAATTCTGTTCCTGAGGAGCACCTGATCGGTTTGTTGCACCTGACTCAGTTGAACGCTGAGTATATCACAACTCAGATCCTCAAACACCTCTCTGATTGCAGTTATCGTACTGATCACTTAATCAGTCAGTGCTATGATGGCGCCTCTGTCATAAGTGGTGTAAGAGGGGGCGTGCAGGCATTGTTGCAGCAGAAGATAGGCAGGGATGTACCGTACATTCACTGTTACAGCCATCAGCTGCATCTGGCCGTGGTGCGTGCAATGCAAGCTGAGCTACGTGCCAAAACATTCTTTGAGTTGTCAGGGGCACTGCATTCCTTCTTTCAGCACCATTACATAATAAATCAATACAATGCACCCTCCTTGAAAAAACTTTTAGAAAAACAGTGGACTAGTCATTATGATGTCACCAAGTGTGTAGTGGACATTCAGCAGGCAATAGTGGGTGTTCTCTCAGCGGTCTCAGATGACACTGCAGCTGGAATGGACATCTGCACCGAGGCATCAGGGCTACTAGTGCAACTGAGGAGACACGATTTCTTGGGTGCTTTCCTAGTAAAGGTTCTTGGTGCCTTAAAACCAGCCAATGCCATTCTGCAGGCCTGTTCAGTAGACCTTTGTAGTGCAGGAGATGTCATCAGTGCCTCTTTGCAGGCACTGACAGACATGCGTGCTGACAGTGCATGGGATTCATCTGATCATACAGTTCCCCGAAAGTAAAAGACAGAACACTGAGCAAACGACTTGGAGATAGTTTTGTTCTGTCTACTGTAGGTCAGGGCGATCACACTGAGATTGGTACACAATCTCTAAAAAGAGCTCTGCTTACTATATTAGACACAGCTATTGCTGAAATTGGAAAATCGTTTCTCTAAGCGAAACCTTGATGAAGGCAGTGAATTGTCTGCTTCCTCAGTCTGCATCTTTTCTGGATTTGACTGTCATGAACCCCGTGCAGGTGCAAAAACGGATGCTCTAAAAAATGAAATTCTTGTGGCCAGGCCCATGTTAAGCAAGAAATTCCCAGGTGGTACACAGGTTGATCTCTAGTATGTGCAAAGAGCTCAGTGGCTATAAGGATGCATTTCCTGAGCTGCACAGTGTACATCACAGCACAAATCATTGGCGTGTCGTCAGCATCATGTGAAAGTTCATTCTCCACACTCTCTCGTGTCTTGACACCATTTTGCCGCACAATGCTACATGAGAGAAAAAAGAATTTGGTTACATTGGCTCATGAGAAGGTCATAACGAACAATTTAGACTCGTATGAGTTTGTTCGAGCTTTTAAATTAATGCTGTGATAGGATGGGGGTATCAAAGGTTATTGGGTTTAACCCCTCTAACCCCTAGATGCCTGCGGACATAGAGCTGCTCTATTTTTGCAGGCAGTTACACTATTCCATCACTATATGGCACACCTAGATCAGTTATTGAATATTCACAAGGCAGCCGAGCTCAAATACGGTTTAGAACGAGGGTGAGAGGGCCGGTGTCTATGCAGGATTTTATTTCTATCGATTTTTATTTTTATTTCATTTTATTAACCTTTATTGCAGGGAAGTCTCATTGAGACAGAGGTCTCTTTTGCAAGGGAGCCCTGATTACAAAATATACATTTACAATGGGAATTTAGTGACAAACAAATACAGTTAAAATTACACAAAATTCACATACAGCAAGTGCAGATAAAAGTTAAAACGATTTTTAGGGCTCTCAATTGCATCGCTGCTATGACGTAGACGTCGTAGCGAATTTGGCCTGCGCCCAAAATAAGAATTGGCAAAAAACGCGCCCAAATTATGGGTAACGCGCCCAAAATCAATAATGGTCACAAAAAAATGAAGCATGTTACTAATTCCATATTACGTGAACTATTTAGCCAGAAATACCGCCTACAAACCCGAGAGAAATCCGATATTTCTCTCGGGTAGTTTCCGTGGCTCGCGCAAGACTACAGTATTCTCCCAACCTTGTCACCCGCTGGTTTGGATGTACTCGCGTGTTAGTGTTGTGTCGTTCACAAACGATTCGTTCGAAGGAAGGAACTGTTTAAGAGAAGTGACTGAACTAAATCACTTTCTTGGATTGATTAGTTCATTTCTCAGTTCAGTTGAGTTCAGCAGCGAGGCCACCAGGCCGGCGGCAGAACTATTCTGTCCAAGCAAACAATGAATCACTTGCGAGGAAAACGGGTGGCGGAGACTGATCCTCTCATTACGAGGGATCCGTTCAACCACTGAATCTACTTCACACTGTGAATGCACCACCAGTCAGCGCTGATTCGGTCAGTGAACATACTGCTGAGAGTAGTGTTGTGTCACTCGCGAACGTACTCCACACAGAGAGGGGAGTCTGTCGGAGGGGGGGGCAATTCTCGTTCATTGAACAAACCGCACAGAGAGGGGACTCTGTCAGGGCCTATGGTCAGCGCGAGGAAGTGATTCTCGTTCAAAGAACGAACTGCCGACAGTAGCGCTCTGTGTCACTCATTCACACACAGAGAACTGTCGCTGAGAACGTGATTCACGTTCACGTACTGCGCATTCACCTTCATAACCGTAGCCTACTGCTAAAATTAGCGCCGTGTCAACTTGCTAACACCCGTGTAGCACGTTAAGTGAATGTACTGCGCACAGAGCTGAGGACTCCGTTCACCATGTAGTAAGTTTAATGCATGCATACCACTCAAAGTAGCGCTGCGTCCCCCGCCAATGACTGTGGTCCGTGAACGCGCCGTCCCTCAGTACGTGCGGTGAACGTGTTACAGAGTGAATGTGAACCTCAGGGCTGAATCATGAATTGAATGACGGATCGTTTGGCTGTTTGCCTGCTTAGGGAGTTGGAGAACTATGCACTATGCAGTCAGGACTCCTGCTAAGCACTGAACGATCTGGTGAAAGAATTTTTTGAACGAATCTTTTGAAGGAACGGATTCTAGTGATTCAGTACCGTCAAAAGAACTGCCGATCCTATCACTATCGCTTGTACTGCTCCAATGTATTTTGATTCTCAAGCCGACCAAAGATGCTTCTAGAATTTCCTGAATGCAAATGGCGCTTTAATCATGCCGGGACACCGTGGAAGACCATGAAAAACTGGCAAAAGCCACAATAAAACCAGTTCTTCATTTGTAGTAGAGCGGGAAAAATAAAAAAAAAACGAAAGGAAGTGCCAGATGCCGGCTCTTTAGATCGTTTTTTTCAAGAAAAAAAGACATAAGTACAATGAAATTTTCTGACATTTTGCCGGCATGTCTGCATATATTATCATTGTTATGCTAATTTTATCAACAGCTCATCCGCGGTCATGCATACAAATCTGGTCGAATCGTTGGAGTTATAGCTGATTATATGAGACCTAGAATTTAAAATACTGCATTCTGTCGAATGTTATTGCTAGCCAAGAAGGAAATTACCATTATTAAGTGTTCAAATGTCGCCTGCAGGGCCACAACAATGTAATTTGTTGTCAGTGAGGTGGGAGTGTCTGCGTGACGTAGGAATCATGTGACGTTGTTTATAAACATTATACCATGTGCTCTCTGTGAAGATTTTATAATGATCCTTCTTTCATGATTAAATTGTGAAACTGGACTGGTATATCTCATGTCTAATGCTGTAGGTAAATCATTTTACAGAAAAACTATATGCTGTCAGTTGTCAGAGGGAATATTTAAATAATAGATTCATAAATGTCACTCGTCACTAACTTCCCGTTGTGTCAGAATGACACTAGTCTTACCAATCTGTTAACTCTGGTACAGTGGTACTGCTGCTGTCAGAATGAAACTAGTCTTTGACAATCTGGTACTGCTGCTGGCTGCCACAAATAAAATAATTTCAAAACACAAATTTGTTTATTGTTAAATCTGTCTTTATCGAACTGAATTTTAAAAGGAACAACTGGTCTCCACCAGTCTGTCTCAGCCCTGTCTCCACATGGCAGGACCCAACTTAACTTTCTTGATGGCAGAGCACTAGGGCCTGCTGGGTGTCCAATGGTTCTGCCACCTGGAAAGTAATGCTGGCTCTCCTGTTGAATTTCCCAGTAACCATGGTGAACCCCAAATGACCATTTAACTTTCTCCCTGACACTTGGGACCATGCAGCAGAGTAGTGGTGCACCATAGCGGGTGTCAGGGTGTGTTAAAATGGGGATTTGGGCTTTGGAAACGCCGCAACAGCAAGTTGGATACGGTGCGAGAATGTGCCCAAAATTGGACCTGAAAAATAGAGGGTGTAGCCATCGCTGTGCAATTGAGAGCCCTGATTTTTTTTCAAAAAAGTAATAATAAATTTAAAAAAACAAATGCAGACAGAGAGTAATGACATACATCAAAACTAAAAGCAAGTACATCTGGCCTCTTTCACCATCATATCCAAAACTAATTATACCCTCGAAATACGAGTTTCGGGGATATCATGGTTTTGCCCCACCCGCCGCCGCCACCGCCGCCACAGATTTTAGCCATTAGCGCAATAACTCACAAAATACTTTACATTGGCCTCCCATTTTTAGCATATGGGTAGATATGGTAGAGAAGATGAACTGATTAGATTTTGGGCAAGAATGCACTCCCAGGTTTGCCACCAGGTGGCGCTATTTATTGAAAAAAATCTGTTTTTTTTTAACATATCTCTATAACAATTACTTACACAGACCTCAAATTTTCCTCATATTGTAGGTCTAGTAGAGGGGAATCTAATAAAGGGGGCTTCGAGGATTGGGGAATTTCGGGGATATACCCTTGCTGTCGGCTGCCGACAGCGTAGGCCTAGTTTATTGTTGGACTTGAATGGGATGAGGCAATCTATCTTCAGAGTATCTTGTCAATTATTCCACAAACAAGGTGAAAATGCACTGAAATTGGTACAGCCCAGATTTGTTCTGGTCCTGGGTGCATCAAAAATAATCCACTCTTGTGGTCGGATATGCTGACTGGTCAATTACCCTGACTAATTGAGCTAATTGGTTGCGCATGCAAACATAGATTTGTGCATAGATTGTAGATCAAAGAAAAAATTTTCATGAAGAGAGCAAAGAAAGTTAAAATGGGGGGAGGGGACCTTGAGACCTTGTAAATGTATAAACAAAAGCCAAACATTTTGAATAAGAAATGCCATAGCATTTTTTTTTTTTTTTTTTTTTTTTTTGCTTGAGTGTATTAATGTGTGGAGGGATGGATTTGGGGGGGCAAGCCTCAGAATACCCACTACTAGAAACTAGACCACCACTATGTACCATTAAATCCCCCAGAAATTTTCACTGCACCCCCAGTCAAAGCAGGCTGCATCCGGCCCTGATCATAAAACAAAATATCCGGCTAAGAATACCCAGGACTGTTGAGCAGCTAGAATCCTACATCTGACAAGAGTGGGACAACATTCCTCTCCCACAACTTCAGCAATTGGTCTCTTCACTTCCCAGACGTTTAAAGAATGTTGTTCAAAGAAGAGGGGGGGTACTAAACAATGGAAAACAAGGCTCCAGACTGCGACCATTTTCTGAGATTTTTTGTATATTTTATAACTACTCACACCTGTGCGACCTGCAAATTTGCAGACTTTCATTTTTCAATAAAAGAGAGAGAGAGGTTCCGGAATCTGGAGTGAGACATGAACATGAACATGAGCATGAGCTCCTGAATATTTTTGCTTTTTTGGATGCTTTAAGGTGAGATAAGCTACTATTTCTCGAAGAACTGGAAGAAAACAGAAGAGAAAACAATTGTTGATAGAAAAAACCTCCCAAGAAGAAAAAAAACAGCAAAAAACCTCAGAAAACAGTGATAGACTGGAAAACAACGGAACCAACTGCCAAACTGACAGTAAGCCTAACTGTCCAACCAGCAACAACAACAAAAGAAAAAGGTCAAGCAAAGAGGAGGAAACAGCTGAAGACTCAAGTGAGTGAAACCATCAGAAAGAAAATATTTAAAAAGAGGAAACAAAAAATTACTGAACACTAAATATACTTAAGCTAGCATAACACAGCTAGCAGTAAACAAGATCCTTAGCAACTGTTGCCAAGGAATTTAAATAGCAGCAGTTCAACAGCAGCAGAGCCTGATGGAATCCACCAAAGGCTGTACAGAGGCTGTTCCTCTCCTCTATCCTCCTGATGTAACCAATGAGACTGCCGGGAAGGCATTTAAACAAAAACTGTTAAAAGGAAGACCAGAAACACTGTTTTCTGATCTTTACAAGACCGGGGAGGTCAGCAACCTGATCCTCTTCACAGATCAGCCGCTAGCATGGCACTCTGCCATCAGTGCCCACTACCCCTCTGTCAAAAAAGAGGGGATCTGTAACGGCTGGAAAATAAAAATAAAAGAAGCAGAGGATTCAGATACTTTCATGATGACAGTAAACTTATACAAGAATGGGACTATCATGGTGCAGGGGAACCTCAAGCTGTTTGAGATGGACTTCCTCCTTATAAAGGAAAGAGCCCAGCAGGAGAGATCTAGCTCCACTGACAGTTCCCAAACATTGCCAGACACTCCCAGCTGCCTAACTACTGAGCAGCCCCCTGAAGAGAAGGAGCCCACCAGCCCAGAGCACGTCCAGGACCCCCAGCTGAACCACACCATCAACGACCTGAAGGTGAAATTCACAGACCTGGAGAGAGAACTAGTACAACTGAGAGAGCTGATCAGCCAACAGCCATGCCAGCCCACCACAGCTCAGCCTGACCCCTGTACCATCAGCACAGAGCTGGACATGCTGAGGCAGGACAGGGACAGCTGCAGGAGAGAGCTGAGCCTGCTCAGGACTGAGATCAGAGAGCTGCATCAGGACAGAGAACAGCGTCTAGCAGCACTGACAGCTCTGACAGAGGAGGTGAAGGAGCTCAGAGGAGAGAGAGCGGAGCACAGGAGAGCACTCACCACTCTATCAGAACAGCTTCAGGAGAGACGTGGAGCTACACAGGACCTGGATGAAAAACTAGACTCACATCCAGTCCACAACCAGGACCCTGTGAGCAGCCAAGACCCACCAATCCAAGAACCTACCTCCACCCCCAGCTCCTCATCCAGCCCACAGACCAACACCACACCCACACCTCTTCCCATCCCAAAGACCAGCACCAGCCCTCATTCCACCAGACCAGCACAACAGAGGGAGAAGACAGACATTGTCCTCCTCATCGACTCCAATGGAAAATTCCTTAATGAAAAGAAGCTCTTCCCCACCCACAACGTGGCTAAAATCTGGTGTCCAAACACCCACCAAGCCATAGGCCTGCTGTCAGAGGAGCGGCTTGGATCTCCGAGTCACATCATCATCCACACTGGCACCAATGATCTGCGGAGCCAGCAGGAGAGGGTATCAGAGTCACTCAATAGAGTGATAGAGAAAGCCTCCACCACCTTCCCCAGCAGCAGAGTGGTCATATCCACTCTGCTCCCAATGAAAGACTTCCACCCTGACACTATCCACAGGATCAACAGCAGCCTATCCAGAGACTGTGCACGGAGACCCAATGTCCACCTAGCCCACCACCCCACCCTGGACATCAGCTGTCTCTACGACCACGTCCATCTGTTTAAAAACACAGTCCCCATCTTTGCCCAAACACTGAAAAACGTCGCTCTCAACAGAGACCAATCCACGGCCCACAGAAAGAGCACATCAGCCCACAACCCCCACAGAACACCAAGACATCCTCAACCAACATCCAGACCAACACCGTGGAGACAAGACCACCCTCAGCCCCATCCACATCATGTCCCAATTAGACCCCACCAAGGCAACCACGATCCGCCTCGAGCCAGACCACAGCCACTCCTGTCCCTAGGAGCCCCACCCCAACCACAGCGACAAGAGCCACACCCTGGCCCACTGAGTTATGCCCAGGTGGTCCGGAGAGCAGCAGAACCAACCTTACCCAGCCCCCCACAAAATGAGTTGAGGGACATTCAGCAGATGCTCAGCCTGCTTTGCTCTCATCTGATTGGACAGGTACCACAATAGACACTGTATGAAGTATTATTAGAGTATTTCTTGTCCTCATACAGTAAAAAAAAAAAAAAAAAAAAAAAAAAAAGGACACTTACATTGTACATAAGTATTGATTATTTAATATACCGGTTATTGGATTGTTAGCTTTTATAATATGTTATGTAGATACTCTTAAATTATTTTCTTTGACCTGGTAGTTTATCTCATTTTGATCACCAAATGCAGCCTTTTGAGTTTTAATTATAATGCAATCCAAATCTTTTACTATTTCTTGTTTGAATGTTCAGGGTCTGAGATCTTCTGCTCTTGGCCTTAAGAGCAGGACCTCAGACTTTATTAGAGAGTTAGGAAATGCAGATGTGTTTATATTACAAGAGACTTGGTGTAGAGGAGATGTCTCCACTGGTTGTCCCTCAGGCTACATAGAGATAATGTCCCCGTCCACCAAACTAAAGGGAGTAACACAAGGAAGGGATTCAGGAGGAATGCTGATTTGGTATAAGGCAAACCTCGTACAATACATTGAATTAATCAAAAAAGGAGAATTTTCAATTTGGCTCAAAATTAAAAAAGACATTATCACCACAAATAAAGATGTACAAAACCCAAAACCAGTGAAGTTGGCACGTTGTGTAAATCGTAAATAAAAACAGAATACAATGATTTGCAAATCCTTTTCAACCTATATTCAATTGAATACACTGCAAAGACAAGTTACTTAATGTTCGAACAGGTAAACTTTGTAATTTTTTGCAAATATTAGCTCATTTGGAATTTGATGCCTGCAACATGTTTCAAAAAAGCTGGCACAAGTGGCAAAAAAGACAGAGAGTTGAGGAATGCTCATCAAACACTTATTTGGAACATCCCACAGGTGAACGGGCTAATTGGGAACAGGTGGGTGCCATGATTGGGTATAAAAGTAGCTTCCCTGAAATGCTCAGTCATTCACAAACAAGGATGAGGCGAGGGTCACCACTTAGTGAACAAATGCGTGAGCTGATTGTCGAACAGTTTAAAAACAACATTCCTCAACGAGCTATTGCAAGAAATTTAGGGATTTCATCATCTACGGTCCGTAATATCGTCAAAAGGTTCAGAGAATCTGGAGAAATCACTGCACGTAAGCGACAAGGCCGAAAACCAACATTGAATGCCCGTGACCTTCGATCCCTCAGGCGGTACTGCATCAAAAACCGACATCAGTGTGTAAAGGACATCACCACATGGGCTCAGGAACACTTCAGAAAACCACTGTCAGTAACTACAGTTCGTCGCTACATCTGCAAGTGCAAGTTAAAACTCTACAATGCAAAGCGAAAGCCATTTATCAACAGCACCCAGAAACGCCCGCTTCGCTGGGCCCAAGCTCATCTAAGATGGACTGATGCAAAGTGGAAAAGTGTTCTGTGGTCTGACGAGTCCACATTTCAAATTGTTTTTGGAAACTGTGGACGCCGTGTCCTCCGGACCAAAGAGGAAAAGAACCATCCGGACTGTTATAGGCGCAAAGTTCAAAAGCCAGCATCTGTGATGGTATGGGGGTGTATTAGTGCCCAAGGCATGGGCAACTTACACATATGTGAAGGCACCATTAATGCTGAAAGGTACATACAGGTTTTGGAGCAACATATGTTGCCATCCAAGCAACGTCTTTTTCATGGACGCCCCTGCTTATTTCAGCAAGACAATGCCAAGCCACATTCTGCACGTGTTACAACAGCATGGCTCCGTAGTAAAAAGAGTGCGGGTACTAGACTGGCCTGCCTGTAGTCCAGACCTGTCTCCCATTGAAAATGTGTGGCGCATTATGAAGGCGTAAAATACGACAACGGAGACCCCGGACTGTTGAACAACTTAAGCTGTACATCAAGCAAGAATGGGAAAGAGTTCCACCTGAAAAGCTTAAAAAATTGGTCTCCTCAGTTCCCAAACGTTTACTGAGTGTCGTTAAAAGGAAAGGTGATGTAACACAGTGGTAAAAAGGCCCCTGTGCCAACTTTTTTGCAATGTGTTGCTGCCTTTAAATTCTAAGTTAATGATTATTTGCAAAAAAAAAATAAAGTTTCTCAGTTTGAACATTAAACATCTTGTCTTTGCAGTGTATTCAATTGAATATAAGTTGAAAAGGATTTGCAAATCATTGTATTCTGTTTTTATCTACGATTTACATAACGTGCCAACTTCACTGGTTTTGGGTTTTGTATTCCTGTGTGCAGCATATATCCCCCCATCACAATCCCCTTATTTTAATGAAGACAGTTTTTCCATTCTGGAAGATGAGATTAGTTACTTTCAGGCCCAGGGAAATGTACAGATCTGTGGAGACCTGAATGCCAGGACTGGTACAGAACCAGATTTTATCAGCACACAGGGAGACAAACATATACCTGGTCAAGTCAGCACCCCCCTCCCTTCACTCCCCCACAGAAACAACTTTGACAAAACTGTCAACAAAAGTGGACAACAGCTGTTGCAGCTCTGCCAAACATTGGGTCTGTACATGGTTAACGGTCGGCTTCGAGGGGACTCATTCGGTCTTTACACCCATAGCTCTCCTCTTGGCAACAGCACAGTAGACTATGGCATCACCGACCTGGACCCCTTCTACCTGAGAGCATTTACAGTCAGCCCCTTAACCCCCTTATCAGACCACAGTAAAATCACACTCTACATTAAAGCGACAGCAAACGACCCTCACACAGTAGAACCCTGCAATCTGACCTACAGAAAACAACCTTGTAAATGGACAAACAAAAGCAAAGACGAATATCAGACAGCAATCAAAAATCCAATCTTTCAATCCCATTTAGACTGTTTTCTTTCCACCTCGTATCCCCTCAGTCAGGACGGCCTCACACAGGCTGTACAGGACATCTACAACATATTTGACCATGTGGCAGACTTATCCAGTCTGAAAAAGTGCCAGCACCACAGACCAAAAGACCTGACCAATGACGAGTGGTTTGACACAGAATGCAGACAACTGAGAAAAACTCTCAGAAATGTATCAAATCAAAAACACAGACAACCTGACAACCCTGAGCTCCGCCTCCAGTACTGGGAAACACTGAGAGTATTCAGAAAAACACTCAGAACTAAAAAAGAACAGCATGTGAGGCATCAATTACAAATAATTGAAGAGTCCATTGACTCCAATGATTTCTGGAAGAAATGGCACTCTTTCAGCAAACCTCAAAAAGAAGAATTGGCTATTCAAAATGGTGACATCTGGAAAAATCACTTTGAAAATCTGTATAATGCTGTTCCCCTGAATTCGGCCCAAAACAATCTCCTCAATAAATTACAAATGTTAGAATCAGTCGTTAAAGACAACCGGAACCCCCTAGACTACCAAATTACCGAAGCAGAACTACTGGCTAAAATCCAGGCGCTGCAGCCAAGGAAAGCCAGCGGTCCTGATGGCATTTTAAATGAAATGCTAAAATTTGATGACCATAAATTTAACATTGCCATATTAAAATTATTTAATCTTATTCTGGGTGTCGGACATTCCCCTGACCTCTGGAGTGAAGGAATCATCACACCAATCTTTAAAAGTGGAAACAAATTCGACCCAAACAATTACCGAGGCATCTGTGTCAGCAGCAACCTGGGGAAGTTGTTCTGCAGCATCTTAAACAGCCGACTGCAAGACTTCCTCAGAGGACATGACGTCCTGAGCAAGAGCCAGATAGGACTCACACCCAAACATAGAACAACAGACCATATCTACACCCTTCACACCCTCATTAATAAACACGTCCACCAAAACAAGAAGAAAATCTTCTCTTGTTTTGTAGATTTCCGAAAAGCATTTGACTCAATTTGGCATGATGGTCTGTTCCTAAAATTAATTGAGAAGGGTGTCGGGGGGAAGGTCTATGACATCATTAAAACCATGTATACACATATGAAATGTGCTGTTAAAATTAACAACATGGAAACAGATTTCTTCCCCCAGAGTAGAGGAGTGAAACAGGGCTGCAGTCTCAGTCCCACCCTCTTCAACATTTATATCGATGAATTGGCTGAATCACTAGAACTATCTGACATCCCTGGTCTCACTCTGTCTGACACACAGATTAAA